>CABPRJ010002402.1:0-289453 GCA_902439185.1 Cinara cedri
TCTAACCTTTTTGGGACGCTCTCTGCGTGCGCAGTCTCGTTGCTTAATAGCAAAACGTCGTATGTAAATACAATTTAGATATAGGTACTAAACGTTTAAAAAAAAAAAATAAAAAATAAAAATATACTAATAGTTATTAATGAAATTAATCAAGACAGATATTATTGTTACGTTTTTTTTTTGTAATTGACAAAGATTTACGGCTGTAAACGAGAAAAACATAAGATATTTGTAGTAACAAATATTATTCTTATGAGTATATGAATATTTAGAATTATAGTGGACCGAGAATGACGGTTAAATATTATAAAAACAGAGAACGATTTGTAATTATTTTTCCATACCAGTGTTCTCCGATCTTTTTGGCATTACGGACCACTTTGGTTTGAAGTTTATTTTTTTGTATTGAGTTTTAAACAAGGATAACTTTTTCAAGGATTTACTAAATTATACTAGTTTTCTATTGTAATTATGATAAATTGATGACCTAATGGCAAAGTTCGAGATATATTATACTGTTGCTTAAACCTATACGATTGCACGCATGTGTGATCACTCGTGTCCAATCTATTCTTTTGATTATTTTTTATTAAGAGCATACACAAAAAGCCTTGCTCACATAAATATGTTGTAAAAAATACAAGATAACGTTAGGCAGTTCCCTGGATTTGAATGTAGGATATTTCTGAGTGAACGATCGTTCGATACATTGTATTTATTTGTTCATATTCTTTGAATAAAAAGTAGAAAAAAAAAATCATTGGCGACGCAGACCACCAATTCCAGGCTCACAGACAACCGATTGGGACCCACTGTCCTATATAGTATATTGTTATAAAATTATTGGCAAATATTATTAATCGTTAACCATTATAACATTATAAAATACGTATATTAAGCTATACCTATACCTTCAATATATATGTATGAACTGAGAGCTTTAAAGTCATAAAAAAAGTATTTATGTGTTATGTGATATCCATTATTGTCCGCATTGATTATTAAATTTTTTTCTCGAACAATTGATGATAAATTACCATTGACTGTTTAAATTTAAGTATGCCTATTTGTAACAAATTAAAATAGTATGATGTTATAATTAAAGTGCATGTTTTTTATCATTTAGATATTTAACTTAGTTTTTTTTTTTAATTATTTATATTCTACATATTATAAATGCAGTCGCGTAACATGGTTGTTTTTATTTGACGATTTATTCCATTGGTCTTTTTCTAATTTTATCTATCCACACTACCTACTATATTCACTTGTATTATTAAATAAAGTGTGTTGTCGGTATGTAAAAGTATAGAGATAAATATTAAACTTGTCCCGATTTTAGCCTTCTCCAGTTCTACTCGATATTTAATCACGTGATTTAACAACCCCAATCCAAACCAAAGATTTATGTATTACAATACCTAAAATAATACCAGTATAGGAGGTATATTACGAATGTAACTATCTTACGTCCAAAATGACAATATACGACGGATACTTAATGTCACGTTCAGATTTGGTAGATGTTTGAGTTTTACATTACAAACTGATTGTATTACATCACCAGAGTAAGTACCTATCTACTTGAGTGAATTTGACTTCTTTCAAGCTATCATAACTATATATACTATATAGTATAATTATTATACACTATAACCAGTGATTTAATAATTTATACAAAACTAGAAACTGTAATTACCAATTATTACATAAAGTTTACTAATAATTTTATACTCATAGATCACAATGTTCGCTGTGCATACGAGTGATAAAAACATTATAAACATAATATATTCATTCATAAATTATATCTTGAATAATATTCATAAATTACAACGAAAAACGATTCTGAGAGAAGTTCAGTTTTACATGTTTTAAAATGCCGTAATTTTTCCGTTTTTCGTCATAATTTGATTTTAAAATATTTATAAAAAAATAACTTATAAATTATAATATATAACACTCAACTTTTTTTTTTTTTTTAACATTAACTGAAAATTAAAATGAACCTCATGTTAAACTTATCAATAAGTATGACTTATAATAAATTAGCTGTTAAATTTTCAAGTATTTTTGTTTGGTCTAACAATTTTATCCACTAGGTACCTAAATACCGAAAAAAATAAATATCACATAAAATCTTGCAAAATTTAAAATTAAATATAGCCTAAAAACATTTTAAAAACTTGCCACATTTATAAAAGGCAAAGGTTTCTTTCCAAATATTTCGTTTCTGCGAACGTTTTTACTGAATTATAAAAAAAACAAATTTCTATTTTTTCCCATTTATTATGAAAACTATGTATGGTTTTACAGAGTTTAATTAAAGGAAATATATTAAATTAATGAGCTTATTTTTATAAGTTTGTTCAGAATCTTATAATGATGGTTTATAATGTTTTATTAACCTGCATGTGTTGATAATATTTGTTTGATATTAAGAATGAACAATATTTATTTTTAGTATACCTAGTATATTTTTTTAGTTTCTTTGCTGTGCTTTGATTCTTTTTTAAGAATAATAGACTGAAAATTAAAATATGTATTATATATATTATATTATATTATATATATATGAATATATTAATATTAATATAATATATATATATATATTCATATAGTTTATATTTCATATAGTTCGTGAAATATCTATTATTTTTTAAGAAAACGGTAAAAAAAGTAATCTATATCACTTTATATCTAATGATTAATGTTATAATGGTATTATACTCTATATTGCGATTGCAATAATCCAGAAAGTAATAAATAGACAAATTTTCAAGACGGATTTTTCGGTAATATTCAAGTGTCATTAATCTGTTGAATAAATTAGAAAATTTCTTGAAAATAAAATTCGGTGGTCTCAAGGTTTATAGAACAGAATATGTAAAAAAAGTGGTGATATAAATAATATCTATGTACAAGTATACTTGTACATAGGTAATTAAAGTGAGTACTGAAAATTTGTTAAGCGAACTTTTAATTATTTTTTTGTTGATAATATGGTCTTAGAAATGCTGTTGCTTTATCAATCCGATACAAGTATAAAATGACTGAGTAAATATTTTGCTTTAAAACTAATATTGTTGTAAATCATAATTTACAATAAACTAAATAAGATATATTGGTTGAAATTTAACATAATATTTCTGTATGTTTACTTGTAACGTTATTAGTATACAGTCAAGGGCGTGCCTAAATTGACTTCCTTAATTTTTAATTTTATTTTTATACATTTTATCTAAATATAGAAAAAAAATTGCTTGAAATCTTAATTACTTTTCCAGTTATAACAGCGACAGCATAACGATCTTTGTCAAGTTTACGTTGCATAAAAACACATTTAAGATCAACTACTGGAGAAAACTCCGACCCGCAGGATTAGCTCTTTTATCAATTCATAATGGCATACCAGTAGACCAGATAAAGTAGTTTCAAAATTCGTTTTTTCTTCAAATAGGATGCACAAAATTGGTTTGGTTTTTTTTTTATTATTACTTTTTACACTTCATACGTGCTAATTTTATTATTTATAGTTATAAGATTATAAGGTTAACTATTAAAAAATGTGTTTATAATATTTAACGGTATTATAAAAAGATTGCGGGTTTTTATGTATGCACACTTTTACCTACTAATTTTAATAATGTAATTATACATTTGATACAAACGTTAAAAAATTAAAACCACCCCTAAAACAAAATCCTGGGCACGCCCCTGAGTACACTCGATAAGGTAAGTAATATGTTAAATTGCATTTGTATAGGTATATACAGTGTTGTAGGTGTGTGTACGTTCTAATAAAACGTGACGTTTTTTAAATTCACGTCACGAAGAAAATGATATCGGTCATATGCATGATGTTTGCTCATTTGCATTGGTTCAAGCCTCCTATATTCTCAATGTCGTCGTCTAAGGTCGGTAAATCGTTGGTGTTAAACTTGTGTGGCCCTTCTAGGTTCTTCATACTGATAATCGTTTTGACAGCGTGTTGGTTAATTGGCAATTGCGCATAGATTAATCTATTCACATAATATTATCCCTTAACATTGAACTTAATAGAGAACGATCTGAAATTTAAGATGATAACGATGATAACGATACAAACCAAATTGGTTAAGTGAATTTTGCAATTTAGAAAAATTATACGTATTTCACACATGCAGGTATTTTGAGTATCAATTTTTTTTATTCAAAATCCAAGGTGCTAAACATTTTGATAAAAGCTAAAACAACGGATATCTTAATAAACATATTCGCAAAATATATAAGAAAATTTAATTTGTCTATAATTTTATTATTGATCTACAAAGAATTTTTTAAATTTTTATAAAAAAGCATGATATTGTTTAAATTTTTAAAGTCTCTTATTTGGATAGTTCTTAACTAACAAAAACATCATGTCTCCTCTGAAATCTTTCTAAATAGATAAAAAAAAACATGTCCAAATTTGGACATTGTATCTTAATATTAAGGGGTGTCTCCGAGCATTTGATTTTTTGCATTGAACTAACATGCAATTTCAAAAATATCTTCAGTAGCTTTTTTTCAGACCTCTAAAAACTACGGAAAACATTGAATACTGTTCAAAAATCATGTATTTTTAGGATAATTCTTTACGTCAAAATTTGTTTATACCTTCAACATCGAAAACAAAAATTCTTCAGTTGAAGAAAATAATAATCATCTTAGCCGATATAATCCGAATTCCATTCATTGTTATATAGATTTTTATTTAAATATTAGCGCCATTGGCAACCGCTCATATAGTATGTCGTTTTTTTTTTTTTTTAAGTTAGTCTAATATATACTATCTAACACTGTCCTGTAACATGCGATCAATGCTTGGACCTGATGGTGAGCAACCCGAAATTGAATGGCAATGACGATGACAACGATATATAGGTACTCAGTTGAATCGTTTATCGACAGAAGTCATTTACCATCTTCAAACATAATAGAATTTGGGGAAATGGAGTAAAATTAAATGAGATATTTTGCTTGAACTTAACATGATATTCTGTACACACTTTATACTACTATAATATGAAATATTTAAGTTTAAATTGTTTACACTGTTCAAATTTTAAACATAATTAAGTAAGATTTTCTTTATCTTTTTCAGTATAATACAAATAGTGATAAATATCTAAAATACAATTTTGAAATTTAAAATTTGTTCTATATACCTATATCCTAATAATGCCTATAAACACTATAGATAAATACCCGGGTAAATATATTTTTTACATATAAATAAGAATTTAAATATTCAAAACAAGTTGAATCGATTGAAAGTGAGAAATAAATTGGTTTTATAGCGATGTGAAATGAATAATACGTTTTAGTTTTTTGAAGCTACTTTATAACCATGATACTTTTGTTCTGTTTCGATTAGTATTTTTTTTCTATGGTTCAATATGAGTATTCTTTTCAAGAATAAATTAAAAGATTTAAATGCAATTGAAAAATTAGCATTAAGATTATTTAAAATGCAATAATCCAAGTGATAGAACATAAATAAGATAATCGTAATATGGTTAATACGAAATAAAAACTTTCCTAATATGTCTGTAAAAATAAATTTTTAGTCCTTAAAAGGTTTATGAATTGATTTCGTTATATACGAAAAAATAACATTTTGAATAATTTGTATACTTAACATCTTTCGTTGGGCATTGATTGAATTGTTATTTTTTGTCCATCTTAAGATGGATTAAACAATAATTTAAATCAGGGGAAGTTTAAGTTTTTTAAGTTTTTTAAGCGATTTTTAAGTTAACTTTTAAAATAATTTGTATATTATTAATATTAGAGTCACTGGTGCAACTAGGTGGGGAGGCTTGAAGGGGCATAGCCCATCTAGTATTATTTGTGATCACCTAGTATTTTTAATATTTGTAATTCCCATACGAAATTGCTGAAAATTAATAATATAGATTTATGTGAATAATAACAATGTTTTGGAGGAAAAATTAATATAGAAGTTTTATTAATTACAAATATTTATTAATAAATAATTGTAATTTTACAATTTATTATTGTCCTCTGTCTATCATATTATAGTGGCGGTTTTGACCATACTTTAAGGGGGTTATTGTGTCAGATTTATGATGGACTTAAAGGCATAGCTCTCAATTTGCTCACCCAGTCCTTCAATTTTTTTTTAGATCACCCTATAAAATTCCACCTTATATTTACCTGGATATCCATCAATGGGGAGTTACTTCAAATGTCGACCTCCCTCTCCCAAGTGTAAAGCTCAAATTACAGCATCAAACTGTTGGCTTTACCAACCTAATTAAAACATACGGTATGTGTATTAATGTATTAAATAAAGCTAGATACTTAGATAATTTAAATTAATAAAAAAGCAATTTAAGATTAAGGAAAACGAATATTATATATTTTAATTTATAATTAAAAAAGTCACATTATAAAAGTACAAAATTGATTTTTTTTTTCGAAGAACATCTTTTGGTACATTCAAGTACTCAAATTCAATTAATGTAACTTCAAGTAATAATTATATTTTTTATGTTGTTAAATCTTTTAAATAAATTGATATGTTTGTCATTAAAGCCAATAAATGTTTATTTTTTATTTCAATACTTTATGTGTTAAATAATATTAGCAAGTAATGGAATGTATAATGACCTAAGATAGTATAGTATTCTTCTGTAAAGTTAGATCTATGATTTTGACGTTTATTTATTCGAGGGAGTTTTGTATCAAAATAATTTTTTTTCATCAATTTTGAAGCTTCATTGTATACCAAATGCAATTAGATTGTTAACCATGGTAATAAGAAATGAAGTATTAACCCTTCATTTAATTCGAAGCTCATGGACTTTATCATCCACTTTTATATTATTATAACCGTTATATCTGTGTAATGTTCATAACAATCACGGTTTTGGTCACTGCGGTAATGTTGGTTACCAGAGGTTAACACAGAAGAGATAGTCACAAATTAACGACCTTATTTTCTAAGACCTTATAACAGAATGACAATAAAATTGAAAACCCATTTAGTTTAGTCAACTATTAAAGTTATATAAATAAAAAAAATAATGAAAAATAACCAAACAATAAATAAATCAATATATATTATTTGTATATAGGCTTATAAACATAATGTACAATGAAAAAAGAGCCAAGGGGGCGAGCACGCCTATCGTCCCCTTAAAAACCGTCACTATATATCGTTATCAATCATAGCATTAGATTGGAAAGTAGTTTTTACTGGTATTTAGTAAAGATTTTTGTCTTTGATATTTACATATATGAGTATACTGAAAATAAATATTGGGGGTGTGCGAGAAAAGCCACTACGGATCACTTACACAATAAAAAATTTAGCTCGACAGCAAATAAATGTCTAGTTGTTGCTAATCAACTATTTTTACCCTTTCTTAAGTCTCTTATTAATGATTTGTATTTTTACATAGTAATAATTATAAAACAAAAATTACATTACATTTATTTTATTTTTAAACCTGTTGATAGCATTTTACTTTTCCAGCAGAGTTAGGTATAGTTTTATGTGTGGGAATAAAATTAACGATTACTGTTATTTGAATATAATATCGTTTTGATATATTCATTACAGATTATCTATGGTAAAATAATACGTTTGAGTTTATTTTTTTTAAAAAATAAAGACATAAAATGACGTTTGTCAAATGTTTAAAATTGTTTAAAATAGTGGTTTAATGGTTTTACGTTTAGATAAATTTAGTTCATAAATCAAACTATTTTAGAGTTTATCCCATATATTTACTTACAGAAAATGTTTTTCTCGTTATTCATAAATAAATGTTTGTTTAGAGTTATTTTATACGGAATAAATTGAAAATATAAATATTAGAGTTTTATACTTCGCATACTGGATTATTCAAATACTTACCTCTTTTTTTATTCTTAAGTTTAATTTATACTTTAAAGTTTATCTTAATATTATTTGACTACATTAAGTTTTATTATGTGAAAATCACGTGGTATAAATAATTTATTCTTAACTGATGAGCTGAGAAGGAGAAGATGAGTATGTGAAGTATAACAATTTAATAAACCTGAAATAAAAAAATATTAAAATTAAAATATCGAAAAATAGCACAAACATTGCACAGATAATGTTCTTATCTTTAAGTTTGATAGTAAGTATGTCAATTCACTATAATATTAAAACTAACAGCATACTATGTCTTACGTTTGTAAGATGGAGATAGCACATCTAAAGCAACTCTTTCTACTGTCTAGATTAAAAATATTAATATTTATATGGCATGAAAAATACAATATTTATACGACCAATCAGATTGATAGAAATATTATTTATATAGTTCAATGGTGACATTGGAAGACTTATTAAGTTGTAATAGTTAAGTAATAAAGTAATTTAATTAAGAGTTGCTTTAGATGTGCTATCTCCATCTTACAAACGTAAGACATAGTATGCTGTTAGTTTTAATATTATAGTGAATTGACATACTTACTATCAAACTNAAAGATAAGAACATTATCTGTGCAATGTTTGTGCTATTTTTCGATATTTTAATTTTAATATTTTTTTATTTCAGGTTTATTAAATTGTTATACTTCACATACTCATCTTCTTCTTCTCAGCTCATCAGTTAAGAACTATTGCTCATTAAGAACTATTGCTGCCTTCAAGATATCTCTTCATTTTATTCTACTGTTGGCTGACTCAAAGTTCATATCATGGTCAATTTTTTGTTGTTTATTTATATGTCTTAGCACTTTTTCAAGAGCTAGATTTAATAATGTTGGAAACAGTGCATTTCCTTGTCGCAGGCCGGACTTTACCTCAAATAACTCCGAGTCATTCTGTAGAAATCGTATTTTGCAAATTGTCTGTTCATTACACATTTTTATTAAATTTATTTACCTCTTTGTTATTCCGAGTAGTTCTAATACTTTCCATAGTTGATTTATGTTTATGTTATAAGTTTGCTTGAAGTCTATAAATACTTAGTGTAGGTCTACATAAAATTCATAGTATTTCTCCATGACTTGTCTTAGCACATAGATGTGGTAGATTTTAAAAAAAGAATATATCTAGAAAAAAGAACACAAGATAGTAAAATCAATCGATTTCTCGCTACCGCCTGAATCTAAAATTAGCACCAACATTACATAAATAACGTCTTATCTTCAAGTTTGATTATTGGCCAATTAACTCTTATATTAGAACTAATAATCGCACAGTGTTGTCTCTACTGAAGTAAATTTTCTATGTAGTATGTTTGAAAGACGGTGACAACACATGCGGATATCAGACACTTTTAACGGTTTTCCACAATAGATATTATTGCGATTAATTACTTTGTGATACTTTTGATTGATTAGGCTTTAACGTACCCAATATGTTCAATTATTGATTATTAATTAATAATGGAACATATATTAATTAATGATTAATATTTTATAAATGAGCATATTTTGAAATTAAAAACAGATGTAAGTGTAATATACCTACTGTTCAAGTAGATATTTCAATACACGTATACATTATTTAAAAATGTTTATTGTCTTTTTAGCATATTAAATTAATGGTTTAAATAATAATTCAATTATACATTTTATCTTTCATGTTAACTTAAATTATAAATTTTGATTCATTGTATACTTTTATTATATTTATAAAAGTCATATTAATCCTAAGTACCTACTCTAAATGAACCAAATAAGATTTCATTTATGGGGGCCTTAATCTATCTAGTGCGACATATCTTATGATATTACTGTAGGATATGGTCGTTGATAAATAGTCGCGGACATTAAACTTCATGGTTATTGCATCTGTCGGAAGAGACAGTATTTAATTTTAAAGATAGATTTTTGAACAAGGGTGAAAATATTTCTTAGATATCCTGAATTTTGTTTACGAACGTCAATTATTATTATCTCGATTTCGCTTTGATTTAATTATTTTACACGATAATTTATATACAAATAAATAAAAATAGGTATGGTAATAATGAAAATTGAAAACACGTTCCGAATATTTATAGGTGCGAAAAAGTTGACAGGTGTTATTTACAGTAGGTAACTGGGCATAGTATTATTTAAATACATTTAAATTACTAATAAATTAAAAAAGTATTTGTTTTTAATTGTTATTTTTACACGTGCTGATTCACGAATATATGGATATCGTACATGGATGACAATTTTATAATATGTTTATTCTAGTCGCTATACATAGCGAGTGGTGTAGATAATCCTATTGTGAGAAACATTTAAGTCAGTAGGTACTTAGATGGCAGGAAAAGTCAATATATAATAATTGTATATTTTACTGTAGATTCTCGAAAACGCCTACCATAATAATTCCAAACGTTTAATTTACTGAAAAAAAAAAAAAACAAAAAATAATCGATTCCTCCGAAGAAATATCCAATTTTTGCGTAGAAATAAAATTCATAGCCTTTTCGATAAGCCGATTTTTTGTCAAACTAATTAGCGGCATGCTCATAGATTTTTAATGCGAAGGGATTAAGTATATATAATTACTATCATGAATTAATTGTAGAATTTTTTTTCTACATCTAACAAAACGGTAAAGATTCATATAAGTGGGATCCAAAAAAACTATTTTTATTCAATACATTAAAACTATTTCTTGTAATTTATTACTTGGCAGAATATGTACATTTCAAGATGAGAAGTTCAGAAGGTAGGATATAGAGAAGAATTTAATGTATATTATGAAAAACAATTCTGAGTGGAGTTCGGGTATACATGTTTTAAAAGACCGTAATACTTAGGATTTTCCTAAAAATTTGATATTAAAATTCTTATAAAAAAAAACTACATTAAACTAAACTTTTCCTTGTTGACTGCTAAGTTCTACTAATAACGAACTTCCTATTAAATTTTCAAAGTATTTCTTTTTGGTCTAAGAATTTTATCCACAGAGTACCTACCGAATAAAAATTACGTACATAACTCGCAAAATTAAAATGTCTATAAATAGTTCAAAAATGCATGAAATGTTTTCAACATTTTATCACGTCTAGAAAAAACAAATATAAGTTTTCTGTTAAAATTTCAAGTCTTTAAGAATATTTTTAACTGAATTAAAACAATAAAACCAAATTGAAAATAATAAAAGCATTATTTTCATTAATTTTACCAATTATTATGAAAACTGCTTGGGAAATTAAAAAATTACCTCTCTCCAGGCCCTACTTTTTGTAATACTTCATAATATGATACAATTTAGTTTAGACCATACATTTATGGTCTCAAAATAAAATTTACCCTCATACTCCTAAATACAGTTATTTCACTAATTTGTCTACCATTTATAGTTGTTTACAATTTTGTTTTAAACAAATATTTCCAGGTATAAACTTTATAAAGGAGAAATTTATGGGTAATGTAATAAGTAAACTTAAAAAAAAAAATATTATATAATATCAACTAGTTTGTACTTTATTTATACATTATTCTTTCAACAAATTTGTTTAAATAACGTTCTTCTGGATTTAATTCCTTATTTAAAGTCAGTAAACTAATTCTAACAAGCATTAAAACATCATAATAATAAATAACAAATTTTTCATTTGATCGAATCTCTTTGATATACTTTTTCTATATTCGTTAAACAATTAAAAAAATACTTTAACAACAAAATATAGTTTAGAAATATTTTTTTATAACACTTACACATTTTATAATTTCGTACTATTTATTTAATAATTCTATACTACACACAACAAATTTGGTATTACACACAATGTGGCGTATTATATACAAAAATAACCCCTGCCTCCCCTAATTATAATTTGTGTATATAGTATAGACAAAATAAAAATAAACATTATTGTAAAACCAATGCATTCCTCACTTCACTCGGAATCTCAAGAATAAAATTCTTATTAGTTGTCACTTATATACCTACCATATAATCATATCGTGTATCATAATTGTACTGTTTCAGAACTTTTGAAATCTGAAGTGTACTTATGCTATTAATGGTATTTTTTTAATGGGTGTAGGGTTTTGGGGCAGTTGTTAGAACAAGCTCTGTACTACTGTTTTCGTTTATTTAAGTCAATCAATAAAAACAAAACTAATTGAGGCGGCGGTAAGATGGGCGTGCCGCACTGGGTAATCTTTGTGGGTCGGGATGATGTCAGCTGGTCCGCACAGGAAATTGTTGATGTCTTTTCCTTTTAGAAAAATATGAACTGCCTGACAAGAGAGGGCCCATTCGTGGCAGTAAAAGTTTGTGTGTTCTGCCGTGTCACGAAGATGTTGTCAATATTAATTACCCATGTCTAAGGCGCACTCCATGCAGTGAAGATAGTCCCCGAAGTACTCGTAACCAGATAAGTTCCGTGTGACGTGGAAGGCGAACAGTTACATTACCCGGGTAATTTTTAGATGGGTTTAATTTTAAAATTATGCAAGTAAATTTTAATCGTCTAATCACCTAACTATAATCCATGAATATTCAGTTTTCTGTGCAGTAATCTTTATCTTTATATATTGATGTTAATTAACAGTTTAACAGTTTAATTGAAGATGTTACGTATGCTCATCGTCGATGTATAAATACATAATGTTACTAAAAAGAGATTGTTTATTAAATTTCTTAAGTTCATCATCTCAAATAAAAATTATTGCAAAAACGGAATACTATGGGTTAACATATTACGTACCACTATGTAATACTTAATTCAATCAATATTTATTATTTGAATTAGAGTAATAATTTTAGAATAAAATATTACGGAGTTATTAAGTTAAATATAAATTAAAATAATTGGCAAAAAATATATTTAATTAATGGTTATTATAATTTAGTAAAAGTTTAAGAGGTTTGTACGTGACTTGTTGTTTTGCCCAAACACATGATTTACAGGGATAACTTTCCTGCTCTATAAAGTACTCCGATTTCGATCAATTTTTTAAATTTTGTTGGTTTAGATAAATACATTTACAGGTTACATTGGACATGGAGTGTGAAAAATTATTTTTTTAAATAAATTTTTTGTTTTATAGTTTTTAGTTACATAATAAAAAAATCAAAGTCCAATGAGCTCCATAGGAAATTGTTCTTTCAAAAAAAAAAATAAAAAACAATATCAGACGTCTATGTAAGGTAGAAGAGTTAACCCAAGTAAACCATATTTTGTGCAAAATTTTTTATTTTTTCTAGTGACGTTATTTTAGATATAGGGATTTAGACTTATGTGGGTTTTTTATTTAAAAAAATGAGTAGTTTGTAATAGGACAATTAAAAACTTATTATACACTTATAATGTACTTGTAAAATTACTTATCATGTTGGCTACAGATGAAAATTGAAATAATACTTTATGTATGATAGATGCTGATTTACGATTAAACAAAATTCAATTTACTGTTATAATATTAATGTATAAATTATTTTGGTATTGTTTTCAATAAGTTATAATCGAATATTGTTGGATTTCTGGTTTCGGTGCATTAATTACAATAATATAATTGGATCGTGGTAGCTATAACAATATCCGTTTTAAAGTTATTATGGTACCCACACTGACCGAAGTGCTTTGGCATTTATTAGCCATTAAATAATCGTCGTCAGTGACAAATTTAATTATACCATCGTAATAGTCGTTAAATTATAATATATATTAAATAAATATACAGCGTCTAAATGAAATATTTAGATTATATACAAAATGGGTATATCTTCGTAGGACACTGTATTTTTATTTCTATTAGCAAATGTGCGTATTTGGAAAAAAACGTAGTTATATTAAACGAGCCAAAATAGAGCTGAATCAAATTCTATAACAATGAAAACACGTGAAACTCGCGGCCAAAACGCGAAATAAATTTCTCCCCATGAAAATCAAGTGGTTTTCCCAAGGCCTGTATCTATATAAATTGCCTTTCCTATACCAATTGATAAGGAGAAAAATAAAACGTAGTATTGGGAATTGAAGTATTAAACTTACATAAATTATAATTATAATAGGCAACCAATATATGATTTTTAGGGGCTATGTCATCGATTTTTATCAGTGAGTAATATGCCACTTATTATTACATGTGTGGTATTTGCTGAAAGATGTCAACAAAACTTCGTGGTGAATTTTGGGTACCCTTGCAATAGTCGCAATAAGCATTTTTATTTAGATTTGTGTACAACTGTTGCATAACTTATATGTGATAACAGTGTAATAATAACTCAAGAATACTAGCACGAATCTTTCCACCACGCTGTCGATTGGTTTGGGCGAAAAACAGGTGAAAAATATTACGCGTTTCCGTAAACGCTTTGGAAATATTGAATCATTATCCGGTCCGTCAGTCAAATCTGCCGATCTGTATTTCTCAATTTGTATACCTATATAATATAGGAAGGTACTAGTTATTCGAAATTGAAATCGTGATATTATTTTATTTAAGAATGTTTTACATAATATGTTGACACTAGAGACGAGCGATTCGATACTTCGATATCTTAAGGCAGTATCGATATTATCAATATTAAAGTAATTTTCGGTATCGATTTCGATATTTGAATATGTTAAAATGATAACTGATAAGTTATGACGTTATAAGATTATATGTTTTTACATCTGAATTTTAAATAGTGCAGTTTTAGAATAAAAAAACTGTCTTAGGACAATGGGGATGGATGCACCCACTGTTATAGGTAATTTAATGTATATCTGTAAGCAAAAATAAACCATTGCTAACGAAAAACGATTCGGAGCGGAGTTAAATTGATAGTGCTGTTTTATCAACAATGTTTATGTCATGTTATGGTAAAATAATTACATATGCATTACCTATATATTTTCTTTAATACTATTTAATAATTTTGTTTTTACTTTATTATTTTATTATTTAATAATATTTGTTTTATTTGCAAATAAACCCTATTTAATTTATTTCCATCCCATAAATTAAATGAAATAGGTATTCTATGGAATACGTAACGTATATTAATATGTTAAAACAATTTTGTTCCGATTGGGTTCTATACAAATGCTCTTATTACTAATTTATTATTAATAATAGTATATAATATAATAACTATGGTTTTTTTTTTTTGATATCTGAATGTATAAAAAACTGACGTAACTTGTACGATAGTTGGGTCACTGTTATATGTGGGATGTTGGGAAGAGAGAGGGGAAATTTAATGAATATCTGTACGCAATCATTGCTAACAAAAAACGTTTCTGTGTGGAGTTCAGTAATATTTGTTTTGAAAGGCCGTTTTATTTACAATTTGAAACTAATATATTTCGTACATTTTCCCGTTTTTCCAATTTATTATGAAAAAATCCCTTGGAAAATCAAAAAAATGATCTTCTCAAAGTATTATCCCAGTCAAATTTTCTTTCAGAAAAAGTAATGCACTTAAAAACCGGAGAAAAATTTCTGTTAGAAAAGTTGTTCAAAAAAAAAAAAAAATATAAACACTAATGTAAAACCAATACATTTCTCGCTTCGCTCAAAATCTAAAATATGACCAATAGGACACAGACATAGTTTTAAATAAAGGTATTAAAATTGTTTAAATATTCGCTTTTCGTATTAAATATAAATTATAATTATATAATATTAAATATTATGCATTGATTTGATGAATATATAATATTATTTTCTATTTTCTATCATACGATTCATTCCTCCAAATCTTAAATGCGTTGATTTGTCAATCTTTAGAATTGTACATTTTTTTTGTAGTTGTTCATAAATAATGCCAAATAAAAACATTACATTGATTGTTTGATGGCAAATTGTTTTTCGCAATGAATTGTGTCATGAAACTTTAAGTCCATTAGGGTATTATACAATAACAAATGAACTATACTAATTCGCGATTTTAATTAAGAGCTTATAATTATTTATTTATTTAAAGTGACATAATAATGGTTTTTTATTCAGGTAGAAAAATAATTTATCAATAAACTTAATCCAAACCTAAAAAATAAGTTACGTAAAGCGTAAGAAATAACATGAAAGACCAAAGAAAACAAAAAATTACACTTCGTCTATTATTTCGTCACACATTTTTCTTATTTATGAAATGGAACCTATGATTTTGTTTCGACATAATAATTTATTTTTATTTAATATTTATTCAAGTTAAAAAAAAAGAGTTGATTATGCTGATGGGTATGCCACTGTTTTAGGTGGGAAGTTAGAAAAGTAGGATACGTAGAGTTATAAAATTTATTTCTGTACAAAGTTCGGTTAAACATATTTTGAAATGTTTTGATTTTTACGATTTTTGTCAAAATTTGATCCTAAAATGTCTATAAAAAAAACTTACCAATAAGGAAATTTAAAATGAAGTTTGTGTTAAATTTTAAAGTATTTCCGTTTGTTTAAACAATTTTATCTATGTAATACCTACTTAATAAAAACCCTAAAAATGTAAAATGCCTGAATATAGACCAAATTTACGCCTAGAAAAAGCTTATATAAGTATTTTGAACAAATTTTGGGTCTTAACAATTATTTTTTAATTGAATTACAACACAAATAATAAATTTAAAATAATGAACTTATTAATGCCACGATTATATTTGTTAGTTCTTATTTTACGTTATTTTCCGGTTTTTCTCATTTATTATGAAAACTAACCGGAAAATTAAAATACGACTTTCTTACTCACCAACTATATCCAAAAGTAATTTATATACACAAATAATCAATATGAAGTGTAGACGCTGGGTTACTCCTTTTTATCAAGTAACTCATGTCTTATTGTTTTTTTTAATCTTAGCACATATTCTTATTGTAAAAAATTAGTTTACAGAGTGTATATTTATTAAAGAAAGAATTAAATAAAAAAAAAGTACACATAATAAAACAAATACATCTTCGCTTAGAATCTAAAAATCCACAAATAGATCTATTCAATAGCCGCGCGTCCGTCGTTGCACAAATGATGCTCTACTATTCTCCTCCAATTAAAAACTTAAAAATAGAATATCTCGTTAACGGGTTAACAAAAATAAAAAAATGCAATACCAACATTTTTTTAAACTAATGTATCACATACTTATGGACTTTTTACTATAGGTTGTTTTCATGATTGAAGTATAGATTTGAAGTAAGATAGGTAATGGTTTCGCCCTCAAAAATAAGGATGACAAAAATAACGTAAATGCAATAATTAAGAACAGCTTGTTACTTACTAAAACTAAAAAAGAATTACGAAAATAAAATAATACTGAAATAACGAATGTTATATTACGTTATATTGATTACTCTGTATAATTTTGATAATTACACAAATACCGGGATAAATACCATTTGTGTTTTGTACAAAAGTTTATACTACATTCTTGTAGGTATCATAAAATATATTAACCTAAACGTTTTTGGTGGATGTAAGTGCTCTTCGTGTAATTTAATTTACGATTGTTCACACGCGTGCTAATGGGGTTTTATTGCGAAAACGATTTGTGTGTTAAATTCCAAATGGTACGAATTGGAAAGGAAAAAATCCTCAAGAGTGTACTACCATCACTTCTTTTATAAAGAACAAATGTCAAGCGTAACTGTCATCATGAACGGATGAAGGGTAAGTCAACTTTGGGAAATTCATTCTGGTCCCCAGAAAAAGCAAGTCCAAAAAACTTTCTCACAATCATTGTCTTTTACGCCATTAAATTGTTATAACTTTTGGTCCTAATCATATGGTTTGATCATATTAGTACTTATACTTAGGTGCTTTGATTTTTTGAATTATACAGAATAGAGTATAAAATAATGTAATTAAAAATAAAAATAATAGGCAAAATTTTGTCAATATAGGTTTCGATATTACTATTAATACGATATTATAACAAAACGTAATACATTTATGTTAATTGTTATTTAAATCGACTACAATAATTTGGAAACATTTTTATTTAATATGAGCCTATTAATTTTAATGAGAATTGAAAATATATCTTTATATATATAAAATAAACCTTTATATAACTTTTTTTGTATTATGGTTATAAATTTAAATTATATTATTTATCATGTATGCTAATATTATTTCTACTTGTATACTTCTATTGTTGTATGTTGATTGACTTTCATCTGATACAGTAGGTAATATACTTCTTAAACGGGAAACTAAGATTGCTGTGTAAATTGTAGGTATATATACAAATGTTTAATGTTAAGTAATGCACAGTACTCGTAATTTAATCATGTTATTATAAATCATATATACCTATTGCAATTAAACGTCGCTAAATCGTTTAATAAGACTGACTTAAATTTGACGGAGAAAAAAAATATTTTGTAAAAGGTAGGTAACTTAATATAGTTAAACATTAATGATAAATTAATTTAATTTTAATTTAAATTTTATTAATGTTTATTTCGTTCAAGTATAATAGCAGTAGTACACCGAAAACGAAAAATACAAACTAAATTAGTTAATAGGTACCTTCCGTATAACATGCATTTTATATTAATATTTATGAAATACAGTCTACTAAATAAATATCCAAATGCATATGTTATACCTATGCTACACTTGTTATTATTTTATTTAGTTTGAACCTTTTTTTTTAAATGGATCCCATTAATCGAATTTAAAATATGTTCACTTGCATACTATACTTTCTTCATGCCATTTTTTCAATTTTTCACAATATTTTCAGAGTTTAAGACGGGGAAATTTAAAATGTTAACTCCATATACTGTTAGGTAACGTACCTATACATTTTTTAAATTAATCAAACTTTTTAAAAATAATGGTCTGTTTCATTTTATTTGGTTAAAGTTGAAATAACATAGGTTATCCATAGGTTTATCTATGTAGATTTTATAAAGTAATAATACGTATATATTTCAGTAGTCAGTATTTGAACTATGAACTATTATGATTCAATACTCAAACATAAATTACGAACTAATAATGCGGTTAAGGTGCATACAATGTTGAATTTGCAGCAAATCATGTTACCATTTGAAAATGTATAACTTTTTTTAAAAGAGAACAGTGATTACAAGAGGTATTTAATATAATATTTATGTATTTATCTAACAATATGTGTATTTTACTTAATTATCTCATGTTAATTTTAAAACGGAACAATGTTGGCCAGGAGAACCTATATAGTCCAGAAAAGAAAAAAAAAACGAAAACATTATAATATTGTCATTAATGACATAAAATCACAATTACCCTATATCTCATTTATCTTATTCCTTCTGTACTACTTGTTTTGTTATTTCAAACTATTTCTATACTTTTTTTGCAAAAAACGTAAGTCTATAAAAAGTTTATACATGTATATAATTTGTATGTTGTAATTTAGTTAGGTTAGCTTGTGAAAATATTTGTAAAATAAAAAAAAAAATAGTTTGTCAAAATTAAAAACATAAATAAAATAATTTTCAAATCATAAATTGGAAAGTTTAACGTGTGGTTTACTACAAAAATGAGCAGTTGTATTGAAGTGGCGAAATGTCCTTTAGAACCGCGAGTATAAGCGTCTTTATAGATTAATTTCAAAATCAACCGACCCATCGAAAAGTTAAAGGAGTGAAAATAACTGCTTGAACCTTGGACGTCATAATCGAGTACATTCGTTTTAATTAATCCAGTTTTAATCAATAACCTTGACACAGACTTTATACACGAGTACCTTTTAATTATGTAATTTTTTATTGCTATTCATAAATCAACAACTCAATGGAATTTTTTTGTAACAAACAAACGTTCGGAAAAATAATACCAGTGGGAGACTATATACCTAGTAACAATATGATCTGCGAAAATTATTTGAAATCGGAAACTAATTTTTTTTCTCGGAAAATCATTTATTCGAATAACCTGTACCTACAAACATTTATACTGGCATATATCATTTTTAAAATGACGCAATTATTTTTCTGACATGTCCTACTATATACTGTTTTATAGTATTCATCATTTACCCAAAATCCAGGAAAAGAGTTTTAGGTATATACTATACCTATTACTATATTATTTAAAAAAATATTTACTTTAGTTTTGATGAAAATATCAGATCAAACCATAGTTATAATTTATAATATCGATGTGACGTAGGCAGTTCTAGGGTTACATATTATATTGACATATGTACCGAGAACAAGTCATTTGAAATTAAACTAGTATCCATTATATTAGATTCTGAGTGTAGCGAAGAATGTTATTGGTTTTACTAAGATGTTTCTTTTTTTCTTTTTTTTTTATATTGTGCACAAAAATTCGACCACAAATTTTGTTCAGATACAAATACATGGCACCATTTCTGAAAGAGAATGTTGTCCAGATGGTACTTTTAGGGATTATTATTTTGATTTTTCAAGCCGATTTCATAATATCTGGGAAAAACCAGGATAGAAGGTAAGAATAACGGGAAATTTAAGAGAATAATGCTTTTATTATTTTTCAATTTTGTTATTAGTTGTTATTTAATTAAAAATATTCGTAGAGACTTGAAACTTGGATAGAAAATTTATATTTGCCTTTTCTAGATGTGGTTATTTTTGAGACATTTATAGATATTTTAATTTTGAGAGTTTTGTACGTTATTTTTATTTGGTAGGTATTGTGTGGTAAAATTGTTAGACTAGACAAAAATGCTTGAAAATTAAACAGGAGGTCCATTAAAAGTCAGATGTTATGGTAAAAAAAAAAAAAAAAATTGAATTTAATGTAGTAATTTTTTTTTATAAAGGAAATTTAAATTCAAATATTTACGAAAATCGTTTGTGTAAAAAATTATATGGAAGAAATCTAATTTTTTAATATTTTGCTTTAAAGATATGTTTATTGCTGATTTAAGAACGATGGTGAAGTCAGAATTGAGCGGACTGACTTAGTTTCGAAATTTGAAGTTCTGATATTATGCGGATATTATATGTTAAATAGCACTATATTGTCCCCGTTAATGTATGTCAATCGTCGTTTAATGGTACTTCAAGCCCAGGGGCCGCGAGTTCGAACCCGTGTTTTGGAAAAAAAATTTTGCATTATTTATTATTTCCGTTTTAACTAAACAGGAGAGAGAAAAACAAATGCATTTTAAGTGTACCTAGAGACCTCGCTATCACTCGCTCAGACTATTTTAATCGAAAATACCTCTCGATTTGTTGTGCAAACTTCTACCAGAAATCTCGCTCCGATGTATTAAGTGTAGAACCTTTTCTGAAATGAAATTATATCTGCATGGTACTTTAAAGAGTTCTATTTTTGATTTTTCCAATAAATGGCAAAAACGGAAAAATGTACGAAATATATTAGTAAAATATTATGATTTTTTTTCTATGGACAAGTTTTCTACCAGCAATTTTGCTCCAATTCACAATTATAACACTTTTTTGGAAAGAAAATCTAACTGGATAGGTACTTTAAAAAGGTAATTTTTCGATTTTCTAAGGAGTTTTCTCATAAAATGTGAAAGACCGGAAAAAACACGAGAAAAACGGAAAATCGATACAATGTTAAACAAAAAATATACAATGCCTATGCAATTATTTTATCATAGTATGACATATATATTGTTGACGAAACATCACTACAAACTGAACTGCGCTCAGAATCGTTTTTTCGTTAGCAATGGTTTATCGTTACTTTATCGTATACATTAAATTCTCGTATATATCCTACCTCCCCAACTTCCCACTTACAACAGTAGCTGCATCCACATGCGAAGTATGTGCGTCTTTTCAATCTCAATGTTGTAAAAATACTAAATACTGAAGAATCGGTCACAAATTACGTTTATAACTTAAAATAGTATTTTTCATATCGATTATATTCGGCTATCTAAATTTGAACGTGTGTATATTTTGCTTGTCTGAATAATGTATTTGTATACAGGTGCCTACTGTCTATGTAATAAATAGAAGAATACAATAAGTAAGACCAGTTTTCTAAAACGAATTTCTAATGTTATTCCTTTTGTCGTTCTAATTTATTGCAATACCATCTCATTAATTTTACTATGCTTTGTGAATAAGTTCATTATTGAACAATAATTTCTAACAATAAAATAAATGTAAAATAAGCTGATACTATTGATGGGCGTGCCACGACTGTAGGTGATCAATTGGGAAGTATGATGTATGGATTTAATTTATATCTCTAGGTAAGCAACGATAAATTATTTCTAAAGAAAAATGATATTGAGCGAAGTTCGATTAAACACGTTTTGATAAACTTCTATTAAATATTTTATTAATTTCTAACTATAAAATAAGTTTCAATTTATTATTGTCCGTGAGTTTTCATTTTTGTTCATAAATTGGGAAATAGTACGCAAAAATAGTTAAGTTAGGTTTGTTTAGGCATACCGCGAAATTATATGATTTATACTATTTTCTTCAAAATTAAAAAAAAAAAAAAATACTACAAAAAAATACTAAACAAAAAATACTACATTATACTCAAATTTCTTTTTATCTCTATGTTTTTTTTTGTTAGGTACGTTATTAACCTATCTTATGTTTGTATATTTTATTTTTATTATCTATAATGCTTCTATGCTTATTTAATATTATAAAGAGGTAATGTTACTTAACCGGTCATAGGTGGTTTTTCTTTTTATATTTTAAAATCCCAAAGTTTTTGTTGATTTAACGTTGATAACATAGAGAAAAACATCTATTATTATTATGTTATCTTACTTTTACTTTTGCGAAAACATTTTATGTATGCATATATGTATGTATGTTTGTAGGAGGTAATCTCTGGAACTGCTGATCTGATTCTGAAAATTTTTTTATTGGTAGAATTAATAAAAAGCTACACTAATTCCGGGTGACATAGGTTACGCCCACGAATTCAAACTTTAAGGAGGTTGACACGGGATTTTTTGTACGAAAATTGAATAATTTATGTTGATTTATGAGTTACCTTGGTTACACAGAGAAAAACAATTATTTGTATTTAATTTGATTTTTTTAAGCAATAATATAACGAGAAACTGTTTTAAAAAATATATAAATGATGAGTTTTAATAATTAAATTTGGTAGCCATATAATAATGGTACGAGCATTTATTTTATCATGGACAAGACGTACAAGACAGCTGGTTTAAAATATACTAACATCTATCAATACCAATTTTTTTTTTATCTTGTAGTTTTGGGGATTTTAAGAAAATTATATTTTTAAATAAATACTTGCAAACCGTTTTAACATTTTATTTATATGGATTTTCAAATATTTTCTTACTTTATAATTTATTGAAATTTGATGTAATTGGTCACAGGGGATATATAATATTTTCATGTCTGGGACATGATTAAAAAATTCCAACTATTGTTGTTTATTGTATAGATCGGAAATTGAACTGTACTGAAATTATTATTAAATTTGTAACATCTCTTTTTGTACAAACAAGTATGACCTAAACAAACAACAGTATAAAAGTCAATAATCGCTGCAGTATTACAATGCCTTTGACATTGATATGTACTTACTTAAAACTCGCATATACGAGCACTTGTCCGGCATTTGCATATAAATTATGCATCCACGAAATTAAAACCATGTACTTATATAAATTAACATAAAACTTAAATTTTCAATTATTTAATCGGTTTTAGACGTATTTGCGATGTACGCGTACGTACGTAAGCAAATTAAGTTTTTCATTTAAAGTCAACAACTCCGTAGGTAGGTACTCGAGTCGATGTCCATAGCCTTCGTGTTTTCGCACAACCTTTACAATCCACTTTAAGCTGCCGTACTGTAACCTAATTTGGACTCGAGGCTGGTTTCATGCACAATATGCCACCTCTTTTAAATTGCATTTCCTTTAAATTAAATACAGCTTTTCCCGTGTAGTTTCCATCACGGAACCTTTCTCCTCTCCAAACCTTGAAGCTTCAAAATGTATATTAATATTTGATATAATCGCCGTATCGGCCAAAACTTGCTTAAGCCAGATTACGCAGGTGGTTCATAGGGGACTGAAAACTATTCAGTAGAGCACATAAACATCAGTAACTATACTTGACATTAATCCCGATAAATCATCTTCTGACGATTTTTCTTTACTTTCCAAACTTTACGTTCATTTTAGCACGGTATACTTTTTTTTTCTAAATTGCGCGTATCCAAAAATTGTTTTCGATAATATAATGTCGGTTGACCGTTGACTTGAAATGTAATGTTTAAATATTATTATTATAGAATTATTTCGTTAAAGAATATTTTCTTCAATGATAAATAATAAAATGGATTCTTATATTATTTCATTGAAAATAACATCATTTTTGCAATGAGCACTGGAATTATTTATGTGGTGTTATTACGATGTACATAATAAAAAGGTATTTGAAAGTTGCTATATTTGATTGTATCTCAATGATTAGTTAAAATGAAATACATAATTGTTAAATATTATGCATTTGGATGTCAATAATAATAATTACATTTATAATATCGAATTATTTATTTATTTTTGATTTTTTAAATTAATTTATCTATTCAATAATTAATTTGTGACGGATGAAACAAAGAGCACGCTTCATTAATAATAAAATCTTATAAAATGTAATTAAAATTTTCCCCGAAAAATATAAAAGAGAAGTTATTGACGATGTTCGTACATGCGTTCTCTCTCTCTTACTCCCACGCATACACATTGAGGAAAAAATTGTGAATACAATTCTGGATTCTCTTTGATATTTACAAGAATAGGTGTGATAATAAATAAACTATTTATGATTTGCATGTTACATCACGCAATACCTGCAGTTATTCAGGTAATTAAATATGCAATATTATGTTAACTTATCTACACTAGGTTAGGTTAGGAGTATATATACATAAATATATGTAAGTTCTTAAACAGGATTTCATAATATTTGATAATTATTTTATGTAGATTAGATGCTTTGATGATAATAAATTTCGTGATGCGTTTTCGAAATTAATCGTTAATTTGTGGTAGATCTAAGTAGATGAGATCTACATGATCTTAAATTTAAATTCCCATTTTAATAGTTAATAATTATGCGTATATGCGTTGGATATAATATTTTATGTACTAGACGAAATTTAAACTGAATGCTTACTCTTGGTGAATATAATATGTATAGAAAAGTTTTGGATATTTTTTAAAAGTATATTCATAATAAATTTAAACTTAAAAATCGAATTGAAATACTTTTAACAACTGCATAATATTTCTATATTTATGTTTCTGGTAATGTCATTATAATATACGTATTTAGTGAAATGTATAATATTGGGTGTGTTGTTAATCTTAAATTAATTATGTTATACTATCGTGTTTTTCTTCTTAAAACCAATTATATAAAAAGTAAACTGCAAATTTTCTAACAAATAAATATTCTGTTAATTATTTTTTGCTGATTTAAGATCTGGTCTTAGATTTTCTCTGAACTAGAATAGAATTTAACAGGAAAATATTACTGAAAAAAAAAAAGAAAATCAATATTTGATACGAATTTTATCACATCGTTAATTCAATAGCAAACTATTTTAACATGGAAATCGTAGTACCTAGATAATTATAACGTTTTATAAATGTGTATTAGATTAGAAAGTTAAACTAAGAAATAAAATTTAAGTTTTGCTCATATTTTTGACCTATACAATAGTTTTGGTATAAATATGTTTGATTTGTTAAAGTCTGGATGTACCTTTCAATTTATAAAAAATATAAAGAAGACTCATTTGTTTGGTAAAACGTTCTGTTTACAACGTAAACGGGAAAAAGATATATAAGGAGTGATCAATTTAACGTAAGACACTCATTATATCGAAAAGTATTAACTATTTTAAAAATGTGTTTTACAAAACATTTAAGAAACAAGCTGTTTTAAAATTTAACATTTACATTATTTTTTGTCACCCTAATTTTCGGGGGGTGAAACGACTACCTATTTTTGATTTTCAAATGGTAATCTATATTAAAAATTCCATAATAAGATGGAGTAGTAGTTAAAACAAATTTCGGTGTTTAAATTTGTATTTTTCTTCAATCCGTTGACGAGATATTCCAGTTTTAAGTTTGGGTCGGGGGAGAGTAGTGGAGCATCATTTGTGTGGAGGCATATGCGTGGCGTTTTAAGAATGTACTACTTCTCTTCCCCGACCCAAACTTAAAAGTGGAATATCTCGTCAACAGATTGACGGAAATTATAAATTTATTTTAACTACAACTCCATAGTTTTATGGAATTTGTAATATAGGTTGTCACTTAAAAGTCAAAAGTAGATAGTACTTTCACTCTCAAAAATTAGGGAGGAAAAATAACATAAATGTAAAATTGTAGAGCTGCTTGTTTTTGAAATTTTCTATAAAATAAATGTCGAAAAAAGTCAATACTTTTTGAGATAATGAGTATCTTATGATAGACTGATCATTCTGTATAAATACTATTGTTACTAAAAAAGTAATTTTGAAGTTTAACATATATTCATTAGAAATCACTAGTTAGATAAACAAGACAATAATAATATTGTGTACATGTTTATTTTTCGAAATTATGGACTATGACTTTATCATTAAATGTTAAATAAAATAGTATTTATTTAACTTTAATGTAAAAAACTTAAAAATATAAAATGGACATTTTTTACTCTGTTATTATACCTATAGTTATAATTTGAATAGTCAATAAAAATAAGTCATATTCATTACACTTACACGTTATTAATTTGTATTTACAGTTAATTTTGCTTGGCAAACACAAATGTGATTGCCAGGACTTAGAAAACCATAGTTTATTTCTCCATTCGTTTGAAAAATGTATTAGTTTTATTATATAAAAATAAATTTTACTTATTGTTTATGAAAATGTTTTCATATTGAACGCTGAAAAGAGACTAAAAGTGATTTACTCAAATTTTGTTGCCAAGTTCAAAACGTTTTATTGAGTTAATTACATATTAAGTACATTATGTTACCATCATATTATCCACAGTTACCGCGACGGCGATGAATTTTCTATAGACTCCTTACTGATGTAGGCTAATTATTCCGTATAGTCATGTTGCTAAAGACTGTAAACTTGAAACTTTGAAGGATATATTGTTGTTCAACTTTCAACTATCGATTTACATACCGAGTAGGTATATTATTATAATATATCTGGAAATTTGAATTATGCATATAAGACGTGATGTACAACACAATAGAGACAAAATACAAATTTTGACAATAGCAATAGTATAGGTACTGCGAAAACTATAACGTAGGTATATTGTTTTATAAGCTCACATTAATGTCCTAAATCGATGTATTTATTATTCAATGATCGTGTTATATTTTTCGATTGGTGATGTTTTCAAAATTTGATCTGTCGGGATGCGAAATTTTATATAATCGAAGAATATTGATAGTTTACGAGTATATACTTACCTAACCATATGGTCATGGGCATGATACAGACGCGTATGTTATCTATTATACTAAAACTGAACACATTTGATTAACATTTTCCGTTATTATTTATAGAAATACAATTTTTACAAAACGGCTAAATTAACTAAATTGAAATTTTAAAACAAATAAGATAAATTATTCATCGTTTCCAGGAGATATCATATTTTTAGTTTTGATTGAAATTTCAGGATCTACTTGAGAAATTTACCCGTCGATTTGGAAGCAATTATAAGAGTGAACGCTTTTTGATTACCATCAAAATATTTAGTACTAATTGGGAGGCAGCTCAAGTACAAAATATTATGTTTAATTGCGGATAGTATACGTTTAAAACAACAAGTGCGATATAGAAAAACGAAAATTGATTAACTGGCCGTGAGGAGACTAAAATTACCACAGGCGGCCAATTAGACTACTTCGTGGCGTTAAACTCATCCGTCGTGCTCGTAGAAGTTAATCACGGAGTTTCCCGTACGCCCATGCACAGGCAAGCTCTTTAGATTTAATTCGTTTAAGTCGAACGCAATCTACAGCAATTTACATTTTCGAGCTCGTCGACGATAATGAAGGTTTGCCGTATTCCGAGTAGGGAAATTCGGTTTTTTTTTTTGTCGGCTTATAATCCCCATAGGAATAATAATGATAATAACGATAAAAAAAGTTTTTTTTTGTAAGCAGTGTTTATAATAATTGATATAAAGTTAATGGAATAATAATAAACATTATAGACGATTAACGCGGTTGTAACAGTTTGGATAATTATTAGCGTACTACAACATTTTATAATGATTCAAAACTAGTGGTAGCAACAAGAGTATAAAAGTACGGTCATTTAAATTATATCGCAATAACTTTAAATTTGATATATTTTTTTTAAATATAAAAATTATTTAAGTATACGAAAACTATTTTTCCTTTGAAGACAGAAGCGTTTGTTTTAATTAAAAAGGAAAATATTTAATAACTCAATTCCTTATGCTATTATTATAAGTTAAATTGTTGAATTTATCTGACAAATTTATATAATAATACGAGGTATACAAATATAATTTTCAGAAACTGTTTCGATAGAGTGTCGAAGTGCATAGGATTGGTAACATTAACTTCTGTGGTTTTTCTTGAGCATATTTGTTTTTTGTAGATTTTCTATAACCTTCTTTGTTTTAATATAACCAATGTGTTTGTAATATAAGCTCTTTCTGTTTATCGATTTTTTGATGGATCCAAAAGAAAAGCAAATTGACGAAGGAGGAGAGGTTGGAGAGAATTTTTCTTCGAGTTTGATGATTACGTATTAATACGTTTCAAAAATTTTGTATTGTCATTTGTTTTACTAAAAATTTCTTGACTAACCTGAATTTGGATTTGTTTATAATCTTCGATCAACATTTGCGAGACAAAATTTGCTGCCACTTAGCTAATCTGTAGTTTTCGGATACATTTGTATGGAAAAGGTATGTAAAATATTGTATTTCTCTGCTAGTCAAGGTTTTGTTATCAAAACGGAAGAAAAAATTGTCTCCATCCACCTAAAAAATCTCGGAGAGTAGTTCTTTTACTGGATTCATTACGAAATCGCTAAACATGAAAAAAAGAAAGAAATAGAAAAAAAAGAAGTGCTTAGGAAAAGTCAAAGAAACCAATGATTCCAAGTCTATTGTTCTTTGACACTTAAACAGTCAACATTTTTTTCCTCCTAAACTATTTGAAGGTCATTTTTGGATTTGACATTAGGTGTATCGTTAGGAATTACTATTCAAATATTTCCGGTAAACTATTTCGTAATAAAATCATCGTCATTAAAGTTACATCAGTATAAATAGTAGTAGCAATATAATTATAATATAATATAAAAATATAAAATATCATATTATCAATAATAATTTATAGTACAGTGATATGAGCATACGTTTTACTTTAAAATCTGCACCATCTTTTTATTTCGTAAAAGTGAACCCGAAAAAACAATTGATATTTTATAAGTTAAAGTAAAAATACAGAGAAAAAATATGAAACAGTACACACAGTTATAAATGAAAAACGAAAAAGAAGGTCATAAGGTAAGATAAGTAATTTAGAGATGCGATATTCCGTTGAGTATTTTAACAAAGTAAAAATATTTTTCAATAATATAGGAACGATATTTTTGTCACGCGATTTTATTTCTTTGCGATTTATTGGATTCGCGATATCTCAGTGGCAATATTTTATAGGCATACCTATCGTTAGTACTAACAGTACTCAATGACATGAAAATAATCTAACCCGGTATATTCTCCGAATTCTGAGTTCATCCATGACCGGAGAATATTTACAAATGTATGTTGACCAGCCCTGTCGATAATGGCGACGGGAAGCCAATCGTACCGCGGGGACCGATTGCGCGAGTCGAATACTCCCAGTTGACCGTTGCTCGGCTTAGCTTAACCGTTGTTCAGTGGTTCAGAGAGAAATATTAAAAACAAAAAAAAAATCGTTATTTTCATAAAATATGCAATCCATAGAATACGGATAGAAAAATTGTGTGTATGTTTTTTTGTTACTTGAGAAAACGTTTTCGAAATTATTTACGAGTTAGCATTTTAAACAGATTTATGTTACCAGAAATTTTATATGAAAAATCAAAAGTATTTATAATTTTTTATTTTTATCTAAGATAAGATTTATTGATTTCACCACCAATTGATTATATTATATTTTATTCATTACAATAAAAAAAAATAAAAACTGAGGATTTGTTTGCGTTTTGCAACATCCGAATATTTATTGTTTATCTAACAATATCTCGCATTTATTTTGACATGTTACAATATTAATGAACATGATTGCAAAAGAAAAGAAAAACAAGAATTTATATGGTATAGTTTTTTACATATCTAATAAACCATATCATATTCAGTAAACAATGTTATGTTCTAGAAAATTACTATAATGATCAATCGGTGGCGCATGTCTGCGCAAATAAAATTAATCGACTTCTGAGAAAATAAAAATGATATTATGAGATTATTCATTGGTTATTTCCGTAATGAAGAAGAAATATAGACGATGAGAAATCGTATAGTTCATTCGGATCAAGAAGAACGTCGCGCATTGGTAGTTTATAACATTATGCGGTAGGGTTGAGTACGTAGGGTTGTATATACATAAGCGATTTTTTTTTTATCGTGAACCAGTGTTTTTCTCGGAGGATTTTAGCTTATAAGTAAATTTGATTTCTGTTTAGTCATTATGAAATCATTTAATCATCTTTTTTAAAATGTTTTAAAAACGTTACCTATATTCCGTTCACTATGGACACATAACAAATTTTAATTTTCATATAGCAACCCCCTTTCAACATGGATTTAAAAAGAGGATTTTTTTTTTTTATAATGATATGCATAATACATCAATACTAATATCGGCTATGAGTTACAACAGCTCAAAATTTAAATCAAAAGTGTAGGGAAGGGTAATACATTTCAATTTCATATTCATTGTTAGATGGTAATTCTCTAGTCTACATTTTAAACTGGTATAACGCATCTAATAAATATGATATATCCAATATTAATATTATGCATATCAACATTTTTGGAAAAATATACCTTTTTTCGAGTCTTGTTTAAAAAAGAGTGGGTGATTTGTATTTGAAAATCGAAAATCTATGCGTGTTTATTTAGTTTATTGTGTACGGAATAGGGGTAAAAAGTTAAAACTATTGTAATGTTTACTGAAAAAAAAATCAAAATAAATTTTACTCAAAATGTTTGTACATAATCACAGAATCGCCCTGTATAATACTATACTTTTATATGTTTAAGCTATATAGTAATGATCACCGTCAGTTATGATCTTCCGAGACGATACGAACTTGTGTGATTGACTTGTTGAGATAGCAACGTTGGGTTCGACGTGTGCCAAAGGCTAAAAACTGAAAAGGATTCTATTATAATGTAATATATTATTATAATTGGTTCGTCCGTTTAAATTGTTTTATAAGTACTCGGGGAATGTCATAATTGAATAAACGTTTTCCATACCCATAGGAATATTTTTGTTTCTTATTACTTATTATTATTATTATTATTTTTTTTTAGAAATATTAATGTTATTTTAATATATACTCAATCGGACAAATAAATTTCCAGTCTTGAATTTAAATCGTACATTTGATTTAAGTGCTTAAAGCGCTGTAGACTTTAATATAGGGTGATCATTGATAAGACACTTATTAACTCGGAAATTATTAAGTAGCTCTAAAATTTTATATTACCGTTATTTTCGGTCAACCCGTTGACGAATTATTTCACTTTTAGTTTGAGAAAGTAATGAAGTATAACTTGTGTGCAGCGTTTGAGTAGTAATTCTTTACTCTTACTTAACCGACAGATATTGGCTTTATTTCCAAAAGAGTAAAGGCGAAAAAAATAATTAGCCGGATTAAAAATTGGCTCTTTTTTAGGATTTGGTTTTTAAATTACCAATTCTCCGGTCGAGTTTGGTAGAGAAGACGATTTTACTCTTTTTTCACGATTTTTATTTGTTACATCTCCTCCCATGGAAAATTCCTGGGCACGTCACCTTCTTCATATCAATCTTAGTCAATTTCGATCACTTTTCCTTATCTCGTAATTAATTAACTAAATTATCGTTTATGTTTGAAAAATGCATTCCTTACTAATAAATGTAATTATACGTATGAAACATTTTTTTTTATACATTTAGGATCCTCTGCAGATCAAACTAACCCTGGGCTACACTAATTTCACTTATCCGGCTCTGTCAAAATCGGGAATAACGGTCGGGGACGCGGATTGCGGGGCGCAACAAGTGTCATCGGCCGTGTAAACGTAATTTTTATCACTCTCCCAGTAAAATATTATCGTACACGTGGGTGGGACGCGACGGTATATGAACTCGCATATTTAATATTATGCGTTATACATATACGGGGGGGAAGGGGGAGGGTACTTGCAGAAGCATTATATAGGTACGCGAGAACAGATCATATAATGTAGGTTTCTGGCGGACGGCAATGATTTATGCACGTCTTGGGGACCGTAGGGTATAACAAACGATGCCGCACGTTTTACGTGATGTAGGTATATAATATAATAATATATTCGTTTTCGAGAAATCGTATACATTCGGGCCGGTGTGTTGGCATGCCTGTCTTTTCGCGCCGCCGCCGTCGGAAACTACTGTCGGAAATAACACCATGCGATACGAGTTGTCGGGTCGTTTGGCCCCCTCATCTGCCACACACACCCCCCACTATTATATACCCGACATCTATTGTATTATCGTCGTCGGACGGACGGATGACGATGAGAAATGCACTAGGAATTTTCCGTTTTTCCGACTCTTCCCCATCCCCTCATCTCTATAATTCTCCCTTCATCCGCCCAAGAATTGAGAATAGATTTGGTAAATACGAAAAAAGTTCGTATTCAAAATTTCCTATTCATTCACCCTCGTCAACTATCTGTACTTCATGATCGATGCGTACTAAATAGTTGACTCTTAATATATACGAATCGACTCCTGTCCATTTCGTAAATAAAAATATCATAATAGTATAAACACCTTAAACTAAAAAGAAAAACTCTGAACAGCTAATATGGGCATATGCAATCCAAATTTGGGGCTGAGCAAAACCATCCCAAAATTCGCACCATACAAACTTTCCAATCGATTACTCTCTGTATGCTAACCTCTGCATCTTGGTTTGTATCTAACTCCGCACTACACTCGGACCTAAAAATCGAAACAGTTGTTTAATTAGCCATAAAACATTACAGACATTATTAATCCAAACTTCATTCCCATACTAACTCATTAATAACGCAAATCACATCCAATACTCAACCCATAAATTCTACCCATCGACTCAAAAGAAAATACTGCAGAGATTTATTAACCTAAAGTAACATATCACGTTGGGTTCCAGCATTGGTCTCCCTCATATCATTCACAGTTAAAATGTATATAAATTATTGTATATAAAATTGTCATATTTGTTTATTGTGATATCATAACACAGATAGTAAATATTGTTTTTTAATAAAGAAAAAAAAAAAAAAAACAGTATAGTGTAAAAAAAAAAAGAAAAGAAAGTTTAAAGACCGCAACTGCAAGACTAAAGAGCATAGACCACAGCAACAATTTTCTAGAGCCATTGGTCGAATCTTTATTTTAGATTCCGAGCGTAGTAATATGTGTTTTAAATTTTGGTTTTACTATAATATGAAGTTCCTAACGTTATACATATAAATACAATACGATTTATTCACATCTGAAACATGTACAGAGTAATTTTAGATTCTGAGAGGAGCGAGGAATTTATTGGTTTTACAATGATGTTTATTTTTTGTTTTTTATCTGTGAATAGCTTTTCAACCAGCTAGTTTGTTCTGATTTTCAAGTGTAGCTTTATTTTGGAAAGGAAATTTGACTGGGACGGTATTTAAAGAAGGTCATTTTTTGATTTTTCAAGCGATTTTCATAAGAGTTGTGAAAAACCACGAAAAACGTAAAAAGATTAAATAATTTACGAAAATAATGCTTATATTTTTTTAAATTTTATTTTTTTGTTCTCATTCAGTAAAAAATATTCGTAGGGATTTGACAAAAGAATGGTAAAATTTTCAAAACATTTAAGCCATTTTAAAGCTATTTATAGACATTTTAATTTTCCGAGATTTTTAACGTAATATTTATTCACTGGATAGTCTGTGGATAAAATTGTAAACTAAACATACATGTTTAACAGTTTAACAAGAGGTTCATTATAAGTTGTACTCAGTAGCCAACAAGAAAATTTTGAATTTAATGTAATATTTTTTAATTTTTTTTTTATTAGAAATTTTGTATAAATTGTATTATATACTTTATATAGTTTAGCTAATTTTTAGATCATTGATATTTGATTATAATAGTATTTGAAAGTTATAATTGTAGTTCAATATTATAATACCAGCCGGAATTCAGTAAAAGTAAAAAAATGTCTCACTTTTCTATGGTTATTGTTTTGCGAGCTATAATCAAAAATTTATTAGACAAGTTTATTACCGTGATGGTTAAATCATTTAGTCATAAAAGGGGAGATAAGGATAATTTTTACAAACTATGATTATTTAAATAATATGTATTAGATATAGGTAATATAAATTATGTTATTATAGATATTTAAGGAAAATTAGGTAATGGGAGATATATTTCCCTCATCCACACCCCCGTTTGACTACCCCTGCGTATTAATGGAAATTCGTCATTTTATATTACATGCAGTTTTTCTCTATTGAATTATACAGTATTCTGGTACATAAAAATGTTATACGGTGTCCAATTTTCAGTCAACAGAATGAATTGTTTCAAACGGTTGCATAATAATATAAGCTAAAAAAGCGAATAAATCTCCTTTAAGTTAAAAACTGGAACATTTACGCTCACCCCAAAATTAGGGATGGGATTTCGGTGTAAATTAAAATGTCCACCATTATATTATACAATATTATATTTTCTAACAAACTGAGCTTGCAGATTATCATTTCGTACATATACGATGTAGGTAAGTTTTTTTTCCTATTTTATTATTTATTTATTCCCATTTATAGAAAATCAATTTGCGTAATACTTAGATAAAAATTCTGAAAATTAATTTTAATGTGGTGAAAGACAATTGAAAAATTGGGAGGCTATGTTCGCTATGGATAAAACTGTGGTAGGTAAACCCTCTCAAGTTCCTAACTCAATTAAATTTATTTAATCTGAATATTTAATTTTACATTCGATTGTGGATTAAAAAAATAATTTTTTAATATAGACTCTAATATGATACATTTTCTAACTATATTAGGTTTTTAATTGTTAGATCATCATGGAGCTAAAAGTTAAAAGGTCATTATAATTGCATATAAATTATGAAAACAAAAAAAAACATACATGGTTATGTTTATAAATTCAAATAATTGAGTAGAATTTTTTAAACTTTTTTTTATAAAAAAAATAAAATAAAAATAAAATAAAATAATTTTTTTTGTTATTAAATTAGCATTTTTTGTTTCAATATTAATATTATATTATATTAATATATTAATTTATCCGAAAACGCGTAACAATAACATGACAAATTTTAATAAAGTAATTGGTAGGTACCTAACCTTTAAGTCGGAAAAACCGAAATAATTTGTGTAAACAGACTAAAATCAACTGGGCTTTTATTATTATTGGTTTTTTTTTTTTTTTAGTGTTATCTAATGCTTTTTGGTTTTTATTAGACCCGAGGGGAAACAATAATGTCGGATGCCTTGTTCAATCATCGGAAATACTCTGGCAACGTGAAGACTGAAGAGGGTTTTCACCAAAACATTGACAGCATTTTGAACTTTATTATTATTATTGAAAAAGAAAAAACCGAAACAAATGGTGCTTTTGACGAAATAAATTGATATTGAATTTTTTAGAACAATGTAAATGTAAAACTATTATTACGCGTATTAATGTGTAATAATAATCTAATGATTACTTTTTTGTTTTTATGAAACCACAATGTGCATTACACATTTCGATTGTTGTAAACTTTTTGGATTCTGAGTATGAAGAAGAAGGTTATATTATTATGTGTGTTTTCTTTTTTTTCGGAAAATACTTTTTGGGATAGTAAAAATAATCAATTTTTTTAAATCTGTGCTCTATAAAAGGCTCAATTTTTACTTGATGATACTTATATTAAATTTTTTTTGAAATTATTAATAATTTTTTGATAATTGCTTTTTTTTAAAAAAACCTTTTTGATATATGGTAAATAGAGGAAAGATTGAATTCCACTAACATTTCCTCTTCTACTGTGAATATACCCTTGCCATTGTTATGCTTTTAAATATCTACATTGTATTTAATTATGTTTGTAATAGCGGATGGTATAATTAGGTATTTCATAAACGATTTTTATACTTCCTGTGTCATTAATTATATTATTCAATTATGTAAAAGGGGGTACTTAGAATTTTTGGCACTCCAAAGCACTTAGAAAATGCAGTTTCTATTATATTATTATTATAGAATAAAAAAAATGTATTTTAAGGAAAAAGTTCCACCATTTCCTCCCAGGGTAGAAAATGCCACCCGTCTTAAATATACTAAGCAAAATAAAAGTTAAAGGTTAAAATTCCATCCAGAAGAAGATCAATTGATAAACAATATTAAAATTTGTCACTGTAAGCATAAGTACCTAAATGCCTGTATACGTAATACACCACTGACTATGTAATATTATTTTGTAATTTGTTGAAACTAAAGTCCAATAGAAATAATAATATTTTGCTCACTTTATTTTGCTATATCTCCGAAGAAAATACATTATATGTATTTTATTATTAAATTTAAACATATTATTATACCCAATAAAGTATTTTCGATGTTTTTCAAAAATAGAGTACGCAGAGGTCGAAAGAATAAATAAAATATACAATTGCCTTATAAATGCAATTAAATCCGTTTAAATGAACATGAATAAATTGTGCTGCACGTGGCCTAATGATAAATTAAAAGTTGTGTGAAGTCGAATATACGTACCTAGAGGAAATAATTAATATTTACGTTTGGTCAGTTATATTAATGATGGTAAAAGTATATTAAATCTATAGGTTAATAATTAAGTTTAAATTCACTATTTGCTAACGTTATAATTTAATATAATATTTATAATTTATAATAAAAAAGAGTTAGCTATGTTTTAGTTTCAAAAATACATTTTCACTAATGTTATTGTGTCTCCACTTATATTACAACTTTATTAGTGTAACTTATGATTTAAATTAAATTGGAGTAAATTTCGATGATAAATAATAATCTTACAAAATTAAAATTTTTTAACAATAATTTAAACAAATTTTTTATTTAGTTTTTTTTTTTATTTTTATGAAATTTATCTATATTTGCGTGTGTTATTACTTATTATTTATTGAAATTTGGATATTTAAATATAAAATGCATTTATTTGAGGTGTGGACAATGTCGTTCAAGTACATATTAAACCGATTCTTGTAACAGATATTTTACTTATTTTTTATATTTTTAGAGCAGTTTTTAATATTTTTTAATCAATTTTTAATTTTATTATTATTAGATTATTAATTATTAGAGTAATAGATTAACATTATTAGAGTAATTATTATTTAGAGTAATTCGAGTATTATTAATGTATTTTAAGGATATTTATAGGGTTTTTTAATTCGGGTTCTACTTATTATCCTTTGATAATTTTCTTATATTTTTTTGGATATAGCTGTATTTATCGTCCACAGAATTTTAGTTCTGAACCGAAGTAATTTAATGATAGTGATTAAACAGATCTGATTAATTATATTATGTCCTTATGATAACGACAAATAAAACACGTATTGTAATATTTTTGGCAATGTTTTTGACATTTAACGAATACAATGCACGATGTGTGCACAATTATATTGTACTTAAAAATTACAGAAACTAATAGCACTTCAATTTACGAATGGGTTTTTTTTCTTTTTTGAATTTTCAAGATGAAATTGAAACAATTTTCGAGCTTGTAGGTATATACAACTAAAATTCTTTCGATTACACATTAACCAATAACCACGATTAAAATATAACGTGTGATACCATTATATGGTATCAAAATACCAAATGTGAAATTGTCGGTAAAATAAGATGGGTAATAAATTAATACAAATTGTATTCATAGATAGTATCGACCATTTTTGGCCCATAAACATAAACATTTTTGGACAGTTGAAAGCCAAAACGAACCGGAATTCGAATCGGACGATCGCTTCGGTACAAGTTACTTAGGTACTTATTTATATATAGTAGATTCTGCTAAATGTGGCCACAGGTCAATGGGGACAGCCTCATGGTACGTACATAAAAAGCCGCGGCGGCTCAAACACACTGTCAATACCTCACCGGCACTGAAATGGTATCTGTTTACAATTATTAGCCAATCGTTATTTTATTTCTTCACGCGCATTATTTATGTTGTTTACATTTACTCCGAAATATTTGTGTGATACTTATTCAAATGGGTATGTGCCTAATACTTGTAAGCTATGGTTTTATTTCTATCGTCCCGCGTTATAGTACACACATAGATATTTCGTTTTTCCACGGTTTACCAGATTCGACTCTTTAATTGCGGTTATTATCACTTCGTTTCTAGAGTTATTCAAAACAATCATCCGCATAAGACGTTACACACTTTAATTAGTTTTATAGTCATGATACAAAGTTTATTTATTTGGTTTTGAATCTGATTTTATGTTGTATTGTAATTTTATATTCCTACCTATTTACTTCTGAATTTAATTGGTCAACAGGTTTTACCGGTCCAGGGAATTCGTTATTTTAATTTTGTCGGTAGTTTTATAATATACAAGTATGTTTTTCCGATATTTAAGAGTTAAAATATCGCGTGCATTCAGTTCGACAAAAACTATTTGGATCCTTATCTTTATAAGACTTCGTGTGTATATTTTCTTATTTGTTTTAGTCGTCTACCACGGAGAAGGTTTTATTTAGGAAGGTTTAGTTTAAACAGTACCAACAAGAGGAGAAAATGTGTTTTAAGTCCAAACTAAGGTTTTCAAATAAACACAATATAATATTATTACATTTATTAGATTCTGCAGAGGGAATTACGGAGTACATATTTACATACCTAGTTTTCATGGAAAATAAATTTTAGGGTAGTGTAAATATACATTCGAATGTTTGTTTAGTATTATTTATATAAAGAGGGGAAATTGAACGTCAGTGGTTATTGGAATTTCTTAACGGTTAAACAAAATATTGACAAATTTTGTTTAAGTAAGTACATTGAATTCTGATCAGAATTACTATCGTTATTTTTGAAATCAAGATAAATAATATGGTACCGGTTTTGTGTCGAGGTGAGCGGAAATATGATGATCTATATCTTGTCTGATTTTTTTTTAAATACATTTTTGTACCATTTTGGCGTACATTATTTAATTTTTGAAATCAATGCATTTTTTTTTTTTTTTTAATATAATATAGTATTACCCGAATGTCTTATTTGACAATGATAAACGATAATTCATTCTTAGTTTCTTGTCTTTGAAGGCGTACTTCTACGATTTTTTTTTACATAAATCGACTTTTAATAAAACAAAAAAATATTTTATTAATTTAAGCTATTTCAAAAACATGAAGGTAATGTAATATAATCCGAATTTCCTTTGAGCATTCTTGTTGGTATACTGTTATGTTATATAATATAATATTATAATAATATTTAGGTGATAGTTATATTTCCCCAAGTTATCAAATGGAGCATATATTTAAAAGGCTATATTATAGTATTGTATAAATTAATTTAATAATTAGTTTATAATTCTTTAAATTTACTAATTCTTTAGACCGATTTTTCAATTGAAACTCTGATTTTTCCGTTAATTAAAAACTATTCGATGGTTTATTTTTTCGTTTCATTTCAGAATCAATGTAGTAACATATCTTATTATAGCTTTGAAACGTTTCGTGCAAAGAAAAAAAAGATATTCGTACAAAGCACAATAATAATATATGTCACGTCGCCGTAACAAACGGTTGCTAAACTAAAAAGCGGTAAATACGTTTACAGACACTACTATACCAATATACGACGTTTTTGTTCAAAAACACGGTTGATAATTTTGTCGTATATTATTTCGCACACCATACGATGTTTTTCAATCTTTAATCTTCATTATTCGATAATAATATATTTTTTTGATCGTGGTATAGACGGTAGTATGTTTTGTATTGTGTTGTTACACTAACAATAAAAGCTTCCCAAAGACCAAAGTAACTATATGCGTTTATCACTTAAATATGTTACCTACTTAATACATTCTTTTAAATTCAAAATAATAATATTGCCATACCGTGGGTGGGTTTTTCTATAGGATCCGTAAATGAATACCATATGTATAATATATCTTAGGTAGGTAGGATATTCAATAAAAATTTTTTTTTTTCCGAGTGTAACACCGTAGCTTTTACACAAAGATGTATTTTATTTTTGTATTTTTGAAATGTCAGCGTTCTTTTTAAAAATGTTTTGTTAAAATGTATTTAAATACAATCGATCAAGCGGGTTTTTAATTGTTTTGTAAAAAATACGAAACATTGCTGCTATACGATACTTGTTTATTTTTATGTTTTGTTTTAGCCGGAACGGGTTTATTATGAAAAATATTTGTTGTAAGTTTTTTAAATTTTGAACAATTCTAATTTTAAATGTAACGTCAGCACTGAATACCATTTAAATAGTATTGAAAGCAAATTATATATAAAACCATTGTGATTTCGGTTACAAAATTGGATTACATGGTACTATATTTCGAATTTGTGTTTTAGAACAATATATCTATTTAAAAGTCTGACAATTTTCTGCGAGCTGTGAAAAAAGTGCGCAGTATCCTTTTCGTGTACATCATTTTAATTAATGTACCGGAGAAATGTTAAACGATTTATTTATTCGAAGTGAACACGTTTTTTTTTTTTTTTACTCTCTTTATTACGTGAGAAATTACTTCAATTAAAACGGTTTTACTAAATAACATCGCCGTCGCTTGGATTTCTCAATCCTCCGGACGTTCCTGGGGATAAAATAATTATTAAATCGGGTTAATAAAATTACAATTTTATAAGGTTTGCGTCAATTAATCTGTTTTTATTTTTTTTTTATAATATTATTAAACACTTTCCAGAAGAAACCATATGGTAGTTATTATAATGAGGTACTGTAGGGTGTGCTATTTTTTTAGGCAGGTCGTCTTATTGCTATTCTAATGCTTAAGAGATTACAATTTTATTTTCAAATTCCATTACGATATTTTCGTTCAAAGTAAACTTTTTACGAGACGTACAATCCAATAATGCGAACTGCGAACCCGGAGCTATAGTTCGAATTCGGATGATAAAATATTTGCTTAGGACTGATGGAAAAAAAAACACGATCGGAGTGAAAAGAGCGAATTGAATCCTATAGTAACAAATACGAACAAGGATCAATTTCATTACAAACTTTAAACGGCATATCGTTGCTATAGCTATAGATGTTCAGTTCAAAAAGTAAAGTACACGTGACAACTTTACACATATTATTGATTTCTAACCACTATTTTAGATTTGGAGCGTAGTGAGTGATCTATTGGTTTTACTATGATGTGTGTGTGTTTTTCTATCTGTACAAACAATTTTTCAAAAAGAAGAAATTTTGCCACGGTGTATAGAGTCAAGCACTTTTTTGAACGGAAATTTTTATTTAGTTGGTGCATTGAATAGATCATCTTTTGATTTTCCAAGCGTTTTTCAAAATAATTGGGAAAAACCGGACACAAAATTATAGGTAAAATGACAAATATTTACGGCGCTTACGCGGCGTTACCGATTTCATTGTTTTTAATATTTACTAACTATGTTTTCAACCAGAAATATTGCTTTAATTAAAAAATGTCAATTGATCTTTTTTTTTTTAATTTTAGATCTAAATGCTAAATGGAAATAAAAAAGACAAATATTTTCTTTACTTAAGTATTGTGTATTTGCAGTATTTCATAATTTCAATATACATATGCGAGAATAATTCAAGTTTACTTAAGCAAAATAATGAATATTTTAATAAAAATTAAACCATTGTAATATTCTTAAAGTTATATTCTGGTCAAACCGTGTAATGTTTAGTCTTATCCCTTGTTTCAGGAACAAAAGTGGAAATATGAGTAAGGATATTTAAAATTATATATGTTTTGCAAACGATTAAACAAGACATAAAACTAAATTAATGTCTAGGATCAAAATTAATAATGGAATAATTGTTGATACAAATAATACTCTATTTCAAATATAATTACCGAAATGATAAAAATACTTGCAGTGGCTACATTTTGATTTCGGATGGTTTCGAAATTGGTCGAATAATGTTATCTGTTTGGAGTTCTTGCCATAAACTGTTATTATAATAGAATTATTTTCTTCTTAACATTATTGTTTAAGACCTACAGAACGGTAAAGACACTATATTTCATAAGAGGAATTTTATCGGATTGGGGTAGATTTTTAGAGCTATATATGTTTAAATGTTTTTTATTTATAATACAATATTAATATCTACATGTTCCAAATAATAATGACAAGGAGACAAACGACTCGTGTTGGCATTTACAAAATATACACGATATTATTTTATGCTATTGAGATGTTATTAAGGTTAGACATTTAAATGGACAAATTACTGTCTCGAGACCCGCGTTATTAAGAGCAAATATTTGACGAGAAAGTGTGCATGCACATTGTACACAGCACCCATAAATAGTACGTTTTATGAATAGGTCATGGTTTCACATTTTCTTTAAGTACAGTATGTCATTATCAAATAGGAAAGTATACTTTTCAAGTTAAAGAATATTTACACAATAATATGTATTTGTTTGTAACAGGTCTATTAATTTTGTTTTACATATTCATCATTTGCAGAGATTTACGAGCTTACATCTAGATAACGCTTAAAAATAATAATTTCACAAATCTGTCTGTTAAATTAATAAAAATTATATCTATGTAGACCTCACTTAACCTTATATTTTATCTTCTAGACACTGAAAAGTACTGCTATCTGTAGTTTGTATACGGATAATATGGAAACCATAGCAGTGAACTATTCAGAAATAAAACTGAAATAAAATAATTTGTTGATATTCACTTCATTTACAGTGTATTGATGAAATAATATTGGCTTTCTTGGAGAGTTTCATAGCGAGTTCGATAAAGTCAAAACAAAATAGTGATCTAGTCGAATAATAGGTGTCATCATAAACAATACAAAGTTGTGTTTTAGTATATGTATAAAGAACCCTAAGTCAAAGTTTCGTCCGACCAGATGTGATCGATGAGGTTATACAAGTAATTTGTGTGCATTCTACCTAGTGAATCTATGTGGGCCGGTTTATATATATATAAATAGTTATATGAGGCTCTAAAATCGTATAGTTTCCTCTCTTGTTTTAATAATGATGATTTTTCCCGTCATTTATGCTTTCTATAAAACGACAAATAAATTTTGAAAATGTTGTCACGTCAGGTGTTAGATAGTATACTAGTAAAGTTTATATAGTAAAAAATAGTGTAATTTATTTTAAGACCGTCTGACTACCTACATATACCTAAGTAAGAAAATAATCTTTTGAGCGTGAGCGAATAAGACCCTGAGAAGTACCTCATGGAATCAATATATATACTCGACGTTCGAGTAATACCGACAAGTGATGCTCATCCAAGGTGTCGTGTCACGAATATCCAAAGGTCAACGTTATTGTCGAGAACGTGATTGAATATAAAGCAGAACTCTATAGAAGACACGTGCCTGATAATTTGGTTAACTACAAATAGCAGACACGAAAAGTTAGTGATAAATTTTATTTATACGCAATATATGTCTATAAATATTATGAAAATAATATTTATAGACTTAACGAAATATATAAGGTGACGGCCAAATGTATGTTAATAACTGCGAATGTATATTTACCGGTATATAACAGTCAAATCTTATCCCCGGATAATGTTACCAAGTGGGGTTACATTTTCCTAGGCAAATCATACTTTCCGGTACGATACTTCCAGGATGTCTTTAGTCCCAGTAAAATGATTCCCTAGAATAATAATATCCCCCGCGGGTATAAAATTATTTTTGGAATATTGAATCAGGGGGGGGGAGTAAGATTTGTCCAGGCTTATTATACAATGAGAAATTCAATTTTCCTAGTCATTTTTTACCCCTGGTAAGAATTTTCTAGAATAATTACGTATATACCCACGAGGTGATCAGAACATTCTAGGAATATTGTACCGAGGATAAAATTTTACCCCCTCACCGGTAAGAATGTCCCAGGAGGAAGATTTTTCTTTTGTATAGGCTATCTATTTTTAAAATCAAAAACTCAATTGATAAATAAATTCATTAATTGATTATTAAGTTCAGATCTCAAGTATCAGATTTTGAAATTATTTAATCACAATAAATATCAATTACGACGTATTCGGAACTAAAATAGGTCTTAATTTTAAAATCTAAAATTAAACTAGTTTAGTGTATTCTAGCTTAAGTTTTTCTACGTGTTTTTTTTTTAATACTCTCCTCTATAGTCGATTTCGCTCGACAAACACATTTACGTCCAATTTGGCAATTCTTTATATTTTCTGTAACACCATATTTCTATTGTCGCATTTGTTCTGTGTTAATGATAATTTAAATCGAGTTTTTACCTGAGAAAATAATTGTGTTAACTTCAAAACATATTATTTATATAGTGAAACACTCGAAAATATAATATTAGGTGCAACCATAATTAAAAAAATTACATTGTGAGTACTTACATATACACATCGTAATTAATATTTTATTATCGAAACCTAAAAGTTTACAAAGTGAATTATTATTTTACTCTTATACAAAGTAAGTAGTTATTATTTTTGTAGAAAGTAATTAATCAATATTATATATATAGTGTCTACATACACCTATAGAACATTCATCATTTTAAATTTTAATTGAACAATGGATAATTTTATTATTATTTTAAAACCGGTTAGATTATTTTATTATTTTCCCATTTTAATTTTATGATGGTTTTTTGAAAGGCAAACGAAATATAATCTGTGTCACATTTCTCATGTTACAGTAAGAATTAAACGTAAGTATTAATCTACCTACTGTATAGTATGAAGATGCTTCTTAGAAGAACTTCATCACTGAAATATGTTAATTATTAAATTCTTGCAAGATGAGTATACACAAGTGATACGGATATTGAAACTCTCGATCAGAACGCGTGACAATAAAACTGATGTGTAGAGTGTTTTAATTTTAAATTTAACTCACTTTATAGGTTATATCCGCAATAGTAAAAATCTCAATGATCTTATCTAAACGAGATTGAAAAATTCAGGAGTTTTTCAGTAAGTTTTTGGTTTCAAAAAAAACTAAAAAATAAAAAAACCAAGGGCGTATACTGGGGTCGGGTGTGGTCACTGTTGTACGTGAGTAGTTGGGAAGGCAGGATATATTTTAATTTTTATCTGTGACAAAACGATTTGGAGAGAATTTTGATCATGCATGTCTTGAAAGACCGTAATATTTTAAGATCTTCGTTAATATTTGATTTTAAAACTTTTATAAAAAAAAAAAAAAAAATACTACAAAATTTAATTTTTTTTTTGACCATTAAGTAGGTACGACTAATAGGGAACCTCCTATCAAATTTTCAAGCATTTCTGTTTACTTTTTAGTCTAAAAACTGTATCCACAGAGTACCTACCAAATAAAAAACGTAAAAAACTCGTAAAACTGAAATATGTTTGATGAAAGTATTTTACGATTGTGTCAACAACATCTCAAAATAATTTTACCTACTTGAGGACGTATTTTATAATTTATAAGCAACGTTTTAATTATATTTTGTTAGTAAATTACGTAAATGGCGTGTATCGTCGTCGCTCTAACTGGCACGGGAAATAATATGTACTTTCCTTACCTATACTATATTATAATACGTAATACAATATGGTAATCTTTCAAGATCTTTCCCTCATATATTATGATTTATGCGAACGATTCATGACGATTGCGAGTTATCGTGCCATGTATATCCATCTATATGTATTACAAACGTGTGTGACGGGCAAATTGTTGGAGTCAAACGCACACATTTCTCTATTTCCTCTATTTAGTTGTGAGCTCCTGCAGCCTTATGACTCGAAATAATAATATCAAACCGAAGTAATACTATAATATAATACAACGGCAATCTAAATCTCAAATATTGGAAATGGGGAGGGAGAGAATGTTATAGTAAAAAAAAAAAAAATAAATAAATAAATAAAATATTTTTGTGATACGTAAGCTATGACCTGTATGATCGCTACACCTATATACTCAATTGATCATTCTACAATCCCTATTTCCTCCCACACACAGTTTGATTAAATTTTATGTTCGTTTTTTTTCTGAGCGCAGCGAGAAATTTATTGGTTTAACTATATGATGCTTGTTATTTTAAACATTTTTTTTTTCTGTCTGTTAATAAGTTTTCCACCAGAAATATTGGTCTGATTTTCACGGGTAGTATATTTTCGCAAAACAAAAATTGTGTCTTTTTTCTTGCAGTTTTTTTTTTAATAATTGTAAACACTGGAAGAATTTACGACATTAACAGTTTCGTTATTTTCGGTTGTCAACCGCTTGCCAAGTACTAGGTAATATTTATAACGATTCCATCTCTTTGCGTAGGTATAATGTGTAAATATCAGTATTTTTCGAGTTTTAGGTATATTATACAACGTGTATATTCGATAGCTTGATTATTATTATTATATGATGATAAACCAATAAGAATGGCATAAAAAAAAAAACCTAAATTCATATATATTACCCCTACTCTTCCCGAGGGATATTATAAATTATAATGGTCCTTTGTTTGTACATGGAAAATATCGATGAAACGGCTAACGGTATACTGCAGTAACGTCATAATATTATAATGTGACGATGCTTGTCGAGGTGAGCATAGTAATATAATATTATTTCTATCGGTTAGTACACGAAAATTTCGATCGCGACAACACCCGTTGATCATAATATTATACTGCATATCAAAAGCGAGTTTTGGGAGGGGAAAAACAATAAAAAAATAGTCTGGGCCGAACATAAAAAATATTCTTTTTTAATACACGCACGCAATGGTAAAATTATGTTTTTATTTATGGATTTTTAATATATTCAGTTAGTTTAAAAACTACACTTTATTCAAATGTTTTGAGGGATGACATTGAATTCTGTTATACAGTCATATGTTCTGAAAATCGCAAGACTCTAAGAGGTTAGTCAAAATATTTGGATTCGTAATTAAGACAAATGAAACGCTAGAAAAATATTATTGCATCCGGTCCAGTTTTAAACAGGGAAAAAATTATTTTCACACCCTTCGGGAATTTTTTTGGATACTAAATTCCACCGCAGTTCAATACTCGTATAACTAACGTGTACCCTATAGGTAGTAGTCAGTATAAATTGGAAATACATTTAAATCAATCGTAATATCAATTTCAGTCATGCGTTATAAAACGCATTTGAAAAAAAAAATATTTAACTGAATTGATCATACAAGTGGCGGAAAATTATAGTTTGACCTTAGCACTTAGTTCAAAGTGGATTTTCTAGTAATGTGTCTGTATGTGTGTACTGCGCAAAGCTGTCTTTATACAGCATTCCAGCGTTCTTCCTCCCTTTGGCGTGCTTAAAGACTTAAGGAGGAACTTCAAGTCTTTCGTTTTTATTTCTCGGTCATTCACCTTGCCGTTTACGCTGGTGACGAGTACTGCAGTATCAGGTAATTAAAAAAGCGACGCGAAACTGTTTTGTTTGAAAACCGAAAGGAAAACGTTATTTTTAAATTATTATCATCGTTTTTCTTTAAAACCTCGCCACTTTGAATGATTTCCACTTGAACGCCCGACGTGTGACTACTCAAACGAAAACAATTTAGTTTTGAACCAAAATAAAGTGTGCTTATTTGTTTTGGTAATTCGATCTTTTACGAAATAATACTATTTGGTGATGCGTTTAATTTTTTTTCTTTTGAGTTTTCAATTAGGTTAGTTTAGTTACATGGTGATGGGAGAGGGGTTCATATTCTAATTCCCAATTAGTCATTGCATTCAGATCTATAAAAACACAACATGAGATAACACATAACACAAGACAACCGAGTCGATTTAATAAATCATTCGTGTTTTGGCAAATTAAATGAAACTCCTCAACAACTATTGAAAATTGTATAATGAATCGTTAAAACACCATATCGATTATTGAATAATGTTATCGAAGTATGAGAAGTGGGAATAACATAATATCAAAAGCAAATCTCCAATAGTACTTCTTCTGTTTCTCCCGATCTTCGACAATATTTTTCTGTTTGTGTACTGCTAAATTTTCCAAATTCTTTTGAAATCACGTTTTCCTGGATTTTCCTCGAAGTCTCTCCTCTTTTCTCACGAATTTCAATTTATAATCACTTAAATGATATTTTTTTAAATGTCTGTGCTTTATGTCTTGAACCATCGTATAACCTTTGACTCTTTATGAAACTTGTGCGGTCGAAAGAAGTAAATGGGGCATTTCTGTTTTGTTCGGTCTTCATTAATCTCTTATTGAATTTTCTTCTCCACCTTCTAAAACTACTCTCAAACTTTGGATCACAAATCACCGTAAGACCAAAAGAGCGTCTTTTGCACTCTTTAATTTTCTCAAGTCAACAATTGTTTTTGAAAAAAAAAACTAAGTTTAGATTGTATACATTAATATTAAGCACTACGCTCACTCTTATAGGCGCGTGGCATGGATCAGTAAGAATTTATATTAATGATAATAATTAAATTAACGGATAACGGAATAGCATAATGCGATATTATAATTATAATTTATTATGCATCGTGAATATAATAATAAAAGTAATAAAAACAAATTAATTTTTTTGCTTTTATAAAATGATAAACAATAAAAGGTAGGTGGGTATTACTAAAGTACAACTGTAGGTATTAGGTACTATAATAAAACAGTCAAAAGCTTTTTATAATTGAACAAAAATCAAATAACAATAAATAATAATTTACATTTCGATATTAATTAAATCGGTTGAATTTATTAAATTTATTATTATTATTATAAAAGTGTAATCCGTATTGTGTTTTTACGGTGGGGGCAAATAATAGTACAAAATCGTTGTTTTGAGTTGACCATTATTATTAGTATTATTATTACTAATATTAATATTATTGTGATCGAGGACATATTGTATTAAAAAAAAAAAAACAAACTAAAATAACAATATATAATAATAAATATTATTATTATTATTGCTTTCGAAAAGCAGTTCAAAGCGGAGAGACAGTAGTATAATAATAAAATATTATGACGTATCAATGCTCGTTTGCTGTTAGTCTTTTGTTAAGTTTTAAGAGGAAGACTGAAAAAAGGCGGTTGGATATATTTGACTGTATATATGAGGACGATAAATGGGTGATCGAGCCAAGTTTTAAGACGTTTAGGACGAGCGTGGATGATTCCAAATATTTGGAATGAAAACGAAAAATAAGATTAATAGACGAAAGATATGTAGACAGGCACGTACACAAAAAATAAATTCGGGGGGGGGGAAGTTCATACAAAATTTACAATAATCAATATTTATAAAAAAAAAAAATTACACAACTCATAATTTTCGGGAGGGGGAGTGGACCCTCCGTAAATAGTTATTATAGGTTTATGAGTTTTTAAGTTCAATGCGGATACAAATTAAATTTAACAATTAACAGTGAACTGTTAAGATGCTTACATATAATTTGAAAATTAAAATATAGAAAAAAAAGTGCGAAAATCGTATAGATAATATTCTTAAATTTAAGTTTGATAATAGTTCAATTCACTCTAATATTAAAACTAACAGTGCAAAGTTATCTCTACTGAACACAAATGTTGTACTTGTCTGTAAGACAGAGACAGCACATGCGGGTAATCACATCTTCTTAAAAGGTTTGTAAAAGCAAAACAGAATAAGAAGAAGAATGTAAATATATTTGATATTTTGTAAAGTTTGACGCGTTTTGTACAAAATATTTTATTTTTAAATTAAATGAGTATTTTGTTAATTAATTAATAGTTATTACAGACAATAAGTAGATCATCACATGATATGGTTAATTTAGAAAGTAAACCGATGAATAATGAATGAATCAACGATAATTAATATTAATGATTGTATTTTGTATAGTATTTATTTAGTGTACTTTGGTCGATATTATAATATCACTTTTATGTACCTAATAAATAGGTGCATATGAATACATTTAAATGTGCTTATTTTTAGTAAATTATTAATATAGGTACTGTGTATAATATTTTAAGGGTTGCATGCGTGGCTGTTTTTTTGACAAACTGTATAGGTAAGATCGATGGACCGGATGGGAGAGAGAGAAAATTCTATTTTGAATTAGGTTGTAGACGGCGAGAAAACGAGAATACTTAGCGCTCGATCAGATTATTATTTCAAAACCACGAGTGTGAAGAGATTATCTATATGTTTTAGTATAATAGGTGAATTTTGATATAATATTATTAATGAGCTTATGTGGGAGTAGATTATAAACACGGTGTAGTTTATTATTAATTTTATGTTGATTTAATGTAGGTGCTCGAATGTGTTGAAGTCACGAATGACAAACCATGTAAATAATAAATCACAAGTATGTTACAGTATTTTAAGGTTTAGTGATTAAATATTTTCAAAGTAAAGATATTCACTTTCTAAATTACCCCGGATATTTAGATACAATTTAAATAAATACAAAGCGATGTATTAATACTAATCATTTTTGTCCAAATAAAACTATACATTTATGAAATTTGAGTCAGTCGGAGGTTAAGTAAATGGATATTCGAAAAAAAAAAAAAAAAATTATATTTAATAACTGAAAATATAATAATAACAATAAAATACTTACTCGCTAAAAATCACAATAAATAAAATTAATTTTTTACGTGAGGGTGTGAATTACACTGAAGGGTGAAAATTATTATTTATTTAATATTTACTATATTTATATGGTATAGTTAAAACACTTGGTAATTAAATGTTTATGAATTTATAACAGTTTCATATAAATAGTTCAAAATCGTTTAGTAAGATAAAGCCCTTGTACTAGTATAGTTAAGGAGTTCAAATTATTTTAAATGTTTAGAAATGGTTTTAGAATGAAACATATAAACTGGACGTTATGACGATATTTTTTTTATAAGATATTCCATAATTTTAAACTATTATTTTCGGTTTACGTAATGAATTTCTTATTGAATCCATCATAAAAATGTATATTTACTATAAATATTCATTATTCGTTATGAATAGGGTGCGGATTTAAACTTTCTGAAAACAAGAAAAATGCCTTTAAAAATTATAATGCATATAAATAAAAATAGGTTAACCTATAAAAAGCTCGGAAAATTATTTTAAACGTTTTTTTAATAAGCATATAAATTTACTAAATACAACAACGCAAATAGTGCAATACGATTACATAATGAGCTTATCCTTTTCTTTATTGCAACTGGCATCGTATTTATCTGGTAAAATTGGTAAATCTATACCTAATACATTTTAAAAATAGAAATATAGTTTTTTTTTCTTTTAGGAGAAAATTAAAATAAATTTTATCAAATTGTTTAAAGATACTATGAAGTTTGTAAAAAGAAGAAAAAAATGCTTTAAAATGTTAAAAAATGCAAAATTAAAGTTTNAATTAAAAGATAATTGTTCTAATCGTCTAAATACAGATTATGATAACAATTATTTTTTATTTTCGTTATGGTTATTTTTGAAAATATTATAACAGGAAAATATGAAATTAAGTGAATAAAACAATTCTGTAAATACAAAGAATGTAAACCAATAGTAACTTCGATTTTTCAACTAAAAGTTAAACTTGTACTATAGCTATGTATTATTTTCTACATGCCTTCTAATTAATATGTTTTGGTGTATTTTAACTAGATCATCACTAAAAAAGTAATTATTTTTATCTTTGATAACCCAAATATATACATATATAGTAGAAAACTAGATAAAAAACTATAAGAAAAAAAATATTACCTATTTAAGAATCAACACTACCTATAATTATTTTTTTTCGATATGATGTTGTGTTCTGTAATCTTGGGGAAAACAAGAATCCATAGAGGAGTAGTTGTATACCATGCATGTTTCCCTATAGTATCTGCCCCTAAAAGTAATACATTTTTTTATCGATAAAATCAAAAATTTTAGATTAAATAAAATTGTCAATTAATTTAAGGTTGACATAAAAAAATAAAAATTAAAAATAAATATTTGTATTATTATTCCCTCGATTTGTTAACAGACACGTATGTGTACATGTGTTGTGGATTTATAGGATACACATAAAATAAAATATTATTACATAATGTGGGCTATACGATAACTATTTGATCGAAAAAATAAACAGAAATAAATCGCATCCGTATTAAAGACAAATTTACTGACTAGAAGATAAAAGAAAAAAAACTAAATTAACACAGATTTTTTATTATATTTTGTAGAAAAATCACTATTTATTGACAATTATCTAGATGTTTATTATTTTTCACTTTAGATATTCTGTAATGACACTTTTCTTGTAAAATATGACGACATTAAAAAATATACTTGACAAATATGTAAACTATATGTGAAATATTCTACAGTACAATCACCTTTTTTTGTTAATATATAAGTAAAAAAGAGGTGATAATGCTGACAGCATTATTGTTGTGGAAGGTTTAAAAATTAAAATATTTGGGGTTATTTAAGTTTAATCTATACGCAAAGATAAATCATTGCAAAAAAAACACGATTCTGAGTGAAGTTCGATTAAACATGTTATGAAAAACACCAATAAAATAACTATACTATATTTCACTCATTTTTTTTTTTTTTTTATGAAAATATGATTTATAATCAAAAATATAGGGACACAAATGCAAATTTGTTGCTTAATATTTCTAATATTACAAATTGCTTTGATTTATTTGGTTAATCAATATATGTGATAATGTTTGGGTTAAACCCCTCCCCCCCCAAAAAAAACGTATATACTGTACATATTATAGAAACATCTTAGTCGTTAACTAACGTATAATATCTAATAATACATTTTAATATCAACTTAAATTATTTTAATGATTTTGTTTGTGATGATAATAAGTGAAAGCGTAGTCAACTCAATATCGTATGATCACAGGCGCTTTAAGATAATAACCAAGTATAGTACTTAAACTTGATATAAATTTGAAATTTGACACACCATAATTTTGTGGTATCTCCGTATTACAGTCTTGTTAACACTTAAGTCGTAAATTAGTAAACATACATAAGCATGGGTGGGGGATATTGTCCCTTGGTCTCCCTTGGCTATGGCTCTGTTACCGTAAATGAGTTAAAATTTAAAATTTAAATATTAAGTTTAAAATTTAGACAACACAAATAAAGTAGCGTAACTAATGAGCAATTTCATATTTGCATATCGATAATTTTAGAACACATGTTATTTTTTTGAATGCGAGTTTAATAACATGGTCTTATTATTGAAAATTAATTATAAATTGTAAATAAAAACATTAAATAAGTCTATTTATGACTGGAAATACTCCCAAATCAAATTTATCAATATCCCGTAGATACTATCGCTGATTTACGGTAGAAAAATTATTTTGTATTCGACAACTGTTCCAAACATGAATTTTCTTAGTTTTTATTTTTATACTAATGAAAGAAAGTTTCTGTTTGACTATCTGTCTGTCTGTTCGTGATCTATAGTCGTGCACTGAGAATTGAAAATATACATTAAACAGCGGATAAACGGGGTATGCATCGAAACCGGATTTCTGAAATCCAAACGGAAATTGGATATTGTAGGTAGTTTTGGAATAAGAATTGAATATTTATTGTTGATTTATAGGTTAGCTTTGCGAAACAGATTAAAATAAACCGTTCTGATAACTAATTCGTTAGTCAGAGGTAAAGAAATTCTTAAAAAAAAAAATTACTGGTCAACCGCGGTTAACTGTGATGAAGTCGAAAACACGTTTTCATTTTTTTTCCGTTCAATACTGTGTATGGGCAAAGCCGTGCAAATCAATTAGTATCATTATAATAATTTCCTTATATTTTTAACTAACACGTATACCGGCGTCACGAGTAGACAATTTTGCAACACTCCGCGATTTGGCAATGTAAAGGTATATATATTATAAATGTGTTGGTCAATTATGATAACCATAATAATATTATTTTATTTTTTTATTATATCATTATAATATATTATAACTATAGGTAATATTATTATCTATCATATTATCATTTTATTTACACATATTACTGCGCATGTGCATTTACAACATTGAAAATATTGAAATTTCACGGTAACAAAAATAATTATAATCACCTCTTTCTCAGTCTTCTGTTTGTAGTATAATAGGTATAATGTAACTGATAAAATTACTATCTTAGTTATTATAATATTATTATTTATTCCTTTACATTTTCAAAGCTATATGGGTTAGGAGAATACTAGTACAGCTCTAATCAACATAACCAACATACGCGATAATCTCTCGTATTAACGAAGCATGCGTTCAGACATCATAATATTTTATTGAAGTAAATCATAAGGAAATCTCGACTAACCCACTGCAGCTGCGTTTTTAAGTTGAGTCGAGATTTTACTTAAATTACACTGTAATATTATCATTATTCTCGTAAAACCGTCGTTAGGGTTCACGACTAGTGTAGTGGAATAATCATCGTGAAGAAAAACAAAAATAATACCGTGTACTGCTATACGTAAAACTCTGAAACGAATTAATGCATTGCGTATAGATTAAGTTAACCGATCGTGAAATACGAATAGTAATAATAATTGAAAAATAAAACTGGTCTGTTTTCAATTAGGTAAATTTTTATTGTTACTACTTTTTTTTAAAACAATCAAATACCTACATTATTCCATTACCAAATGTATTTCAAATTAAATTATTTTAAAAAGCGAGTCGACGTAAATGCCAAAGTAGGTAGGTACTCACTTTTGCCTAAAATGCTGATCTAAATTAAAGTATAACAAGATTATTTTTTTTTGTCAGATAAAATTACTTTATATATACTTAGATACGTATAGTGGCTTTTCGACCTATTTTTTCACCGTATGTTTTACGGAGAGTACATCATGTCACCCTATTACCCACGAAAAAAAAAATGTACACCATCCCGTGAAACATGATGCTGCAATTAGCAGTATGCTACGTTAAATTACCGTACTTATATACTAGAGTGACGTAAAAGTGAAAAAGCCATTATTTTCCGGTTTACGATTTTGTGTTTTAATCGTGTAGATTAATTATTTACGATTTGAAAAGATTACGATTTAGCTATGTCTAGTTTAGAGGGTATAATGTTGTTAAACCCTGTGAGGCTGTGACCCTTGTCACTGATAATAATCACTGAACCGTCTGTACAGTTACCACGAGGTTATGTTGAGCGTTTTATCGAATCAGTTAGTGTCAATTTACTGAATTTATATGATATACTATGTGGTATATAATATAATTTCTCGAATATTACAGCTTCGAAGTTCCACATACATATTGTCAGTATACTTAATATTATGAATTTTTAAAAACGAGTGAATAAATTGTTATTAAAAATTAAAAATTAAAAAATTGGTATCGAGTTGAATTATTATTTTTTTTATCATAATTACGTAAATATTCTACTATTTTTTTTGAAGAAGAGTGTTTGGACTTTTGAAGCACACTCAAGTAATATTTATCAAGGATGTTTTATCGACGTCGGGTTTGAATATTTTATGTAATCTGATTTCCCCGTATACATGAGCTAGCTAACCGATACGTGTATTTTATAGGAGAAAAGGAGATTACAGACCATCCGAAACGATGTATAAGTTGTAGCCGTAGTCTTGGATTAACTATTAATAGTATATATTGTGGTGTCCAAATGTGCGTTTTCGATGCGTAGATGGGACAAAAGCCGCTAAGGGGGTTATAGTAAAATAACTGGTGGTGTACCTCCAAAAAAAAAAACCCAGTTTTATTTTTTCATAATAGCTTGTGTATTTATTTTAAGTACAAATTCCTCTACAAATATTTCCGTTTGACGCGGTGCTCTTATTCAAACGCTATATGGTGCCTGCGTTGCGGTTCAAAACACTTTTGCAGGAATTTCTTAATTTTGATTGCCTTCAGAGACACGTTTTTTAAACATTTTTTTATTTACATCTTGGTATCCCGTAATAGTATATTTAATGATCTTCGATTAGAATTAAATTAAAATATTTTATGTAGTAATAAAATTATAATATTTTAACAAAAAAATTACAGTATATTGTAAAATTGTAAAACAGTTATTTTATTGGAAACACATTAGGAAAAAAAAAAACTATTTAATTAGTAACGGTGATGAAGATAAGTGGCTATTATAACCACAGGCGTACGCAAAAAGTGTGCCAGATGTTGCCAATCTCGTGGCCTGTGTACTAAAAATAAAATTTTCTCATTCTGGACTTTGTTTTTTAAATGCCAACTCACGAGGTATAACAAATTGTCATTGAGTAAACAATAAATCAAACTAACCGATAACCACCAACTGTGATAATATAATATTCACCACTGTTTTGGGTTTGAAATTTATTATAATAGTGATAATATTAACTTTTAAAGTTTTTTGTGTTATAATAATTTATCATAAACATATATCAGATCATTTTCAGTTTTATGGTTCTCTATAAGTTAAGTTACATAAAAATATTTTCGTAAAACCTAGGGCTAGTTTCCTAGATTTAAGACCCAAGTTGGTATTAAACAAAATAAATGTTGTTGATTGATATTTTGCATTCATTATCTTCATTTGTAGGAAGAAGGGGAATATAAGACTCACTTATGGAATACTGGCCCATTTTATTTTTGGGACACCTTATGAAAAATTTCTGCTCACGCTTAACACGATAAAAATTGCAAATATTTAAAAGAATGCGTCAATTTTAATTTTAGTTTGTCATTTAAATGTTCAAAACAAAACTGTGGTGGGGGAAATGGTAAAAATTATACAAACAAAAATAAATGGATGCATTTTAATTAATAATCAATACAAACAGGAAAGAATGTCTAAGCCCTTTGCATCTAGAAAAATATGTGACAGGTTGACGAGTATGACCAATTTTTTTTCTAAATCCACGAGGTTACTCGCTGCGATCTTTGACACCGTGGAGTTCAAACAAACCAGGTTTTTTAATTCCACTAAGTGTCCCGATTTTAATACAATTTCGGTAAGTCGATTCGTTCGCTTCCCATTCTTGACAAAAGCGGCAAAACTATTCTTAGGTACGCATAAAAGCTATAAAATATTGACTTACAAAGATTATCCTTATACCATTAGTATATTTTTGCGAAACTTAAAACATTTGTTATAATTAGTAACTTCATATATAATTGGCTATAAAATGGCTATCTTCAAAATTTTTCAAAAATAATAAATACAAGTTATTATTTTAGGTTTTTACCAAAAAAAAAAGTGTATTGAAATATAAATATTTATATTCCTTATTACTACAAATAGTAAAAAAAAAAAAAAAGAATTCGATTACCTTTATTTTCTCCGGAAATATTTTTATTTCATTTTATTTTTATTTATTTAATACGGACATGTCCCGAAGTACAGTAGAATTTAATAAATTAATATGCAGACAATTCAGCGGAATTGAAAATTGGAGTCAGATATTTAAGTATGAGTGATATTTATTAACCAGGTATTAGTGTAAGAATGAAGGGTGGACGTCCGCAAGGCGTATCTTGCGGTTTATAGGATTGTTTTAACTATAATTAGTGGTGTGCAAAGGGATTGCAAAAGTGGTGGTAGAGCGGGTGGGATGTGGAGAAACTCGAAAATTGATGCAGGAAAGGAGCGACGGTGCATCCACCAATANCCTGTATAAATAGGTTACCAACAACTTTATAAAACAAAAATTTTAGTAGTCTACCTAACTCTCCGGTTGTCATATTATTTAATCAATACATAAGGTATAAAATATATACTTGGGGAGGGGTGAAAGTGGTACAGTATCAGATGTACGATAGTCAATTCGTGAAATATAGTTATAGAAAATAGAATAATAAACTGATACTAAAAAATATGTAAAAATGTAAATAGATATAAAAAAAAAAAATATAAAAATCCCAAAAGCTTAATAAGTGAATTAAATATTTATAAATAATATATATTATGACGCAATAACATTGCAACTGAGCACATATGGCCAATATTCGATTCTGGTCAATCGAATAAATCATATTGCAAAAAAAAGGTAGATAAATAAAAAGTATTTTGTATGAAAATGTGTTGTCAGGAATAGCGAACAGTATACTGAATAGTAAATAGACATCATTCGTGGGGAATAAAGGTTAAGATAAAGAAAAAACAGTTTTTTTATATTAAAAGTGATGATTTTTGAATATTTAAAAATAGTAGCTTTCAAGAGACGAAACAAAAATACATCGAACAAGGATAAAACCAATATTATTTTTGTATAATAAATAACTAGATCCCTCCAGAATCTGTTATTTTAAACTTTCAATATTTTAAATAGGATCGGACGACTATAGGAGTATAATATTATTAATACTTTTGGATTGTATATTCACATTAAAGTACATTTCATAAAAATACAAACCACATTAATGGAATACGAATAAATAAAATATTATAATTCACAAAAATATTTCATGTGATTGCTAATTTTTTGGATTCTGAGCGAAGCGACTACTACCGTGGTTTATGTTTTTTGATTTTGTTCGTCTGTAAACATTTTTTCGACCAGAAATCTTACTCTAATTTTATTAATTTCACGAAGATATTGTGAAAAAAAATTTTGTTAAGTTCATTTATTAGGGTTATTATTTGTTGATTAACTTTGTATTACTAATGAAAACCGGGGTAGAGGGAGAAGTTGGGAAATGTAAATAATATTTACGCAATAACAGTTTCTGATATTTTAAAATTTGTATTTTTTGTTGTACCTAGTTCAGTGAAAAATAATCGTAAAGACCTAATATTTTCATTGGTTACTTATATATTAGCATTTTTTAGACGTGGTATCAACCCATTAGACTTGTCTGATAATCCGTTGTTTTAAATACCTGTTTATTTTGCTTTAGGCCTAAACTTTATTTAACTCATAACTTTTGACTTATCTGTTATTTTCGTTGCTTCGGTTGTACGTTTGTGCGATACAGTAAATCAATACAATTTGTTTGATATTAATATCACTATTTTGGAAAAAAAAGTGATTTTTTCTGGTTTTTTATCTGTATCCTTTATATATGACGTAATTCGTTAATTGCCCGAAAAATGGTAATTTTTTTATAGATTCAAATTAATTTTAATTTTAACTAATGGTATGTAGTAACGATTTTCATTATCTCCCTAACCATTAACTCCTAACCTAACCTATCTGCATATTATTACGTGAAATAAACCGTTTTTAATTATTCCAATTGGTTTTAAAACATACCTTTTTTGATTAGATATTCCGTACTTGCCAGTTGTTACTAAATGATTTATTCCAGTTTAATTTCTTTGAAGTTTTGGCATCTCTTATTCGAGCACTACGCTATTACCGCTCTCTTAGCCACTCTCGTTATTTTGTCTCTTTTTCCTTGTTACCGGTCGTCTCACTAACTAATTTAATTATGGAGTGAAAAATTGATCGAAATCATGGATATGGCTTGATAAATTTAAACTGGAATAACTGTCAATGTATTGCGGTCTTTTTCTTAAATAAACGAAAAATTATATTCTATTGGTTTGATTTTCAATCTAAAGTTACAAAGAAAAATTGATAGACATGACAGTGAATGGTTATAATTCGATACCATCTTATAATAATTGTTTTTGAATTATGTACAGCGGTTCTGGGAAAAGTACGCGATAATTTTATACACTGGATTTGAATGTCATCGGAAAAATAAACAAATAAATTCCAATAGAAAAATGAATCTCCAATATATTGTTTTAATTACAAACTTTCATAATAATATTACGATTGATTTACAACAATGGAATTGTTTTAGTGATACGATCATTTTTGAAATAAGCATTACCTACTTAAGGTTAAAAAAATTTGTCAGAGAGGAGAATTAGTCAATGGATTATTATACATTTCTTCAAAGATACAGTTTTAACACTTTGTTTGTTTACATAATGTTTAATGTTTATTGTTAATAATGTTGCCAATATCAAGTGTTGTAGCTTTAAATTATTTTATTTACAACTATGTTGACGAAAATAGCATAATATCGAGCTTTATAAAATACTGATTAGTATTTATTTATTGTTTAGATACTTGAATATTGAAAGCCAAAGTATAGCGATGCGTGATAGGTGAGAATATTTAATTTTAACGAACCGTTTGATTTACCAAAGTTTCGTGTAATTTAATATTTTTAGTTTCTTAATTATGATTTAATCATTTAAAATTATTTAGATGTCTTTTGAGCTATTTAAGAGATAATTTATTTAACTACCTATTGCACATATTGTAGACTTCTTTGAATACTTATTCACGTTTTTTTTATTACTCAATACTTTTAAATATATATATTTTTAAAGTTTTCAATTGAATTTAGTTTAACAAATCGATACATTTATTATTCCCACTAGACAGACTGACACTGCAATACTAAAACAAAAATACTCGCGTGGTCACCTACCCGGACCCCTATCTTACCTGGATACTTTTGACACCTGAATCTTGACAGCCACGTCACGCTCGTAAAAGTCCCAATGCGTGTCATCTAATGTTCTGAAAACTTTTTTGTTTGACAATATTATACTCACCATAGATACTTTTTTCCACGTATTATACAGACAATAGTTTTATTAGTTTTTGTTTACGGTAAAGTTAGATGAATTGGGTACTAAGTACATAGGTACTGTTTTTATGAAATTAACTATATGCTATAGACAGTGGTTTGAAATCACTACATTCAATGGAGTGCACTACCATAATCATTGCATTCCTAAAAAAAGAGTTCCCTATAATTATCGCTACTTTTAGATTCTGATTAGGGTGAGGAATGTATTGACTTTACAATGATGTTTAATTTGTTTTTTTTTTTTGTGATCTGTGAACAACTTTTCTACCAGTAATTTTGCTCTGATTTTCCCAGAAGTTTTATAATGAATAAATATAAAAAACCGGTAAAAACACGGGAAAAACAGAAAAATAGATACAATATTAAACAAATATTATTAAAGAAAACATATAATGCATATGTTTTTATTATTTCACCATAATATAACATATATATTGTTTAAAAAGCAACACTATCAACCGTACGTCGCTCAGAATGGTTTATTCGTTAGCAATGGTTAATCGTTGCGTACAGATACACATTAAACTCCCCTAATTCCTACCTACAACAGTGGTCCACCCACGTGCAAAGTATGACCATCTTTTTTTTTTAGAAATATAAGGCCTTAAAAATTCATTTTTTTTTTAGAAGTAACTCGTTATTTTTTTCTTCACAAAAAAGTGAACTTTTTTAATAATATTTTGACTCTTGATATTTTCTGTTTATGAATAGGTCTCACTAATTATTCATGTACATTTTACGTTTCTGATAAGAGAAAACGATAAACTATAATTTTAATATTTACAGTTTGTAAGTTATATTATTTTTTGATTTTACTATAGTCTAAAATAGTAATTTAACTACAAAGTATTTTAATATTTTATTAAATTCACAATTTTATTTTGGTAAAAATTAAGCGAATTTTTTGCTGTTTTCCTATGAAAAATGCAGTGTTATCGTGTTACATCAAAACTTGCTGATCAAAACTTGAGCCAAACACGGTACGTTACCAGTATCGCTACTCTCAAACCACTGACTGTAGGTATAGACTTTTGTGAAAATATAACCTATCGCGTTCTCTAACGGATTTATATTACAATCATTTTATACCAGCTAGTCGCTACATTGTCATCATTACGCACCTTTATTGGTTTATTCTTCTTGGTTTTTAATATGTGCTTCTCTTGACGTTCAGCGTTTCAAAGTATATCGTTGTTGGTTGTCCTAGTCGTTCGAGTGACGGCCATCGACCGGGCGTCTCCGTTGGCGAATCTACCGGGCACGTTCACTTCCGGTCTCCACGGAATGATCACTTTTCTGAACGCCTTCCGGAAGTTTTCCGACAGGAACGCGTACAGTATTGGGTTTAGACACGAATTGGTGTATGCCAGACACTGGCTAACTATCTGCACGATGACGCTGATGGCTGTGATTTCGTAATAGTTTATGCTTTTTAGAACCAATATGACCTGAAACACCATCACACAGTTTTCGATTGAAATAATATCATACTCATAGGTATACCAAACAACGGTAAAACACATTGTTTTAAATAAAATATTATCGTAAATGGTAGGCTGTATGAAAGCGGATTGAGGTCATAATATTGTAACCTGTGTAATCGTTAGTACAGTATTGAAAAATGTAATAATTTTGATAAAATAATTACACTGAGCGCGTGTACAATTATAATAACAAATTATTATAACACACGCACCGGCCTGCAGGCACTAGATTAATATTTCATCGCACACTGTTTACCTAATACTATATAATATTATACTACATTAGTACTACCATCTTTTTTATAATATTAAATTTCACATAATATAATAATTAAAATGTTTAATGCATTTTTTTTGTTACAATCCATTGTACCACTGTTCAACTAAAATTTCTTATAGATGTTACCAAATGTATTATCTTTCAAAAACATCTATTTGATGTTTATAGGATATTTAAAACTATGTGAATTCTTCTTCTTAGAAATAACATCTATGCAATGTATACTACACGTTGGAGTAAGGACGCTTCTGGGATAGGTATAAAAAGTTGTATTTGTGATGTTCTATTTTGATACATCATATTTATGTTAAAATTTAGTACAATAATATAGGATTTACTGTGTAATAATGGATCACGCATGCACATGCACGCAACTTGTTTTGTTTGACTGTTAGGCCGCTCGAAAATAGCATACGACAGATGACCAAAATTCGTTATTCTTATTCTTGCGTATTCTCACTACAAACGATCGGAAGCGGACCGCGAGTGCAAAATTTAGCGTGATGAATTTATTGTAACGAAACTGTATATTTTAATTAGAAATTTGTTTTGATTTTATTCAAGTTCGCTGCATTCAATTTAATTATGGATGGAATAAATAAACAGACCAAAGGTAAGTACTTCTATATATTAAAAGCGGGAAAAAAAATATCTCAGAAGTAATTTGTATATTGATGATGGTTTTATTTGTATTATCAAACTTATAAAATACCTACCTACCTATTTAATATTTCTAACAGCTTGACCATTATTTTGTTCTATTTGAGTAGTTTTATAATAATATACAATATAAATATAAAAATACCTATTAATGTATACAATATCATTATAGGTATACAAATTAATATATTATATTAATAATCATGTTTTATTATTTGATTATATTAATATATAGGTATGCATTTCAAATAAATAGTACAGTGTATGCTAGATGTTTTTGAAGCAGAAAACAAATATTATGTTATTCCTATTAATTGAATTAAATCACCTAAAGAAGGCAATTTTACTTGCTCATGGCCTAAATGGTTCTTTTTCAAATGGTCAAGTCATTCTTTTAAACTTATATGGAAATTTGTAAATTATATTATTCTAAATTATTTTAATAATATAAAATTTACATTCATAAAAGTACTTATTGTACCTATTGTTCTTATTTAATTTTAGTTACTTATGAAGGATCTGCAGCAAAATAAATGAATTTATTTATATTATTAGCTGGAGAATCGCAAAGCGAACCTGATTCTGGAAGTTGATCAGATGATAATAATACTGGTGAGTATTGTTTTACATAATTTTGAAAAATATTTTTTTTTTTTCACGGCTCATTATATCTATTATTATTGAGTGTTTTTCAAGTTCAAATATTTTAATAACTTAGAGGTACATCTTATGTATAATGCTGTACCTAAGGTTCTAAAATTTCATAATAATATTACCAATAATAAGTTTAAAATTTTAGATATTATATTATACAGTCAAAACTGACTAATTGTGCTGTATCTATATGTTCTTTTTTTATGTACCTACCTACATTTAAATTGTTTACTGTTAGGTTCTAACAGTAAAGAACCTTTTCAGATACAAAAACAAAAAAAAATTGGATAAAATAGTAATGATCAATCCAGTTATATAGTGGATTATGAGCTAAACCACAATAGTGTATCATGTATAAAACAATTTTGTGTTATTATTTTTTTTATTCGTCTACCTGCAATCATTATTTACAATTCAATTTGAGGAAGTTCCTCAATATTTTAACTCTGATTTTAATTTATTTTTTTAAATAGACAAATAAAAAGAAGAATATATAATATTATATAAATATATATAATAGGTAGATATTATTATCATTATTATTTGTTTTTTAATTTTTTTTATTGTTATTAATTTCGATTATATTATATTACATGTAGATTACAATATAGTACATAAGGTATTAGTAAAATTGTACTTTCATTTTTGTTTTTCATTTAAATATATAATATTACATTGCTTATTATCGCGTTATATATATATTTTTTAATACCTTATTAGGTACGTTCCAATTGCACAATTATAATTATTTTTAACTTGGTTTATATAAACAATTGCCTAAAATGTATGCTATGTAAATAAAACAAAAACATCGATATCAGTAAATTTTTAAACATTTTGTTGAAGAAAAATAAAAAAAAAACAATTATATAGATGTTAAAAAATAAACATCTTTGGGATGCTAAAATTAATTATCATATGTTAGTTATAGTGTGATATCGCATAGATGTGATTTAATACAATCTTTGAGATGGTTTTAAATAACACATACAATAATTCTGTTATTATATTGGGTCAAATATTTCAGAGATTAAATATTCAATATGCTGTATTCACTACGCATTAAAACCAAAGTTAATAATATATTTTGCATCCTTGGTACTAGATAGTCACAACTCAAAAAAACTTTTTTTTTTTCGGAAAAATTAAATTAATTTTAAAATTGTGTCTAACACTATCTGCACTCAAATAGTTAGTATCTCATATAAGGGCTTCCCGGCAATTCTATAACATTAATTAAATAAAAAATATGACTGTGGCGACATATTTCAAAAATATTAAATTTTGTATTATAGTCTTGTACCAATGATGGTGCGGTTTCCTTCTGTAAGTTTTATCGGTATAACAATATTTTAAAAACAAACGATATTCATTTTTAAATTCATATCAAATTCTTCGTATTAAAAACAGAAATAATACAAAATGGAAACCACACTTATCATAACTACGTATTATTATTGTTTATTGTTTAAGTTGATTAAAATTTTTGGAATCTCTCGAAAAATTAGATTGAGTAACTATACAACAGTACACACAGGGCAAAGACAAAACCTAATACGTTTGTAAATAAGTACATATTGTTTAATAATTTTTTTTTGTATCCTGTTTATTATTGTGTACTCTGTAAAATAATCATCGGGTATATTTATTTCTGCTGTAAAAAAGAAAAAAAAATAATAATAATAATTTTCCCGAAATATTTGTTTTTTTTTTTTTTTACGTAATATTATATTCATGTACAATCAAACCAAGAAGATATTCTATAAAACGTTATAACCGTGCTCATTCATTTAATATTATTAATTATGTATATTAATAAAACTATGTTAATAAAATTAGAGAACATATTAAAATTATTTTATTTCATGTAAAAACTATCGTGGCGGTTGATTATATTTAATAAGTGTGTTTTTGAGTCGACACGATATTTGCAAAGCTCATTTAAACTCAATTGTTATTACTATTATTTTTTTTACTTGACTTTTAAAAAACTTAAGGAAAAAAAATGTGTATACTGTTATTCATTATTATGTTTTTTTTTTATTTCATTATTAAACTTCACACGGGAAATAAAAAAAAAATAATAATAATAATTATAAAAACAAAAACGACTGCGTAAGAGCGATTTCAAAACGAAAGAAATAAGCAAAGTCCTACTCGACTCTTTTTTTTTTTTTTTTGGAAAGATACCTAAATAGTGACCTGGATTCAAGGAAAAGTGAGCAGATAAAGTAAATAATACTATGGAAAACTAATACCTGATGAGAGCTGATTGGAGAACAGCTGCAATGAATAGAGATGGTTATGTTTGTCGGAATGGTTTTAATCGACCGCGAAAAAGAACAATAATAACAGCATGGTTTTAGTAGAAAATACAAACAGCAGGTAGCCAAAAATATCGCATAAAATAAATAAATTTAAGAACTATAAATTATTAGCTTGCTAAGGTTGATGATAATATTTAGCAAGCGCTAGCAAAATTGTAAATGAAAACATTTCTACGAGTAACGACGAGGATGACAAAAGTACGGTTACGTTAGTGAAAGTGATTCGTCGACAGATAACTATGAAAATTTTCCGTTGCAGGACTGAAAGAGGCCCATACAGAATAATATTAATATCCGGCATACCGATTGAAACGTCTCAATATTTCAATAGACGGAAATCGAAGAAATAGAATATAATAAAAAGTAATAATAAACTGGTGAATTTTTTTTTTTTTAAACTTTTAAATTGATTTTTTCGTTATTGATATTTTGTTTTATAAAATTTATTATCTACGTGGTGTATTTAAAATATTTAAAACGTTGTTATTTTTTTTATTGTCTCCATTTTTTAAAATTATTTAATCGTTTTGAGTTTTGAGTCAAAACCGTTCAACTCGTTTTATCACGACACCGAAAAATTCTGAACGTCACCTCAAGTAGTGAAACACTACTATTTTAAACATTCGATTCGCCACTCAATACTTAAAACGTAAATTCTGTCGGAATCGTCAGCTGCATAATATCGGTCTCAACCACAAAAGCCATTACCGTGGGCGTTTACGTATAATAATTTAGTCTTTTTTCTACCGACACTGGGTCCAATGACTTACAGTCAGTGGGATTGGACTTTGGGTCAGCAACGGCTCTTCCCTTTACCGCTTTAACGATGGCGGTGTCGCTACTGTCAATTGAATTTCCTTCTTTTTTTTTTTGGTAAATAATATGGACATTTTCACGATAGTGTGTCGATTTCGCATCGCTTTTATCGTTTTAAGAACAAACCAGCCGTGGGTTACCTACGATCTACCTTTTCCCCTTTATATACTAGTGACTATTGTATTTTATTTATAACGAATTTCCCAAAATTACTTTTTGAGTCATTAAAAAATGTGTTCTTGAAAAAAAAAAAAAAGTGACTTTTACAATAGGATAGAGTAGAATATATAAAAGTATAAAATGTCCACTACATTACCTAAACCCATGATTTATTGTCTCGCAATACAGGAAAGTTTTTAATTTTTCGATTAACGTGCAATGTGCAAACACATGGTTAAAGAAAATAATAATAATGAGTATTACCGGATCAAAGAGATCCCAGGTACCTATATATATTATGGTATCGATAAATTGTATTATTATTTTTTTAATTTCGTTGTGAAAATGATAGCTAAAAAATATGCATACATCGAAATATCAATACAAATTGATCATATAGGTTCCCGAAAAAATGTGTTTGTTGGAGTAGGCAAGTTTATAAGAAATTTATGGAGGGTTAGGTTAGGTTTAGTGGAGGCTTTTATAGTGGTGACCATTTTTTCGTACAATCACTTTCAATTTTTAATGTATTTTCGAAAAGATAGTAAGGGAAAATAGCCTCAATTTTCATATCAGGTGCCTATAAAACTGATAATCCGGTCGTAAAGACCTATCAAAACATTCGCTATGTAAAATACTAAAGTGCATGCAATGCCGAAATATTGTTTGGATATGATATTTTCAGAAACGAATATTTTGAAATACTTAATATGATTTGTGATTCACAAAAGTCGATAAATTTATGCAAATATTTCGAGTCTCCTGACGTCACTGGTGTTAATAATAATATTTATATTTGCGTGGTTCATAAATTCAAAAACGGCTGCTGAACGAGCATTATTATTATTGATGTTATAATCGTTTATTATGACCACTGCGGTGCGCATTATAATACTATATAATGTCTCATTTTAGTTTTTGACGGGACTTTTGTTAGATCGTTTTATTACGTTTTCAGAATAAATGTGTACATTTTGGCGAAAGAGTAGGCATATAATGCGTGCCTAAAGTCGTCTCGTCCTTCTGCAGCTTAATTTTGTTCTCGAAGGTCTTAATTCGGTTCCGGGTTACGTCGTCTTTCGGAGATGACGGTATTACGAATTTTTACCGTTCGTCACGTTTGAGTTACTCGCAATGTGCAGGCCCTGCATTGCAGGGTGACTATTAGATCAGCGTTTATTTAAACATAGATTACTAGTAAATTCGATTGTAGATACAAAACAAAAATATCTGTTAGTGATATATGGATTAAAGGGGCAATTTATAAAAATATTATAAACTCAGCAATGTCGGAAAAAAAAAAACCAAACACAAATATACACATCATTTTTACATAGATAATCGATGGTTCACGATAAAATAGTCACCCTGTATATAGGGTGAGCCGGCGGTGGTCCATATCACAAAAGAAACCACCGTCGCGCGTTTTATTGCATTTTCCTGAGCAATAATGCACCCTGTTAAATTCATGCGAGACTCGTAAAATGTCCGTACTTAAATGTTCTTCTCCTAACGGCCGTGTTGTCGTTTAAAGTCGTAAACCAAATGGCCGAGGATTCTGCCGCGGCACTACAGCAGACGTCCGGCATTATATTGAAAACGTGAAAAAATATAAATCGGAATTGCGCTGGAGTACGTTTATTCGTATTTGTTTTTTTTAGATTTCATCCTCTCGTCAAAATAATCGAAACGCGCACCCGAATGTTTCCTATAGTAAGATTTTTTATAATAAAACGTCATCGGAGCTGCGAAAATAAACCCAGTTTTTTATAATAATATAATAATATCTAGCCACTGAAAATCTATTTTAGTAAGTTGCAACGAGTAATATTTTAATCACCATATAACATTCAATACCCGATGTCTCCTTTTTTTTATTCCTTATACACCTTCCTGGATAGCTGTATACTACCGGTTTATTCACAACTGATTTCTTAATTACAATTTAATGAAAACTTGAGCAATTACATGAAATATTTAAATGTATGGTTAAAAAGCGCTTAACTTTATCAGGACTACTAAAACACTGAGATAGCAAAACATTCCATAGATGAAGTACACATATGTATGCGTATTTAATATATTAATCGTAGGGATAAGGATTACAGGTATTTATATTTGAATTAAATTTGTATGGTTTGGTAACAAAACTGAAAATATAACTGAAATATAAATATTTGTAATCTTTATCCCTGTCAGTAATCTAAAAAAAAAAAAAAAAAATCAAAATTTGATAAGCTATCTTTATAATCTCAAGAAATATCATAATAGGTAAATCTTCGTAGGACACCCTGTATGTAAAAAGTAACGATTTTACGCTAGAAGAAATTCATTTTTTTTAAATTTGTATTTTATGTAACGGGAGAAATTGAAAAATAATTTATTTAAATTAAATTGTTTCAACGAATTGTATATATTTACCTTTTTAATGTTGTATAAGAAAATTGAACTAATACAAGACATTTAAAAGTTTAACGTTGGCCTTTTTTAGATTGAGAGTGCACTTAACACTTTCAAAAAGTTCTCATATGTACTTATCACATTTTTAAATAATATATTTAGGTTACAATAATTATGTGTAAAGGTCAAAAAAGCAAATTCATTGATACAAATACAAAGATAGTAAAACGCAATACATTAATTATTCAAATATCTCGATTAACACGTAAAAGTTTCACGAAGATATATTCATTGTAATATTTCAGGAGATAACAAATATAATCGAGTTCTGTTTTTTTAATATTAATCATGTAGGAATAAAGAATATAAATATTTATATTAAAAAAAAAAAAAAAATATTATTTTATTATTTTTGAAAAAAAATTGAAGACATTATTTTATAGAGTTTATTCTTCTGAAAATTTTGACGTTTCAACTTTTTATTTTCATTAAATTCGTGATTTTTAATTATTGTTTAAAGTTCAGAGAAAAGTGCCTATAAGTAATTTTATATCTAGCTGTAACTGCATTCGCTAATTGATTATTATTATTATGACTAATTGACTGTACAGATGTTTTTATCTGAACTTTAAAAAATTATTAAAATTCACGAATTGAATGAACATAAAAAGCTAATTCGTTAAAATATTCAGAAGAATAAACTTTATGACATGATTCTCTCCAAACTTTTCAAAAATAAAAATGTATTTTTCAAATTTTTATCAAAATATAAAAAAATTAACTGAAATATAAAATATAATAATATTTCTTATCGCTATGAGCAATAAAATAAAAAAAAAAAACAGAATTCGATTATATTATTTAGTCAACTATCTCCGGAGATATTACAATGGGTATATATTTGTGGGACACCCTGTATTATACGTGATATTTATTTATTATGTAAATTTAAGAGTCAAATACAATATTAATATTGTTATAGTCGATGTTAATAGTATTTCGTCAGAGTAAAACACTTTTGGAAATAACAATATCACGTATAACCATTCGAATAGGTGAAATATAGACTATACGACATACTTATAGCGTTTTTTCGAACAATAAAATAGTTCCTACTTTTATAAGATATACATGAAACTTATTATTGTCAAAAATATACTTAAGATGTTTATAATTTAAGCCATTGATTTGAAATTTGAAAATGTTTAAAGGTTTGCGTAACACTACTATTAATAATACAAGAGAACAAGTCACCGTTTTTATTTGTAAATTCTTATAAAACTTTTTATATCGATGTATTTTTTAAAAAACAGACTTTATTTTAAACTTGAAAATAAACTCTTTTAGTATTTTTTTTTGATCAATAACTTTTGTGCGCATTATTAATTTTGAATCCTTGGAACACACGTATAACTTCATAACTTTTAAATTCATTTGTCCGACATAATACATGTAATAAATGCAATTTGTTTGAATTCATTATATTATTTAGGTACACTATGCGTTTACACAAATGTATTTTGTAAATACGCTTGATATCATATATTTTTGCGAGTTTAATAATTACGATCGTCTCTTCAAAAAAAGAAAAAAAAATAATTTTATTTTTAAAGTATTCGACAAAAAATGTAAATTTTTTTTCTTTTACAGTGTAGCTATTACAAACATTATCAGAAACCACTATAAAGTACAGTAATAATTTAATAGTTATAATTGTCATCGATATTTTTCGACTAAATTATTAATGCCAATGAACACGATACGTGATCGAACACGTCATAATTTAACTATTTTTGTCGGGTTTTGATGTTTTTTGTACACAGTTTTTACAGTCAGTGAACTTACTTTCTTCCTTCATGTTTTTTTTTTCGGTTGGTTAAACGCTATCATTTAATAACAGTCTATTAATAAGCAAAAATTAGTAACATTAAGGATTGTACCGTAGGAAATTTTAAACCAGGCATTAAAAACCAATTACGATGTTATAATAATATTATAATTTGTTTAAATTTTTAAACACTCACTTCGGTAACAATTCGATTACTTGAAAGTAGATGTATGTTTTAATTCGTGATTTATAATTCACATGGAAAGTGGCATCAAATTATGTATATTTAGTTTGCTGCAATCGCGAGTTACAATAACAATGCCAAACAAACTGCATGTCTGGTACAAACTCCGGAACACAACATGTCACACTGTGTTTAATACGGTTGAAATAATTTTCAACTTCGGTTTCTCGGCGAATAAAAACCTCGTCTGAATATTCGCGAATCGAAATTGTTGCCACTAAACCCGTTGTCAAAATCACCCTAACGCGCAATATGTCGCGCGAAAACCTCGCCAACCACGAAATTCCATTACCACGACGACTAAGATTTTCGTACCAAATATTAAATACAATTTTTTCTTCTAATAATATATCCATAATCAAATAATTAAAAATATCTTTCAGATCCGGCCGTCTTTCAATCGTGTCATTTTGATTACTATTGAAAGTATGATTATGAGAAAATTACAAGGCCGCTAGAAAATGGCATTTAAAACATTTTAAACATATCATAATACAAATTAAGAGCAAATAAACATAAACTAAAGGTGATGTTGATCAACATAATTTTAAAATTTGTCCCAAATCATAGAATTTATCGAAAAATCAACGAAATGTGATTTATTATCGCTGTGGTTAAAGTAAGAATAAACCGAGAATATTTATTTGTTTCATGGAATACGCCAATTCTTGATTTTCGTCAGTTTAATCGAAAATTGGCAATGGTTCTGAACTCGAATAACACAAACTACAAGTATCTTATACAGTGACGATTCTTTACCAAAGCTCAAGGTCAATCTTTTTGTCCAATTAATGCAACTCGTTTATTCAACATCAATCACGTCTTATCTACTTAGTACAAAAATCGGACTTTAAATGGAACTAGGGGAAAAAATCGAGAAATATAACCAAATATCTATTGAAGAATTGACCAACAAAATATTACCTATACGCTCGAAATTTCCAAGTATATAATATCATAAATGTGTAACGACATCACCGTATCCAAAATACTATTTTTGATTGCATTTAAATTTAAAATATGGGACTCTATACGAATATATTTTTATTCGATAATGTTTTTTTTTAGATGGTAAATTAATTAAAAATGTATGACAAAAACATAACCTTTAATCAGGGGTTTTTTTCCCCAATCAATATTTTCCTAAACGCATTCGGGTAAAAAGTCGACCGATATAATACCAACAAAAGTAGGATTAAACCTCCTAAAACTTTGGAAACGTTCGCAGTTATACGCGTGCAATAACGATATACTCAGGTATAGCCTCAGGTGTTCTGTTAACGTATGCTTGGCCACCCTCTGGTTTTGTTTCACGATTTCTCCTATTTTGAATAATATATTTTTCCTTTAAGTTCGACTACCGTCGTCAGTTGTTAATTAATTTCAAGAAATGAAATATTGCTATGGAAATTGTATACGTATACTACAGCAGTAATATAAGTACGACTAATTTTGTGACTATTTTTATATAGAATGATTTTTAATTTAGTTTTATTAAACCAAACGTTATAAATGCACAAACCAGAAAAAATTTTGATGATATTCGACGAATATTTTATTCCAAAATCGAAAACCCGATAATCGTCTATTTTTTATCATCTGTCGAACGGATAAATACGTTGGAAAACCCGGCCTAAAAGTATTACCTTTACATGTAATAAAACGGTTGCCATTATTACTTACTTACTTTTGTCTTATATCTATGAGTATAGCACAATATTTAATTTAATGTCTGTCCCATTGATTTTATCAGCTTTATGCGTATTATTGTAATCTAAATAATTAAACATACCAGAAAAACTTTTGTTATCATATAGATTCACATTGTATAATTTGCTTACTTGGGCTTTTAAAAATGGACTTATCTATCAAAACTTGTTTTAACATCATTTACTAATTGGGCAAAATACATATATGTACTAGTACTTGACGTCAATCTTTAGAAATAGCTATTATTTTATATTATATTTTGATACTTAATGCTATTGTAATTCATAATAGGCTACTCGGTTTTCCCCTTCTCTGTTTAGTGAAGAATCTCGCATATACTTCAGCGGCCTAATAATAAGCGCATTCCAAAATTTGTTACAGTACATTAAGTCCATTATACTCGAAAATAAAAATACGATTTTCAACGGAGCTCATCAGTTAATATATTTTTTTGCTGGATTTAAATCAAACATTTTAATTTTTATGGCTAAAAGATAATATTTAGGTACTAATTGTCCGTGTTTTTGACGAATTTGATCTAAATTTAAAATTCATATCTTTATAGAAAAAAATAAATATGAATCGGCCGTTAACTATTTTGACCAATGAGAACATCTTATGACGAACTTTCTATTAAGTTTTCAATCATTTTTATTGAATTTTAAAATGTATATAGTACTATTTGTTTTACTTGTGCCAACCATTAATGGATAATATTCATAATATTAAAATGTCATAAGACTTACTTTGTGCTTATTTAAAATTAAAATGTAATATATTTTTCGAGTTCGAGGAGGTTCACACTTACATTATGGATTTTGAAATACTAAAATTACCTGGACAAGAAAAAAAAAAATCGTATTATTTATATCAATTTAGTTGTCGCGACCAACGTTGTGACGGGAATCCTTTCATATACCTACGTAGTTATATTTTATACAAATTGTTCACCTTTAAATTGGCGTTAAGTATGTTTATCATAATTTTATTATAATATATGCTGAAAAATCTTTTACTGATAAGATATCCGTAATAAATTATCGTTTAAAAACACACCCGGAGAATGTAACCGTCTACGGCACGGTTTTTCGTTTCAATGGGAAATCAATTTTGGTATATGTACATAAATACAGATGCAGTGTGAGACAAATATTATATAGTGCACTTAACTGCAGTTTAAGTGTCGGTGTACAGCTGATAGTTGATAGTAGTTGTTCGAAAAACCTCTAAGGTTGGAAAGCCATAAATATTGTGTATTACATAGGTATTTAATATATAAGTGTGTGGTAAATTTTATTGGGTTTACGGTAGTAATATTTCAGTTTTAGTGATTATTAAAGTGGTTATACAAATCATTATTTTTGTTTATTAGTTAAGATAATGTTTAAGTTATAAGTAATAATGAATCTGTGCATATTTTCTTATCATGACGGTTTTAGAGTTTTTCTTTTTCGAAATTCTAAATAATAAAAATAATATTATGATATGTAAAATATTATGATTTACGTATTTTTATAATATTCTTGTGCCAATAAATTAAAAAAATAATTGTATTAAACTATTTTTCGATACGAATGCAGTACTTATTATTTATGAAACAATTGAAACGGTTAAAAAAATAACAATTACGGTTTTGAGATAAATTGATAATGTTTCTTATTGTTAAACTGTTAATAGTTTGAATATTTTATACAATTTCTCAATCATATATCATATATGTTATTTATACTATGAAACAGGCACTGAAAAAAAAAAAAATTTCTGTTGTACAAATGCCACTCGTAAATTTAAACAATAAAAGCCTAATTTCTAATCATTTTTTATATTCATAGTCTAAATAGGTCGTAAGGTTTGAATTTCAAAAAAACAAAGAAAGAAAAGCTAAAAAGAAATCTTTGGAAATTAAACAATGAGAATTATGCGAAAAAGACGAATGAGAAATAGTATAAAACCGTAGTACAATAAAATAAACGTTTTTTATTTTATTAATTATAATATTACAGATGAAAATTTCAAGGGAAAAATGTTAGGTACACATATAATAACGGAGGGTAAAGTGAGGGCACTCGAGTGACCAAGTGGGTATAATTACACAAAAGGAAAGGCAAATAATTTATAGAGCGGAGATGGTCACAGAGATGGACGGATTAGTAATATAATTTAAATATAAATAATAAAGGATTAATGTAAAATTAGCGAAGTACTGAGTAGTCTGTGCGTAGGCATATTAAAAGCAGACAAGATAAAAGGGAAATGGGTAGAAAAATCAAGAGAAAAACACCTACAGGAACTCGACGAAAACTACGAGACTGCGGAAACTCATCAAACAGTACAAGATAAGAAAGCGTTGGTCAGAGGAGATAAAATGTGAAAATTTGACGCAATAGATATTCTATAGGTACCAGGTCAGACGAAGAATGGTTTCGAAAGAAGGAAGCAAAATTAAACCGAGTGGAATAAGAGATTAATATTATAATATAGATAATAAAATTAACGATGCAGAAGCTCACAGAACAATAAAATATATGTAAGATGTGTAGAGGTGTTGTGTTGTACTTATATTATTGGTGTAAAAAAAAAATTTCGACTACGGTAAATTTTTAATAGTGGAAGTGTTAAAATATTTTAACAAATCGTTAGGAATCCTTATTGCTAAGTGTTACGGATACGTAGTAACGCCATCGTTTGTGTTCGTTACTCGTGATTGAGTTTCTATTGGGTGTCCCACGAGTATATAGCCATTGTAGTAATATAAAGATAATCAGATTCTGCTTTTCTCATAAGGATTATACTGTTTTGTGTACGTCACGGTTGTCAATACTATTGAGCTGGTAAAAACTGAACTCATAATTTTACCAAAATTAAATGGCTGAAATGCACACGGATTAAAACCATGTAGATAATAGTCGAACTGAACTTGGTCAAAAGTTTTGAAAAAGAGTTTTGAAACCAACAATTTCCCTCGTGTCAACGAAATACCGTTTACAAATTATAATACAGTGATGCTATCCAGTGTTTATGTTGAACTTCAATTGCTGAAGCTAAATATCGCTGAAGCTATATAATTTAGGAACAAAAAATTCTAGCTTAAATAATAGTTTTCAGATGGCGTTATTAAAATTGAATAGATATTGACGAATTGCTTAATTGAATGACAGTAAAATAATTAAATTAAGATAAATTTAATTTGTGTTATTTTTTTATTTTTTTCCCAACTGAAAATACCGATTTCCATTAACTAAATATTAATTTAACTAAGTTAGGCATTAACTAACCTTTTCATTAAAATGGTTAGTAATGTAAATTGATAACTAGTTTTTTTTTAAAAGTATTTTAATTTTAATTAGTTAGAAAATTTGGCTAACTTTTCTAGACTTGTTGATTGCTATTAGTCAGTCGATCGTTTCATTGTTATTACTCACAGTTTTAATAGTTTCCCCTACTGTGATCAGGTCACTCGTTCATAAACTGTTCTGGCTATATTCATCGAATCTCTTGTTTTGTTTTGCATTTTCCCGTATCCTTTATAAATTTTAAAAATACTTCTTTGACAATAATACATTTAGATAAACGATATGCTCTTATTAGTCGTATTATTGGTTTGTGCTTCAAAATAAATATTAGTAAATAATAATAACTAATAATTATACTTGTTAGTCCAGTCTTACGACTTAAATAACTTAATTATGGAACTGTGAAATACAAATCTGAATAATTATCAACTCTAACTTGGTTTATGTAGTAATTTAAACCCAAATTACATTTTCTGGATGATTCTCACGACCGCGCAACAGTGAGCATAATAATTAATAATAATTTAACTAGTGCATCACGTGGTTTCCTTCGTTAATATAATATTATAATGTTTATTCAAATATTACAAACAATAATTAGCCATATTATAAGAATAATTTTGTAATAAAATGGCATATTTCTAATTGAGATTTTGAATTTAAAAATAAATTTTTGTAATGTGTTATCCATTTATTGATGACAGATTAAGTTTTTATATTTTTAATAATATTTAAATATAATATACGATCGTTATATTGTTATACTATTGTCCTATATTAAAAGATGGTGTAGTATAATTTTCAAAGTATGTTTTCGTACATGACGAAATTATACCGTACATAAACATTAGCCTAATTATACCGTTAACGTAATATAATAGTTTTTGACAAGTGCGGCGGACTTTAAACGAAAATATTTTTCGTAGAGAAAGCCGCATAACCATTGGATCGTAAGAGCTGTATTAGCGAATGTGCAGAAAATGGGTTGTGGGGGGAGGGTGTAGCGGACTACTCTCGAAAGCCTTTATAATTTTGTCAAAAATTATAAACACCTTTGCGAGTCACTTCGGGACAATCCCGGCGCAAATGACCTAATCCTTTACTCGGACACACCGACAACACTACAAGCACGTATTTTGTACATTTTTGATTTATCCCGACGACGAACCAAAGGCGACGGTTGGACATAATAATGTTTTAAACGAAGGTGACAATAATATTATTATTTCGCACATTTTAATGAAAACTGAAAAATACATCGAAAATACCGTCTCGTGTTATAATTCAATTTTCCTTAGGTTTATCAAGAAAATCGCAGTTATAATTAGCTAGAGGCTTGTAGCTAGGGCGGAGGAGGGCATTCTAATTGAATATTTTAATTAAAATTAGCATTATTATATTTATAAAGATAACATTATTATAATGTAGTATACGCATCGTGCATAATGTGGTTTATTATAATCAATAGCAAATTAAAACGCTTCTTATCTCAAAAAAACAAAAAAAACAAAATACTAAGTATAGTAGTTTTTTTTTTTTAAATCTAAAACGTGATATTCTGATAAAATGTTTCGGGTAAAAATCGAAGAAAATTTAAATTAAGTGTGTACCTTGTCAGTTCCAAATCGTTTTGGTTATTTTTAAAAATTTAAATATTCTTTAATCACTACTTCGCGCGTGCTGTGCTTGTACAATTTTATTGAAATATTTTTACTAGACTATAGTGAAACGCAAACTATTTACTTATTGGTTGGGCCAAAACGCTAAAAAATTTTGTACAAGGTTCACTATGCGTCGTACTTAGAGACGGTAAAAAAAAAAAAAAGAGTTGATCATAATGTAGTTATTTTGTTAAGCGTTTTAAGTTCAAATTTTGACAAGAATCATACAAATCACGACTTTTGAAAATATGTTTAACTAAATTTTGAATAAGCTATGATACCTTATTTTAAATAGGCAATAATTGCCTATATAGATAAAAATACTAAATAAATCTATGAATCTTTCATTTCTAACTTTCGTTTTGGTCAGTAATATTAGCAATTTTTTTTAATATTACCTTTATAAATTGACCCGTGCATTTTTTGTGTCGTGAACTGTCCCAGAAACTTATTCATTTAAATATCATAGAATAATTCATACAATATTGTAAAATTATAAGCGCCGTTTACACTAGCAGTGCTGTAAACGAAGTAATCTTTCAATTTCCCTATTTTGATTGTTTAAAAATAACAACACATTAAAAAGTAACTACCGCAAGAAGTTAGCGTGTCAGTACGAATTATTAATGTTTTGTTAAGGAAGACGTACATTTCATTCAGTAATTTTTTTCAAGCATTAAAATTTATTTTGTTGTTTTCAATTATTTTAAAATAATAATAAAATATGCGCCGTTGTACCTTGCGCGATATGAAAAACAGCGTGATTTACCCAACCGCTGCAATAGGTATGCATTTTAATTTCTACTTTGCGGCCTTATTAACCTTGTATACTACAAAAAACCGACGATAAAAAAGGGTTATGATAAACTGTTGGTAATACGTTTAATAAAAAACATAATTTCCATATAGATATCCGTGAATAATAATGTATTACGTAATACGATTTTTATTAAGCTGTATGATATATTAACACAATATAGTTTAGTAAATTTAGCAATATCCTTTCAAATACCATTATCTTCAGGAAAAATCGATTTTTATTTATTTTTTTTAATAACAGTCTCTACAGAGTAGAAGGGAAAACATTCTAATCATATAAAAAAAGCAAAACCGAATAGATGTACAAAAATAAGCATTATCATTGTAAAATTAATGGATTTTCCAGTATCAAATAGAATAACAAATTGAATGTTACCTCATATCTGATTTACAATTTTTTTTTCAACCTTTTTTACGTATAAAAATATGTTTCATAATTAAAAAGCTGAACGTACTTTACATCATGGATAGGCCACTGAAGTAGATGGGAAGTTTGAAAGGTGCACGATAGGGGGTTATCGTATTTGTATGTACACTGAAAGCAACCCTAATGCATTACTATCAAAAATTGACTCTGAGTGGAGTAGAATAAGCAGTGATTTCCCCTTATAGTCAAGTTAGACTTGCTGAAATCAACAAAAATAAAACTAATGTCGATATGTGTTGTCAGTTTTTAAACTTGTATTGAAAAACTGTAACGAATCAAGATATTTTTTTCAAATAAGTACTATTGTAAAATAAAATTGGCAACTTTAATTTATTTGATCATTTTCACTTATTCAAGAATATGTTCTTCAAGGAAAAAAAACACATGCACACACCTTAGTAAAGCTAATGTAGCTACTTCTGATTTTCGCTATACTTCAGAATTTATATTTGATCGGATGAAATCACTAAACAAAAACGATATTGTAAGTTTTTTCTTATGAAATATTATCTTATATCAAATTCATATAATTCAATCCTACCTTAACGTTATTACGAAAATTATTTCAGTGAAAAGATAGTATTTAAGATTTACATAAAAACAAAGGACCTATTTAGTTACTTTTTTTGTGTTTACACAAAAAATGAATGAAAAATTTGCGTTAATAATATTTATATTTAAATTTTAGACGGATGAAAACTGTGTAATTCGATTGTCGTAAATTAAATTAATTATGTAACAAAAAAAAAAAAAAATAAATATATATATATATATATATATAAACCCGATGCAGTTCCAGTGAATTACTTTAGTGTTGGAAATTTAAAAAGCAGTTTAAAAGATATTATAATTTTTAGTAATATTAACTTATAAGTGTGCCATAAAGAACAGTGGGGGTTAGGGGAGATTTAGACAGTTAAAGATAGTTTGGAAGGTCGATCGAAGATTGTGTTATTATAATGGATGAATCACTAGACGCATGTCTAAACGGACTCGTGTGATAACGTAGCATATGCGTTGTATTATTATTATTATTGCAAGGTTTATTATGTCGGATTGTTGTTTGCCTTATATGAACTGGGTCTGGAACCGTTTGCATACATCCATTAGAAGGTCCGCTTCCGCTTCCGGTTACGTTTTTTAACTCTTTAAGTAGTATAATTACTTTGATTCATTCATTGATGTTGGATCGTTCGTTTGTAAGATATGAATATGTAAATGTTTATGCAGGTGGTGTAGTTTATTGCTAATCGTCAATAAATATATTTTGTTGTTGTACGGTTTTTAGCATAATTTATCATACTATATTGTTGCTTGATATGAGAAGTTGACTATGTATACATAATACATAATCATTATGTTGTTGATTTTTCCGAAAATTATAATAACGATAATAATTAGATTATCTAAGAGGATAATTATAAATATGACGATATGATGTTAACTGAGAAAAATTAACAGTATGTACTTTTTGTTAAAGAAGGAATTATTGGAAACAGTATAATATTCACATTGCATTTGTGTGTAAAAAATCGTTGTTTATTGTTGTAATTTTTTATTATTTTTAGGTGCATATTGATATTTAAAATCTACGGCGGAGACAAAAAACGAATGGTTTAAATTTTGAAACACAACAAAGAAGGTCATAGTTCCTAAAAATATTTGATTATTATCCAGATCTAATATGTGTCTCTATACAATACTGACTATAATATACAGGAGTTCCGAATATCCGATCGATTGCCGCTCAGAATCGTATTTCGTTCAGAATAATTTACAGTATAATTCGGAATTGTAACTATAATATTATTTTATCCTACATTTCCAACCTCCCTGCATTTATATAAACTCCTCAGCCACGACAAGCAATTTTTTTTTACAATATTTTATATCAATTCATAATAAAATTGTAATAATATTTCGTCCGTACAATTATTGAGATTTTTTTTATAAGACTTACGTATATATTATTAATGTAATACGGGTTTTTGAAAATTATTATATGTGAACGCGTGTCGGACCAAAACCGGAAGCGCGTGATCCGATGTCGCCCCGTCACCGGAAAATGAATAGTTAGTTGCCAAGTATATAATATTATATTATTATTATGATGATTTGCATCTCCGTGTTTGACGGAAGAAGCTAAAACCAGTGTAATAATACATCGGAATTGTTGACACGACGCGCGACGTCTACTATTATGCGCTGCGGTCCGTGAAATTTTTTACATTATTTCGTCTTATTAAATTTGCATATGCATACGTGATCCATGTTACACTTATCTTGTTTACGTTACCGGATGATAACCATTTCGTACCACTTTTATAGGGTGATGCTATTGTAGTGAACTGGCAATTTTAAATTAAATTCATGGACGTCTATGGGTGTAGATGATATTTTTTCTCCCACTTGATAAAATATTTCTCAATAATTTAAACTTTTCGAACAGGTTATGAAATTTAAAAATACCTTGTTCGTTAATTTATTTCCATGATAATCGCCGAAATAGGAAACACTAATTTTGAAAAACACTGTTACACAATAATACTGACATACTGTACAGTGTACAGTCAAAATTGATAAGTTTTGAATGAGTTCTAGGCGGTTTGGATTGCTGTTAAAATGATCATTATAAATGTTTACATATATTTTGCCAGAACCAATAAATAAATAAAAATGTACGTTTGAAATATCTCTTGTTTTAGATTTAGAGTGGAGTGGGGTATGTATTAGTTATACAATGATGTTTAATTTTTTTTTCTGTGAACAACTTTTCTGCCGGATATTTTACTCCGATTTACAATGATAGCATTTTTTCGAAAGAAAATCTAAGTTACTAAGTTATAGCTTTTCCGGAAATTTGCAACTTAATCTAGTTATTTAAATGTATTTATATTTTAAAATTAATTTTAACTTATCAGCTTATTTTTTTCTTTTATTGGACAGTTAACTAACCTAAACTAATTTAAAACAAATGAGTGAACTTTCCTAGTTTTGGTATAATATATTCGATCGATTCGTAATATTTGAATACTTACCTATAAATTATCATTATATCATTTTTTAATACAAAATTCTTAGGAATATGTTCGATACGACGGGGAACTAAGTATTACAATGATATAAATTATATTATGTTAAAACCTGGTTGGGTGTACAGTGTACACTGCGCAATATTCGCTAAACATGTCGAACGTATTGGTACGGTTGATAACCGTGGCCGGGTGTCAAAATAATATCACTCGGCTCGGCATGGAAATTAAACATTGAATTTATTTTTTTTTTCTAATCCCACAAAGTGACGGAACCGTCGATTATAATATTATGCGTACCCGGGCGAATGTTACGCTCGTAAACACGATACAAGACTGGGGATATTAAAAAGAAAAAAAACCAATAAAGAAAACTCGCGCACAATAGTCGAGGGAATGTATAGTTACGGACGAATGATTAATATCGTACACAAGTGATAAATGAATTCCGGACAAAGTCAATTTTAATATTTATCTCAACGTTTTGCGGAATAAACGACAACGGTTATAATAACGTGTATCTACCTACCCCAAGATGATATATTTGGTACACGGTCTGAACAAAAATCTCCACTATTGTATATTATACATTATAATATAGGTGCATATTTTCATCGAGGATGAAGGTGTTTTAAAATAAATCACTTTAGGAGTTTTACGTCTTATGCACTGATAACCGTTGCTTTACGCAGGTATTGCAAATGTTTTTGTGCTGGCGCGGCTGTTATCGTCGGTTTGTTAGAAATAACGGCTCAAAATCGGATAAATTAATATTATCTCTTATTTTGAATTATTGCAGAATATGCATACATATATTATTCCGTTATAATTATTTATTATTATCACAAAACATTTTTTTTAAAATTTTAAAATACACCGATTAAATACTTACTTTTTTCAAACATCTCGATGATTATTTATAAAACTATTGTACTCGATTGATAACCATATTTTGGATGTTATGGACGTTGTGGTTTTATATCTAAAAATAAAACTCACAAAAAATCCTGAAAAAATTGCCGAAATGTCTTATTTGAATATCAAAAAATCCGGTAAAATTAAAACCAATTGCACAGTGAGTTTCTGAAATGAACGGGGAAACTATTAATTAATTCAGTGAGATATCCAAATAATTCGAATTTGCTTAGATCTTTAAAACCCTGGGTTGAAACAAAATCAAAAATATTGTTATTTGGACATTTCGTTGCAGAGTACGCATTTATCAGTAGCCACATTAATTTCAAAATACCCTGAATAGTGTTCCTGGTTGAAATGTGTTATTGTTCCATAATAACAAATATTAAAAAACAAAGTGGTATCGTAATGGTGACGTAATATTGCTCTCGAGCAATTTTCGAAACATTTTTCAGTGGGTTAACCTGTCTGTGAAATTTAATTTAGCCGCATAATCCTCGTATAATTGATTTTTAAGAACTGCGTGCAATAATTATGTTCTTTTGGATTTCGTAAGTAGGCGGCGGCGACGATTCTTTTCCGTAAATTCCCATTTTTCTTTAATTAACGTCTACACTAAGATTGTACTCAGGCAGACAGTCATAATATAATAACGTGTTAACGACGCTATGACGTTTTATTTGATTAAATTTATTAATCGGATAAATAATCGGATGAAAACATGTGGGTCTTTCTATGGCCAAGTGGATTCGATGTTGTCACGTGCAGTTTTCAATAAGAATTGCTTTAGCAAATACATTATTTCGATCGGATAATCCTAAACTTTCGTCCTCAATCAGTGCATTTTCTTAAAATTTCTTTAGAAATTTATTGGTGGTCCTATTTTTTACACGTTTCCAAGTTCCTCAATATTTCACCCACTCCGTTGTTCCTTTAGTTATCTTTTTGCATATCGAGAAGGGTTGAGTATATTACGTGTATTTTAATTTTTGAATGCATCCATCGTGAGAAAAATACACATGTCGATACATCTGCAGATGATTAAAATTGATTTTAAAACCGACAGTTTTACCACCTCGTTCTGTATAGTATATTAATCGCGGAGAGTGACAGATATTTCAGGTTTTCCAGGCAAAACATATTTTGACTTGCAGCACAATTGATTCACATTCTATTTATTGATTTATATGAAATGCTTCTGGTACAATTAATATTGTCGAATACTCATCTTTAAAAATATAAGGAACGGAACACGATGCGATAATCAATTCGTATACATTTTGTACAGTAAATACTATAATTTTCGAAAATTATGACGTTTATTTTTCTTGCTCTGTGTGTCATGTCGACCCTAGAGAGATCTGAGTGAGTATCATAAAATAATAACATAATATTATTTACCTACACGTTGACGATTATTATCGCCAGCATGGCAACGTGTGCTGACATTCACAGGAATATTATAATCTGGCCAGTAAATCACGTAGCCGGGGTGCATATAAGCATTCTAATATCCGATTCAGCATCTATTGAAAGTGTTCTTTATGTACGATTAGTCGATTTGAATCATATGTATGCGAAAGTGTCACATTGAGTTGCTCTTCTGGTTAGGATATAAGCGAATAATCTCACCAGAAATGAATTTGGTTGTTTTCGAGTTTGATGGGCTCATTAAGTTTACATCAGTATATTAAATATAGTCAGCACAATTTCGTTTGATAATTTTAATGAACGTTCGGTTTCGGTGCTGTCGCAGTTGGATTTAAAAATAAAATGTTTACGGATATACTTCGTGAGTAGGTAATAACTAAAATGGTATACGATAAAATTTTAGTATAAAATACCGTAGAATTGCTGTGGTTAGCTCACACTGGAAATTATAATCGTTGTTAGGTAGCTGGTATACCGTTTTCGGTAAATAAGATGCGTTGGCGTGAAAATATACATTTATCGGTCGAATTACGTGACGATAATGAATAGGAATAGAAAAGGTGAATATAATAATATTTACCAACGTCCGGAATCTGTAGGTTACAATATTATTATGACGATAAAACGATACTATATAATTACAATTTATATTTAACTTCTGAATCTTATGAGATGTGTAAAAAAAAAATCGATCTTTAGTCTAAGGTACCAGTTTGGTGTGGATATCTTTCGAATATTATAGGAGTTTTACTGAGGTTGCTTTACGTTCGAAAAAAAATAAAAAAAAAATTATGTTAAAAATAATATGCTCGTATATAATCGTCGTCACCATTAATTTCAAGTAATTGAAAAAAAAAAAAGAAAAAAAATAGCTTAGTATTATATTTTTAAATATTAAATTATCTTAATAGAATGTGTAAATATTTAAAGAAAAAAAAATTTATTCTATAGGTTTTATCGTGGTAGATATTTTTAAATAGATATAGGATAATGTTATGTTATGTTAAGACGTTTTATTTCTGATACCTGTACTTAAGTATCTGGCACGTATACTAATCTAGATTTTAGGTGACGTTACACCCGAAGACTAAAAATAAATTTGAACTAAATATAAAAATAAATAATGTTAGTTTTATAGAAAAAAGCTTTCTTTAAAAACCCAAATTAATTATATGGAAAATGGCGATAAAAACAATTTCGAAAAATCAGTTGTCTACTTAAAATTTGTTTGTTTTCTAAGTTTACTTTTTTTTTTTTTTTAACTTCTAGAATATAGGTAAAATTAATAAAAATAATAAAACACGACGATGTCTTCTCGATTTAAAATTTTTCTAAAAATTAGTATATTATTATATATTAGCGAGATATAATTTTGTCTTCTCAGTGTCAATTTTATTTATTAGGTGTTCAAAGTACGAATAATTAATTTTGTATATTAAAGTTATACTGATCAAGACCGGTATATGCTATATTAATTCGATCTGTTTACCAAAAGCTGATTTACTTGATAAATTTTCGTTAAATATACATATATTATACATATTAAATGTATATAAAGCATTCAGTAAAAATTAAGTGATAAAAAATTTGGTTAAACAAATTTTTTTTAGTTAAGGCTATTCAAGTTATGCGTGCAATGTGTATACTATTTTATACATTTTGTATTTACTGCACCTCTAGTTATTTCTACTTTTTTAAGTTTGAGAAAACGTTGCATGATCTCCCTTAAGTGTCACCCCAATGAGATTTCCTATCAAAAAAAAAATGCTGCACTTGAAAATCGAAGCAAAATCTGAACATCATTGTAAAACCAATCCATTCCTCGTTCCGCTCAGAATTTAAAAGATGGCATTAATGCAAATGATGGAATTATTGTATTTGTTCAAAATGTCCATAGTATTAAAGTAGTAGTAAATAAGTATTTAAACCTAGTTACATAATATGCTAAGATATTATAATATCATTTTACTATTAATTTTGTTTTGATTAGGTTTTCTTTTAAGTATTAAATTAAAATACATATTGATCAGAAAATGTTGCTACATATTAATTTTCTTGTTTTGGAGGGGTTTCTGGTGTAAGTAAAACGTATTTAGCCCTGCCATAATTTAAAACTGTGGCTAATACTATTTCAGCAGATAATTTAAAATAAAAGATAATATTATTAATTGTACATTGAATTTGTATGTAGATTAAAAAAAAAACCACCGAAACATTTTAGACTAATATATATTTATAGTACACGTCAAGGTCATAATAAACGAGAATGGTTATTGATATCTAACGAGAAAACGATTAGGTATACCGTATTAATATTATATTGCGTATACCTATCTATACGATATATTATATGTATGCATTTTTTTGTTAGTCAATAAAAACGTATTACACTAATGGATCAGTAAAAAGCGTTTAAACCCGCGATATAATAAAAATATAACGTATAAGAACTGCAGGTAAAAGGAAAAATGTGCTAATAAAATAAATGGCACGTATGTGCCTTTCATGACAAGTCACACGAAAGGACAAAGACTTCAGTGGTTAAGGCACTCCATAATGCAAAAGTAGGAAATAAGCAGATTTAGAGTAAAGGAGACGGACATACTTCGCACGATGGGTGCAGCCACTGTTGTTGGTGAGAAGTTGGGAAGGTAGGATATAGAGGGGAAATTAATTTTTATCTGTAAGTAACGATAAACCATTGCTCACTAAAAATGATTCTAAGCAAAGTTCAGTTGATAGTGACGCTTTATCAACGATATATATATATATATATGTCATATTATGGTAAAATAATTGAATATGCATTATATATTTTCTTTAATAGTATTTGTTTAATATTGTACCGATTTTACCGTTATTTTTTACGTTTTACCCGGTTTTTTTCCCTGTTTATCAAATTTGCTGAGAAAACTCTTGGGAAAATCGAAAAATGGCCTCTTTTAAGTACCTTTCCAGTTAAATTTCCTTTCAGAAAAAGTGTGATCACTGTAAATCGGAGCAACATTGCTAGTAGGAAAGTTGTCCACAGAAGAAAAAAAATCATAGTATGTTATTTATACACATTTCGTACATTTTCCCGATTTTTTTCGCTTTTTTTTATTTTATTGTAGCGTTTGTCAACCTTTTTTCATTTACGTACCTTTTGATCTCTCACTACTACTTTACCCTCAAATATCAATTTGTCATATATTTTTACACCCGATATATAAGAAATTATAAAATAAGTTTGTTAATGGAAAATTTGGATACGTTTATTTGTTTAAATCAGCATGCATACAATGTATATATATATATATATAAGAAAATGTTTACGAACGGAACTGTCTCGAACAACGTTGCATTATCTCGAATAGTTAAAATACAGTGTACACTGTCCCGATGTCTTTATTATAATATTATAATTGTTTTATTGGAAAAACTGTCGAGAAAATCAGAAAATGACCTTATCGTACCACCCCAAGAAAATTTGCTTTCAAAAATGGGGCTACATCATATATATCGGAGTAATCTTTTTGGTAGAAAAAGTGTATAAAAAATACATAAAAAATAAAATTAACATCTTGGTAAAACCAATAAATTCTTCGCTACCCTCAGAATTTAAAACCGCATGGTAATTAATGGAAAGACCAAAAAAAAAAAAAACAATATACTGGTACAGTGTTCCTCCCCTCCCCTTCTTTATATACGTCATTAGATGGACGGAACACGATATCTAAAGAGGTTTATCACTGTTAGAATGGAAGGAAAAGGACGGTGATTATTAGAGAGAAGCTAATGACAGTGGTACCTAATACTCTGTGATAATAATGACGAATGACGATGAAAAATCCTTTGCAGGTTAAACGTACGTAAACGATATATGAGTATTTCGAAAAGAACAAATTTGTGTTTTCATGTATATCGGTCATTTCAAATCAATTATTTTTATTGACTTCTAGCTGTCTTAATTAAGAGTAGAACTTACTAATCACGTGTACATGTTTTCACGTATTCACGTGAAATATAATATTCGTTTATATACAATTTTGAATTTAATAAATCCGTGGACACGTGTTATAATTAACACAGTTATTCACGTGTACACGTGTTTTCACGTATTTTAGTAAAAACGAGTATACTGATTTCTAACATATAATAATAATCAGTTTATCGATTAGAAATTGGCAGTGCATTAAGACCGATCATCCTCTATTTATATTCACATTTTAGTACCTAGGCACTGCATAACGATCGTTTATTATCCGTGAATACGTGAAGATGAGAATAACAATAAAACACGTGAACAAGGATATTAAATTGGCGTGTATTAATTTACGTGAATTTTTTATTCACTTTAACTCGGACCTTGTGTTCATGTACGTATTAATTTACGTTTTAGATCCGGACCTTTAATTAAAAGGGCGTCGAAGTAGTACTTATCATCCCTGTCTTTCTAACAGGCATCGGAGAACGTCTGTGGAGTTGGATCCTACACCATCGTCGAATCGTTCTGAACAAATTGTAAATTATAGTCCTTTAATTGTAAGGCAATGTAAGTTCATTCCTGGAATCTGTATGTAAGCCCTAATTAAGGTATTGAGTGAATTAGGTTTCAGGTAACAGTTCCTTCCATCAAGGTCAAATCAATAAAACTATAAAATTACCGAACTCAACTATGTGAATTTGAAATTAAAAAGCCGGATCGTAAAAAAACCGATACATCTAACCAATATATACAACTTGGCTGAAATAGATGCGTTTCAATATTCAATTAATTATCTTGTCTTTTATTATTAAGCCAATGGGGAATATAACCCCAAACTCGCCCCCCCGCGTTCGTCATTGGTGACAAAAACTTTACCAAGAATCTAACTTCATACGTTGAAAATGTCTATTTGGTTTATTAAAGATGTAAATTATTGATTTTCCTTTTTTTTCTTAGTAATTGAGTAAAAATCGGAAAAACGCCGGGAAAAAATTAATTTATATTGTAACGATTTTTTTTCTTACGTTTTTTTTGTTACTTTTAAGTTATCAATTATCTAAGAGAGCTAGAATATTTACAAAACATTTATATTAGCCTTTAAGAGACATGGTAAATTTTTAAATACGTTAGTTATTTATAGCCGTTAGGCCGTATAAAGCCGTCAGGTTATTTAGTAAGTATATATGATTTTATAAATTGTATTGTACGCTATATATTTTATTTTCTCACCCTTTCACTCGTCAGAAATGTCAGCTGAGAAAACCACGTTGTAAGGTTTGTGGCTAACATTAAATTTTTTGCTCCAGTCGTTGTCATGCAAAATAAACAATTTTCAATCTCGTATTACTGAATAATATTGTAGACTGTGGTGTATGATATAGTGTTAGTTACATTAATGTTTTTTTACACAACTTATTTCATTCGCCATTTGTATTTTTTTCTTTTCTGTTAAATTTTTTTTACCGTGAGTTTTCAACAGTTTAAACTATCTTTTCTTAAAAATAATATTTACAAGTAGGTCTCATTCGGAATTTGGAAGCTTGATCACGGAGTGTGGGCAGTTCTTGGCTATTTTTGATGTTGAAGTTTGCCACGATGTGTCACTGGGTTCAAGTACACACGTTGTGTATATAATATATAATAATTATAAATAATTATTATAATATATTATGTTATGGAATATAAAGGTAAGTGTTGTAATCGATTCTTTAAAGGGCTTAATACATACAGTAAGTACTAAGTGTAAACATATAATAAATTCGACTATTTTACTGCAAACTATAACCATACTCTTTATAGGATACAATTGAACCAGTTAAACTGGTCTGTAAAACAAATCTAGACCTAGAATAAATCGTAGTGATGTGGATATGCAAACGTGAAAGTGTGATGTGTTTTCGTTGTTTGAATGGTTCAAACTTATCCTGTGTAGTAAACGAATAGTAGGCATAGGTTTTATATATATATAGTGACCAGATATATTATTTTTCGTAGGCCAGTACTCTTTTTTGATGCATTGTTCTATGTTCTTAACAATAGTGTTAATTACATGAAATTGTACTCTTTTTTTTTTTTTTTTTAATTATAAATAATAAATAAATAATTATAAATATGTAGGAAACATATTAATAAAGTTTTGTATTTATTTATTTATTTAAATGTTTATTATTAAAAATTAATTTGAATATTTATACTTTAGTTATACATGTATACTTTTAAGTTTACTTAAAACTACTTAAATTTCAAAGTATTTTCATCATAAAAACACAAACCAAATGAGTTAAAATCATGATTTTAAATACTTAATTAGTTTTTATATTTGATAATAGAAAAAATAATAATATAGTAATCAGATAAAAAAAAAAAAATGTATTTAGAATATAGATAGAGATGAGCTACGGGTAAAATGGGTAGGATAGTATACACATTGGCCAATTCTATTAAGGGAAGGGTTTTTTTTATAATGGAGGACCTAAATTTTAAAATGTATTCTTCTTGAATTTTTATAGCTAGTCACCTTAGCTATATACCAGTATTATACAGTTCTAAATATAGCCATATCAATACTTGATTTAGTAGTCTGTGAGCGTCGATGATAATAGGGATAACGAATAACAGTTTATTATATTACTGTAAAACTACACAAGATATTTTATATAAGATCATAAGTTTAGTATATAAGGTTATAGACTATTTTACTGTTAACTATTACTGAGTGCAGTAGAGCATCAAAACTTTCACTAACCTGTGGCTAAGATATTTTATTACACAAAAATCGATCAATTGATTTTTTTTTTTAAATCAATAATTTGAACAGTTTAATTTGTAAGTACTATTTGTGCTCTACTACGCTAAGTAGATTAGGCCTACACGGGGATACCACTTTAAAAAAAACGCGCCACGTGCAGTACCACATGCTTTAAAACAACGTTAGATGCTAATTTGTTTTATCGTTTACTGAGCTAAGGTAGCGAGGAAAATTGCACACATTAGGTTTTGTATTTATATTATTTTTTTACAAATTTTAAATGTCTTTTTAACAAAACAAAAAAAAAAAAGAAACAATAAGTACTTATCTTGAAATAGCCGAAAACACATAGTATATAATATAATATATATATATAACTTTTAATTATAGTCGGGCAAAGAGAGAAAATAGTTCTTAAAATTATATTTCAACAAGAATAAATAACATTATACAAGTGTTCGGTAAAAATTGCAGATATTAGAAACTGGAACTTAGGTGTTTTGTGTTGGTTATTACATATTGATTGGGTTAAATTACTGACAACAATTTCATCTCTAAACTGATAATTCACTTTCTATAGTTGCTAATTCTGAATACCGAACAGAATACAAATAATTGTGTAAATAACACTTTAAAATGTTTTCTCCTCGTATCGATACCAAACTATTTATTTTATTTATCATTAGTCATCATTTATTTTACAAGTACAATTAGTTATAACGATTAATAAATTAAAACAATTAATAAATCCGTATAGGAAGTCCAGAAATTCTCAATGAATTGCTAGGAAGTGCTGGGCTAAATGGTCTCATTATGTATTGTCACTAGGATCAGGATTTGTATGTAAAATACATTTTTTGATGGTGACCTAAGACAATGTATTTCAAGTGTACAATATTATATTCAATTAACAGTAACAGATATTTCATTTTTATTGTTTTTTCGGACGAAATTATAGTATAAGTTTATACTATAAGTATATTGTATTTATTAGGTTTATATATTTTTATTTATACATAAAAAGATATAAGGTCCCACTAAAGAAGTTATTTATTTAGTTTTGTATTACTTTCAATTAATTGTAGAGGAAATAAATAATAATGATAAAATATTTTCAAAAAGTCCCTATCGTTACGCAGGTTTTTTTTCAGTTTTTGTAATAAAAAAGACCCCCCAATATGATTTTTACAAAAACAAATTTTTTTAGTATTTGGACTTTTAACGACGAACACCTCTTTATCTAGTATCCTGTATTCAATGTAAATAATATTATTTAAGAAAAAAATATCCTAATGCAGGATTGATTATTATAACGGCGATCTCTTCTCTATTTTTATAGAAAAAACACAGTTAGCAGTGTTATTCGAATTTTCTATATTATATAATATTTTATAGTTTTCCTTTTTACTGTTTAGTGATTATATTACACGGATTTTTGTCAAACTTATAAATTTCAAGAATTAACTTGTATTAATAGGCTATAATTTATAGTTTGTTCGGAACGATTAAGCTGTGGGAGGGGAGCTTCATAAACGTAGTAGGGGAATGTACCAAAAATATGTTTAAATCAACACCTATTGTACAATTTGCGGACGACAACATTTAACAAAATACAATCTATAGTCGGCATCCACAAATTTTACAATAGAGGTTTTATCTCTAACATTCTAAAAGCTTTTTATTCGTTTGTTTTACGTGAACACGTGTTTGCTTTATTGCCCGTTAGAAAGACAAAGGTGGTAAACTGTGGTGGCTTCTTAAGTCTTACATAATACGTCATATTTATACAATTTATGATTTATTTATGTCGCTGGTGAAAAGTGAGCCTATAGATATATATTTAAAACACCAGTATAGTGACTGCAGTTTGCCGCCAATTTGATTTGTTTTTCACTTATTACTACGTGATGTTTGTCTTTCTTTTGACGACATACTGAAACGTTTGAACGCGTTATCGTCTAACAATATAATTCAGTCGTGCATTATATTAAACTTTACCGGGCGTACAATTATTCTAAACAAATATACTCGTAAATTACAATTCAATCTTCCAAGTAAGGTGCGCGCAGTGTTTATTCGTATATTGTTCCCGAACGCAATAATAATATACTGTTACGGAAGGTGCAGAACTCGCATATTACATAAAGTAGGTACACTATTCGGCCTTTTGCCGTTTGCCCGTTCATTACGGCCGGTCCCTTTTGATTACAATATATAATTGCACGATTTACTGCGTTAAATTATTATCGTGTCATAATCATTGGTAATTATCGTCTCACATTTAATTGAATTAAACAAAATAAAACCGGATAACGGTGTTGTATACAATTTTCGAATATTAAAATATATTGTAACGCATCGTAGTCTCGACAAATGAGAAAAAAAATGCCAACTGGTCAAATAAGTCAGTTCCCAATAATTACTGAATTGGTTTCCGTGTTGTTTATAGGTAATATACCAAAATTGGTTTCGATGAACTGACATTTAAATAATAAACATAATTACAAACCAAAAACCATTTTATTCCCATTTTTCACAGACTTTACACAGATCGTCTAAAAAACCTTCTAAAAATCCGTAATTAAGTCAATTGCAAGTGTTAAAAAATAAATGATATTTAGAACGAAAGGTAGACAAAACTGTAGGGTTTGGGTTTAAAAGATTCTAATTTTGAAAATGGATTTTGATTTGTTAACAAGTTTACTAAATTTTGATTATGTACGAGTACGATCTGAAGTAGAGGTTCTTAAAATGGTCTATATAGATTAATGGGGGGTTAGTTTGACCTGTAAAAAGACAATTTCATCCAAAAAAATTGGGGATTCATGAGATTAAATCAGGGTAAACATAAACGTAAAACGTATCAAAACGAACCGGGAGGCTATTCAATTCATATGTGAAAAAGTTGAAAAGATTGAAAAGAAAAACAACTGTTTGATAATTTTAACAATTAGTATGCTACTATACACTCGTATTATAACGTGTATCTAAGCTGCATTGGGGATAGGGAAAAAGACTCACTCGAGTGATTTGAATCATTTGAATCGATTCACAAAATTGATTGGTTCTCTGATTCATTTGATACACTAACTGATTCGATTCAGTGTTATTAATGTTACGAATATATACATCTTGTTTGATTTAATCGTTCAACGACTCATTTCGAGACGGACCGGATTTAAAGAGTTGAGATAGGAACTTTTATGACGATTTGTATATTTCGAGCTTGAATATTGTTTGTATGTACCAGGTGATCAATTTAAGTGGGTACACTTATTATCTCAGAAAGTATTACATTTTTCCGAAATTTATTTCCAAGAAACAAGCTGCTCTACAATTTTATATTTATGTTATTTCTTTTCACCCTTATTATTGGGTGTAAAATAACTACTTTTTTTTGATTTTAAAATGAAAACCGGTATTAAAAATTCCATAATTATATTTTTTTTTGATTTTTGTTAGGCGTTTATGAGATATTCCACTTTTAAGTTTGGGTTGGAGGAAAGTAGTTGTGCATTATTAACACGCTGCGCGCCGTACTGCCACACAAATGATATTCCACTACTTTCCTTCAGCCAAAACTTAATCTTATATCTCATCAACGGATCAGTGAAAATCAAAAGCAGATAGATGTTTTACCCTCAAAAATAAGGGTGACAAAAAATAACATAAGTATAAAATTGTAGAGCTGCTTGTTTCTTAAATGTTCTAATTCCGAAAAAATGTAATACTTTCCAAGATACTCAGTGTACCTAGTTAAACGGATCACCTGAGATGTGTGTGTGTGTTTGTAATAAATGAACGTTAGTGTAAGTTACTCCCTCGTAACATTTGGTTACTCGATAACACAAATATCTATTATTATTATTATTATTATTATCGAATTATCTTATCAATATTCGGTCGTTCTGTCGTAGTCTTGTATGTAGGTACCCGGTTATGACCTGTAGTGACTCATATGATTCAATTAAAGATAAAAACGAGTTAAACGAGTTATAGAATGAATTGTTCTCAGTTATTGAATTAGAATCAATTCGTTAAATAAAGTAATTCGAATCATTTTGAACGAATCATCACAAATGACTTTCTTATGCTATATAGTATTTCTATGAGTTTGTAATTTTTGTAACATTTTAGCAGTTCGCGAGGAAAAAAAACTTATTGACGATGTGGTAACCAGTTAGACCATGGTTGTATACGTATAGGTAGACATCATAGTATCCAAAACACAGATCGGTCAGAAAGTTTTTTAGAATAGCTGTTACAGAAAAAAAATATGCCTGAGGGAAAAATACAGAACTATTAATAACGGGCGATACGTTCGAAAATTATCAAAAATCGATTCAATGGCGGTTGGTATCTTTCTTTTTTACCTATTTACTTCCGTTTTTAATTTGCAGTCATTTTTAGTAATGTATTCCTGTATTAAAATTTCACGCGTAATTTATCATATTGTTATACGATTCGGTTTAAAACTGTTCCAGTCTACTGCTCGAGTCTACTGCAGCGTCGTGTCTAAAACAAAAGGATTTTTAATTTTTTTAAAATTATATTTCAAACAAGTTGTGCCCGAATTGTGCTCAGGTAGGTACTCGAGTTTTATTTTTTCTGACCTGGCCGAAAATTAAACGACTGGAAAAACTCGTCGCAGCAACAGTCGTTAACACTCTATAATAACGATTGCAGCAGGTTTTGGCATCCGTAAACAAAGAGTTTTGCTGGACCATTTGACGGCTTTTTTTTTTTTTTTGAAAGCCAAAACGTTTACATCTATTATCTATACTATATATTATTATTTCAAGGTTTTGGCTCGAAAATCATCACTAACGATTCGGATCATTAGCAATTCATATATATATATATATTATAAAGCTGCAGAAATATTGCGGTTTTATTCGTAAGATACATTCCACTAGAGTCTTATATTTGTTATTGTATTCGTCTACTATCTGCTATTTGCCTATTTGTAAATTTCGCGTAGAAAAATGATACGCTGTTTAAATATGAATTTGATACATCCTGTTGTGTTTATGCAGAAATATATTATTATGCTATTGCAACGTTGCAATACTTAAGAGCCATTTTCGGTGTCCAGTAATAATACTGACCTCGTGTGATATTTTTCTGGTATAATATTAGAAGTGGGGTCAATAATGAGTAGTGTAATTGTACTCCTCTCCCGCACCGATCATATTACACCACAAGTAAAATTTCGCTATATAGTTAATATTCATCCACCGGTCAAATTTATCAAGTGAAAGTATACCTCTTTTTAATAAAATATAAAAGTCCATCAGAGAAATTGTTCGTATTCCACCACATAATGTGTTAGTACCATTCGACGTTTATACGGATTAACTGTAAATCGATTTCGAGTTTACATGAAAACAAATTAAATTTTAACTCTTAGCAAAATAAAAACCAGGTTTGATAAAAATGATCTTTTTCACTTGAATTTATCATGTACGATAACGTAAGTTATATAACGCCTTATAAACGCGGTTTTTAAAAGTAAATGTTTTCCCTTATTTTTTACCTACTCGTACAATATTATGACATTATTATTTATTTAGAACCTTTTGTCATTTACAATAATTTATGTTTTATAAAATTACCATACCCATTCTGCCAGTAAAATATACCTTTTTTTTTTTCATATTACTATTATTTTTTTAAATCCACCACTTTAAACGTTCCTATACAATAGTATATTAATTTTTTGTTTCTTCAGCCGATTACACTTTGTCGACGAGCTACACCTATACTTAATGTTCTTTGCATTTCATTGACTCCACCAAAATGTGTACTTTATTATTCTCTTGAATCGTTATTTTATATTTTTTTATTATGAAAATAATTTCAAGAAAAAACGTATTACGGTTCTTATTATATATATATCATACTATTGTCGGGCTGTTTATTATTTTAAAAAAATATTTTTAATATGTCATTTTATTTAATTCAGACTTTATTACATAATAAACAACCGAGAAATACGCGCGCATTTGTCAAAGAATCACAGCTTTAAATAAATTATCAATTAGATGCTGCAGAGTTGCCCGAGTAGCGTAGGTATAAAGCTTTATTTCCACTCCGGCGCTATTATTAGTAAAGTATAATAAAAACTAATTTGAAAAATATTAATATATATATGTATATTATAATATGTGTTTTTAAAGCTGAGTCAAGAAATAAGAAATTCAGTTTTTAATTGTATTTGCATTATACCTTAATTATTCTACTCGCAATGGCATATTATAGACAGTGTTATATTTTATCCAGATGGGTATACCTTTATTTTATCTAAATAAATTAGAAATAAGTTATCTTAGCCTTTATCAATCTCACTACTAGAGTAATAGAGCTCTGCTGTTTTCGAGTGTTTTTTATAATACATTTCAGATATATATATATTTTATTGGAAACCAGAAATAAACCAATTAAATGCCATTTTCTAATCATAAGACCGAAAATCAAATATCAGCTACACTTTAGGGGCTCAATTCCGAGATACAAAATATGTGTAGGGTATAGCCTATATCTGTAGCCTATGACCTGTACGCTATCTTCCTGCTAAATTTATTTCGTTTAAGAATAGAAAAGCTTTATATTTCATCACTTGACGATCAAAAATTCGTTCTCGTGGTGAAATTATTTGTCAAATATTGGATTGTACAAGTCTTGTATAATTTCTTGCGCTAACACGAATGACCGTTCGATATGAGTAGTTCATCATATCGAACTACTCATATTTCGCGTTTAGTGAAAACAAGCTTCAGGCTTCAGCCGTCTCAGAAACAAAACTTCAAAATCTAAGAAAATGTTGACAAATTTAATAAAAGTGTTCAATTTTTGAAACCATTCAAATTTAAATAATTTTCAACCATAATGTTTTTTAAACATTCTTTTTTCACCACGTCTATATATATATATTTTATTGAAATAAATCGAATTTAGAATTATTTTTTATTATTATCGGTTTCGCCCATTCAATTACTGCAGTAATTTTTTTCTATAGAAAAAAAAACTGCCACACCCGAGCAGTCAAAAAGTTACGGTCATTTGAAAATCATATATTATTATATCGACGACATTTTCATGGACCACTGACAATGAATTGTTGTGGACTTCGGAATATAATAATATATATAGTACATATTGAGTTTTACAAAATATATTTATTCGGGGGAACTTTTCCATACAAAACACCGAACTTGGTATCATGAAAACGAGTTAGCTCAACAAATCGCGAGATCCTCTCCAGAGACCACGTGTTTTCTGTCCAAATATTTGATTATATTACCTATATAAATTTAGTTTACAGGAGTTTAGGATTCTGTTTTATTCTGTTTCATTTGTGAGGATTTCACCAGTGTGATGTTGGATGGAATGTAATATTATTTTAGAACTAAAATTTATATTCCAAACTAATAATTATATTTCTGAAAAAAAAAAAAACATTAATTTATTCAAATTATGGTATTCTTATTATGTGTATTCTCAACGTTTTTACACCGCTTAATAATTTACTCGGGGTTGCCATGTATTATACGCATAGACATATAATTAAATGAACTGATAGTAGAAAGAGAGATTTGAGTTTCAATAAAAATAGAGATATATGCAAACATTCATTGAACAAAAAAATTCAATATTATCATAGAAATTATGTGTCTGTGGTTATTGGTTTTTTGTTTGCTAGTGGGTAAAACCCTGGTGGAAGTATTTCAATCGTAGATGGAGCTGATAACTTCTATCTTATGCCTGTTTTCTATATGACGTTTTCTATATCTTGCTAAAAATGTTGTCTTAAAGAAAATGAAAAAGCCAGGGTATGAGGGACTAGCAGTCTTTTTGTTTGTAGATGTATAAATAGTATACTTGTGCGTATTATGTCATAAGACTATAATATCATTATAAAATACGCCCTGTACATTTGTACGACGAATTAATAATGATAATAATCATTTCGTATCGAAAACCGCTATTTGTGTGTTTGTGTGTATGCGTGTGCGAAGGGGTAAGAGAAGACGTTAAATATTTGACTAAAATCTGCGATTGCCGTGGTTTTCGCTGCAACGGCGATCCTATTAACGTAATTGAACGAATTTATAATATTATCTGTGGTGGCGAATCGAAATGTACGCGAGTTTTTGTAAAATTGCATGCAATATGCAATGTATACATTGCTTGCAGCGAGTAACACGCCCACTCCCATCGTACACATCTTTAAATATCGGCAAAATGTATTTGTTATTGTAATATAACGACTGCATGGAAAGACGAATCGGAGACGTATCGATCGAAAAAATCGGAAAACAAAGTATACCTACATTATGCAGTACACGCCTTCTTTTTTTTTTTTTTTTTTACTGTGTATAATGAATTTTATACTATAATAGGAAAATACGCGCAAACATGTTAATGAAAATACTAGTTAAAATAATATGTACATATTTTTATCATTTGTTTATTATTGTGTTTTCAAAGGAATTTTGTATTGCGTTACCGTACAAATGAATATTATTATTTTACTGACAGCTGTGACTTTGAGGAATATGAGACGCGATTTAAAGTAAGTACACTGTTGCGACGAGAAATGACGATTTGTTGTGACAAAATTTATTAGTGTTGTGAAGACGACAGCCAATAAAATTCAATCGTCGGTTAGGTTGTTATAACTCGCCGTACCCAACAGACCTAAGATTTTTTATTTTGAGGAGAGGTAAACAAAGTTATTCAAAAAAATATTTAACACATACTTTAATAAAAAAAATTGGAAATTGTTTGTTTAACTTTTGCTGATCTCTGGATTACCTTGGCAACAAGGAAAAAATCACGGCATGATACTATTCCGCTCAGATTTTTTTTTCGTTCACAATGATTTATCGTCGCATAAATAATATAAATGAAATCACTCTGTAAATCCTACCAATTCAATTATACCCACAAACCATAACAGTGGCATCCTCGTGAGCAACATTACCTTATTCGTATTTATTTTAATACAATATAGGTTCATGAAAAAAAGGAATTATTAAAATAAATTATTATTTCTGCACGAAATATGTGATTAAAAAAAAAAAAAAAATCGTTCGTTTCGGAAGGGATATCGAAAACACGCGACATTTCAAAACGGTCAATTCGGACGACCGGAAACCGACGATAAACGTGATGGACATCCGTACGTATACGTGCCCGGAATATTACGAAACTGAACACTGTATACTCTGTACACTGTATTACACTGTATACTTATATTTCGTATATGGAATTGACTATAATTCAATACAATAAAATATTACATTGTGTGGAAAAATAATGTCGCAATGAAAATGAATAACAGTACACGTGCGTATATTCGAATAGGTACCTACTACCTATGCACTGATGTACTTAATATTTCTTTTAGTTCATGACGATTATTATAGATGAGTTATGACGGTTTTTTGTGGGTACGTGACTACATAATAATTTAATGTATGTAAAAAAGTTTCACTTATTTCGCTACTATTTTATCAATTTCATTCAACCAAAAAAAAAAAAAAAAAAAATGTTTTTTTTTTTCTTTAACTTAATCGTATTTTACAATAATTTGAATTACCAAGTCGTCGACTGTAGTCATATTTTAGTTTTCTTTTATTGGTTTCAAAGCAAATATCATTTATAGTATTATATTATAATATTATATTCATTGTTTACTATTTATACATCTACCATTAAATTTTGTTAATTCAAATATATGTTTACTCTTTCGATATTTTGAAAATTACCTTCAAAGTTTTTTATAAGTTCCTTTAAATTCAGATTATCGATCTATTTATTTTAGATTTATAAAATTAATCAGCAATATTACACGAATAACTCACAAAAATGCAGTTTTCCAGAACGAGTCTTATTTTTATTTCATAAAAAAAGCTGATACTGGAGACGGGACGTGTCATTATTCTAGGTGCGAAGTTGAAAGTATCAAATACATACAAATATTTAATTTATATATATAAGCAACGATAGACGATTGTTAACGAAAAAAAATTCAAAAAAGGAGCAAAGTTCAGTTATACTTGTTTTGGCTTAAAATTTTGTTCATTTTTATTTTTAATATTTTTCTAGTTTTCCTAATTATTCTACTTGACAAATAAAACGATTTATTTTTTGAGCAACTATAGATCCCAAATGCAACAAAAAAAACGCATTTTTCGTTTAAAGTTATATTTCTAGTAAAAGACATAGTTCGCAAAAATTAAAAACAATGAAATAGGTAACATCGTGGCGCACTGTAAATACTTGCCATTTTACCTATAATTTTTTCCCAGTTTTCCAGTTTATTAAGAAAACACCTTGGCAAACTCAAAAATGACCTCCTCAATACATAAACTAGATAAAAGTTCCTGTCAGAAAAGGTTCTATACTTTATTAATTGAAACAAGATTTCTGAATTCACTCGCACACACACAAAACTTCCAAAAACGTCACACGAAATATGTCTTGGACCCACTCTAAAAGCACCCAGAAAAATAATCGATTTCATCAGCGAGACCGAATTCGGTATTTCAATTAATTTTTATTTAATCAGCAAACCTTGTATATTTATTTATACATATATTTTTTTTTTTTTTTAACGTTTTCTTTCTATTAGCAAACAATTAATGTAAAGTAGGGTCACTATATGTACTGTTTTAAACAGGGTTATCTTGTTTTTCAGCTTGGTATCTTATTTTTCCAACCGTAACTAAACAGGACGCATTTAGTTTTGTTCCCGTGACTGTCCTGTTTTAATCCTTATTTTTACTTTTTTTTCATCAAAAAGTTATTTTAGAGAATAATTGAAAAACAAAACACTGTCTTAGAATAATGGGGACGAGTACAGTTACTGTTGTAGATAATTTAATGCATATTTGTAAACAACGATTAACCATAATTAACGAAAAACGATTTTTAGCGGAGTTCGGTTGATAGTGTTGCTTTGTCAACAATATATATGTCATATTTTGATGAAACAATTAAATATGTATTACATATTTTCTTTAATAATATTTGCTTAATATTGTAACTATTTTCTCGATTTTCCTACGTTTTCCCGGTTTTCCCATGTTTGTTCCGATTTTTCAAAACTTATTGGGAATAATATTGAAATCAAAAAATGACCTCCTTAAAGGACTTCCGCAGTTCGATTTTCTTTTAGAAAAAGTGCTATCATTGTAAATCGGAGAAAAATTGCTGGTAGAAAAGTTGTTCACAGGAAAAATAAAGGGCCGTAATATTTTTTAATTATTACCTACATTTCGTACATTTTTCCGTTTTTTCCAAATTTTTTGCATTAGTTGAAAAATTCAAAAAAATGGTTTCCCTAAAGTACCATCTAGACAATATTTTCTTTCAGAAATAGTGTCGCACGTAAATATTTCTGGTAGAATTTTTGTACAACAGTATAAAAATAAATAACTTTGTAAAACGATACATTATTCCCTACACTCAGGATCTAAAATGTATATATGTATTTAAATAAACACACATCATACGATTTTTTTCATTATTGCCGACGCAACATTTTTATCCCAGATTTCTGTGGAGTGCGTTTATAATAATTATAATATTACCGTTTCGTTCTCTATACTGCTAACAATTATATAATTATATTATTACAATTAATTATTCCGTTTAATGAATTTCGTGTACAAAAGTGTGCAGTACCCATTATATCTCGATAAAATCGTTCTAACATTCATATTATCAAATTTCGTATCAGTTTTAAACATATCCTATATTTTATTATAGCAACACGATACCGTATTAATTATTGTTTTAAACTCGTAAATTATTGTATTAATAGTAGAAACTTACTTATCGAGTGCTCGAGTAGGTATATATGAGTTTTTCTACGTCACTGCGCACGCTTGTTTACCACTAACATTACAATATTTGGTCAACTTCAAAGTTTTCGATCAAACATCATAATAATATCACGTTATTATTATAATTAATAATTAAGTATTAGGAATATCTACTACAGTGCATACAGCACACCAACCTAAGTTAATTATTTATATAAATATAAGTTTGATGTCATTTTAGAAACCAACACATATTTACTATTCCGAGAAGAGAGTAATTTTTTTTTTTTATACATTAATAAAAAATGAATACTTATATTTCTTTAATTAGGAGTCGGTATCAAAAGTTGAATATTAATTTGTTAAAAATGAAAAAAAAAAATTCTTCTTAATAAACACGAGAATATTGTGTTCACCGAGTTTCTTTTTATTTTTCATTTTCACCTCTCGCCAATATCAATAAGTTCCGGAGAGTTTTTCTCGTACAAGTTTTCATTTCCGAAGTTTTCTCAATATGATACATATATGTTCTTGAAAAAACTTTAGTAAAATAATGTACCTACCTATTTGTATATCAGACCAACGTGGATTCCCGATGTCAATTCGAGATTTATGGTTGACCTAGGATTATATTTCAGTGCATTGTGCATATTTTAATGGTGGAGTAATGCAGTGTTGGGTTTTCGTGGATAAAGATGACATTAATCCAAAAAAATTGAGAGTCACTTCCATAGAGTATAGAGATGTAATAAGAATATTTTTTTTTGTTCGACCAGTTCTCATAAAATTCTTGTTTCACAAAAATGTTACACTAGTGTGTACATTTTTTTCTGAAAACATATTTTATCATTTAGTCTGTGCAATGAGAAAGTAATTTAATTTATTTTTTATTTTTTTGTATTTATAATTGAGAAAAACTGAAAAAAATATAGGGGAAACGGGCAAATTTACGAAATTAACGATTTAATTATTTTCGATCTTGTTCTTTTATTGCGGTTTGGCTAAAAGTAATCGTGGAGACTTGAAATATTCAAAAAATACTTATATAAGCTGTTTCTAGAATCGGTGAAATTTCCAAAACATTTTGAAAATTTTTGAGATAATTATAAATGAAAGCTGCATAGGTAAATTTGTGTACATATATACAAATGTGTATACATTTATACACATTTGTATAATTATGATTTTCGAAGTGTGTAAGCATGGTAATACAATAAATTGATGGTGAGTCATTTGATGAGTAATTTTCTTTTTCTCGACATGGATACACCGTAGCCGCAGATCTGTCATTCCACTCAATTTTAACGGTAAACCGAAACATAAATAATTAAATTTTCCATACAATCTTGACATATTATTATTATTTCAAGCGTTAAACTCTAGTTGGCTATTAAACAAAATGGAAACCTAATAACATGTTTTCAAGTGATTTTCAGTAGGTACTTTCGTGATTGCCTTAGTATAGTATCACGGTAATATCGTTATTTCGTAGCTATAGTGCATTATTTTGTGTCGTGCCGTTAATTAAATAGTCTACTATATAAATGATAACAATTTAGACTACAAGTTTGAGAGTAAGAATTTTTTTTTTTAAAAAAATTGTTAGTTTGTGCTGTTATATGATGGTATAGGGAAAAAAAATCATATCTTGATATAACAACATTTCTGTCGGTTCCCAAACTATTTAGTATATACGGGTAGGTTGCCTACTTACCAATAATAATACGACATCTGAAATCCCAAGCCTCGCCGATAACCGTTTTACCAAGAAGAAGTTGTTATTATGGTAATATTACGAAGATTTATTACACAATATTATTATGATTATTTCAATCGAATTATGCAAATTCCGTATCCCGGTGATGGAAAACGTTGTTGCCCGTGCGAAACGAGCGATATTTCAATTATTATTATAACACGTAGGTGTCTACGGATCAGTCACGGGTAAATATTAAAATCATGTACCTAAAATATTATGTTTCTCGTAGTCTTTTATAGAACAGACAAATAATCTTATTTTAATATAATGAAACAAAATAACCGTACACTCGTATTAATAAGAATATAGTATCGTTTGCATATAGATATTGTCGATTTAATTTTAAAATTTTGAGTGAAGCGAAGATGCTATTAAAATTTTACTAAGATGTTATTTTTTTTTTTCGGAAAATACTTTTTCGGAAGTAAAAATGTTTCAATTTGTTTACGCTTAATCTTAAAATATGTGGATTTTCCGGTTGAGGGTACTTTTTTTAAAAACCTTTTAAAAATATTCAATACTTAGTTTAACTATTTTTTTTAACGCTTTTTTTGTAAATTAATATGATTTTTCACTTAGAATTTTAAAATATTTACAACAGAAATTTATTTGAAGTTATAAACGGTATGAAAATTCAAAGCTAATTCGTATACAACTGTATTTTTGCCTCAGAAATATGTTTTACGGGGAAAAATCTTATACCTCGTAGAGTGATTAAATATTGATAATTATTTATTTGTTAGAAAAAGGAAAACTTCATGTAGACCGTATAAAATTTCGTTTGTTTTGAATATATTGTCTTCTTGAAATGTTTAATTTTTCGTTGGGTTCTATTACTAGATAGCCTCCCTCCTAATGTCAATCATTGCTGTGTATTCAATTATTTTCTAATTTGTTTATTGTGCCCTATAGTATAGATTGTAAATATTTTGATAAAATTAAAAAATATTTTTGAATGCGATTTTAAAAAATTTATTTTAAATTTTTACGTACGTATTTACGTTTTTCCGGTTTTTCACAAAACCCACTTACAAGAGTATGCAAATTCCTGAGAAAATTAAAAAAAAAAGACCTTCTTAAAGTACCATTTTAGTCAGATTTTCTTTCAGAAAAAGTATACACTTGAAAATCGGAACAAATTTGCTGGTAGTAAAGTGGTTCACAAAAAACAAAAAAATAAAATAAACATCACTGTAGGACCAATACATTCCTCGCTCCGATTATAATCTTAAATGATCGCAAAATATTATAACTTCACTCTGTGAAGTCATTTTCGTCCATTATATCAATCATACCACTTCCCCCTAAATGGGTACCTGGTAGAAAATAAGTGACAAGTTTTACTTTGAGGGAGGTCATTAAAATGCTAAAAGTTATTTTTTAATTTAAAAAAAATTACAGAAATTTAGGATTGCCGATATAATCGGGGCCTTTGAATAGTTTTTTGTATTATTCAATTAGCTGTACATGTTTAAATTACTTTACGTTACCTAAATAGTTGGGATAATAGTTGGGAAACAGGAAAAAAAAGCATTATTTTCTGTTAAATAAAATTCCAAGTAATGTAAGCAGATATTTATTCTTCTTGTTTCTCCTATATTATAAAGAATATTCGTTTATTTCGATATTTTATTTTACTATATAGTCATGGCGATTTCAAACAATTCAAAAATAATATTTAACGAAAGGGTTTATTGTTGTACTTCTATAGTGCCAAATATTAGGAAAACAATGTTTGAACCGTTCCAAGAAAGGTCGACGAGGAATGTAAATACAATATTTTACAGCCAAATGATACACATCGCAGTCAATGCCGTATTGAATTGAAGTAAAACATCTGTTTTACCAAGAGTCAAAGTAAAATTATAAAAATAGAAAACTAATTTTCAAGTATAAATGTATACATTCAAATGGAAATCAATGTATCATAAAATATCATGATAAATAATACATGTTTCGTAATAATCGATACAAAGGTATCTGGTATCATCATAATATTTAATTGAAAATTGAGAATGAAACACAAATATCACGCTGGTGGTCGACACGCGGTGAGTGTCCAGTTGGACTTGTCAAAAAGTTTAACAGCAGAGCGCGCACCTGCTCGATTTCAACGATTCCCAATAGAGGCTATCAAATGTACTATTTGAATTATGCAAATTCAAAATTGTAATATTTAAATTTAAAATAATATAATAAATAATATAATACCTGTCATTGTGAACATATAAAAATAAAAAAAAAATCTACAAGAACGAATAAAATTGAATTGTAAGTATTAAAATATTTAACTATTTTGAAGTAACCACGAGAAGCTAATAATATATATGAATGAAAAAATCGTATGCATAATGTATTCTGTTTTATCTCAATTTTTTTTTTTTTTTTATAATAACGAGCACATTAAATCTTTTTTATTATAATAGTTTCGTTAAAAACAAAATAATAATTTATTTTTTTTTTATTATAATTACGTTTTTCGACACGACTGAACATAAAAAAAAAGTAATCGAAGCTGTACGAAAACGTACAATAAAATTTCGCGAAACAATTATTAAAACGTAACAGTTCGCACTAAGCAAGTGCGATATTTTCTGTGTGGGGAAATCTAATAACGTGAAAAAAGAAAAGAAAAACGGAAAACAAGACGTTGTTAAGGAAGAGAGAAATAGAGAGATAGAGAGAAAAAAACAAAAAAATAATTTTATATTATAATAACAATAATCATTTACGATGGTCGTACCCTATTTAGATTTCTCGAAGAGTGATGAATAAAGATATAGTAACTGAAGACTGTCTGCAGTGTTGTTAAAAACGTGCACTGTTTTGTCACTAATGAAAGTCGTATTACTGTGCACGCGATTTTTATTAAAAAAAAATAAACGAAATCGAGATTAATCGTAATAAAACCACATTATTATCTTAAAAGGATGACGACATAAAATGTACTACATCTCGACGGCTATCGCAGTGTTACGTAATATCAACTCGTAGAGTTATTTTATTGTTTCTTATTTTTTTATGAATAAAGCAAAGCTATGAGCATATTATATTTAGGGTTTATTGTATTGTATATTATTATTTATTTATTGTACAGGTGTTTTTGACACGAATTATTAGAGTTATTGCCGTTTAATCTAATTCAGAATAAACTCGCTCGGATTAGAACTTTACTCGTTAGAAATAATCGAAAAGTACGTAAAGTGTGCACTTGTTTGCAATAAAATATGCGATTTCTCGAGGCCAACTTTGCAGAATAAAAATGCTCAAGAAATCTCTATTAGAATAAAAAACAAAGTCTACAGTTGGGCTTTTATAATTTTCTTTGTCAAGGATAATAATATTATTATGTTATTGTTATTGGCTTAATCTAATGTCCCGACCACTTTCCGCCGGGAGTTCTTTTTCCATTTTCCCCCATCGGTATATTAAAAGTTATTCGGTCCAGAGATCACAATTTATATTTTATTCCATTACGAATTCACAGTTTTTAGGAATAGTATGCACAATATTATAATATAATATTCTTAGTAGTGCGTCCTTTCGTGTGCAGTATGTACTACCAGAAAACACAACACGATCAAAAGGTTAAAATGAAATAAAAAATATTTCGGTGGGTCAACAAACAATAATGAAATAACGAAGGAGTAACTCCGAGGTTTGCTGAATTTAAAACGAAAATAAACAACTGACGGTATGTACAACTATAAGTTTATAAAGCTGAGCGATATCATCAAAACTTTTTTTTCAAATGAAAAAGTTGAATAAAAATGTACACGCAAAATATATATTTTTCTTTAGTTACCATAAAGCGTCATACTTTTCGAATCTATTCGCAATGATTTCTGCTTAATATGTGTAAATTTTGACGGTTGTTTTTTTTTTTGAAAATTTAAAAACCATTATAAATTTGTCAAATCACACGCCTTTCTCCTAAATATTTGTATTTTATTCATTTTAATGTACTGGAAAGATATTATAGTACCGATATAGCATCATATAATTAATAATACGAATAAGTTGGTACTGCTCACGAGTAGGCTCACTAATGAAACTTATAGGCTGGCACGTAGTTCTCCGTGGACTCCCAGGACGTCCACCAGGGTCTGGATGCTCTCCCCCACCCGAAATTTCTCACCAAAAATTTAGACTATTGGTACAATTTTTGTTTTAGTTATTGATAAATTTTATTTTTAGACCCCTTTCCAAAAAAAAAAAAATCCTGGCTACGTACTTGCTTGTAGGTTGGTAGTTTGAAAATAAGATACACGGAATAATTGTGTGTATAATACACTGTGACAGATTATTGCAAACGAAAATTATTCTAAACAAAGTAGTCATAGTCGTGTTTTTCGTTTCTTCCTCAGAGAACCCAAAAATTAACAAAAACAAAATATACAGGTCCTTAGAAGGTGATAACTGCGAGAGTTATGACATGAACGAATTGAAGCATTATTATTAACCTTTTAAATCTTTACTAATTTTTACGTATGCCGGTGTACTCGCGATTATTTACCGGGTGAAATTTATCGGGGGAGGGGGGTACAATTTCACGGGAATAAATAATCCCGGGGTTACACCGGTACATTTTTTCTTTTTTTTTTTTTAGTATATTTGATTTTAATTTCCGCCGAAGAATATATGTTTAATATTTGAATTATCATTACTAATTCTTTAATTAAAATTTAATTATCAGTGTAGTTTTATAATATATGCAATAATTGATGTATAGATATAAATTCGATGATATGATAATTTTAAAATAAAAACTCCACCACACGATGCGATGTACGCATCAGTTTTTATTTTTTTAGTTTATACATTATCATATTGGTTTTTTTTTTTTTTTATGGAATCGCACGTTTATTATTTCGTTTTCCGAATCTGTACATACTCTCACTATCTCACTACAAGGGGGAGGGGAACATCATGTTTTCAAATAATATTAAATGAGTACCTATATTCGTCAATATCGAAACAAATATTTCATTAGCTGTGTGAATTTAAATATTAACAAAAAAAAAAAAAAATATAAAAAAATAATCCCATGTAAATTATTCAGTTTTATTTTTCACAAATATTAATCAAGCGTGCACATTTCCGTCCCGCAAAAATAAAGAATGTAATATTTACGATTCGTTCATATGCGTATTAAATTCGAAAACTTCGGGTGAAAAAATCCAACGTATAGATTTCTTATACTTAATCTTTATAATAAAAAATGTATTACAGTAATTTATGGCGGTAAAAAGCCGATAAACATTTGCAAGTATTCGGGATTCAATTGTAACACATATTGCGATCAAATTTTAAGTTAACAACTGGGTATTCGACATTCCAATTTTAGATTCCGAGCGCAGCGAGGGAACTATTGGTTTTACAATGCCGTTTATTTCTTCTTTTTAGATCCTGAGTGTAGCAGGGGAGCTATTGGTTTTATAATGCTGTTTATTTTTTTTTCTTTGTTCTAGTCTGTGGACACGGTTTTTTCCAATAAACTTGCTCCGATTTTTACGTGTAGCAACTTTTCTGAAAGCTAAAGTTATCTAGATTGTTTAGAAAATTCATTATTTGATTTTAAACGTCACTTCTTAAATAAAAGCACTTAAGTGTGAAAAAATGTAGGAAAACGTACAATATCACGATTTAATTATTTTATAAAAACACGGATTACGTTTTTATCAGAAAAAATGATTTAATCGAAAATCACAAAACACCTTTTTTGTTGCCTTTTTGATTTAATTTTTACGATATCTTCGCCAAAACTTTTTCTTTAATTTGGTTATAAATACACGCAGTGACATGAAAATCGGAGTTGATATTTTTGTTGGATTTATCTAGACGTGTTACAATTTCCAAAATCATCGGATGTTTTTTTTTTTTTAAAGGGTTTAAAATCGAATTTAAACGAAAATCGCAAAAAACATAAATAATACGGAACTTCATATTATGTATTACTTAACTGCGCTCGGAATTGTCTTTCATCAAGCAATGGTTTATCGTTGCTTACAGATATAAATGAAATAACTTTATGTATCCTACTTTCCCAACTTTTCAGCTTCAACAATGGACGTTCCCATCTTTAGTATCAGGTCTTTTTTTTAAATAAATATTATGTGAATTTTGTGATTCACTTTTATCGAAATTTTAAATTTTAAGTGTTGTTTTTGCTACCGACTGTGTTTGCACTAGTCCGAAAATTAGTCTCTTTGAGATATAGTTGGTAGGTATGTAAAATCGCGTATATTTACACTTCGACGACAACGAATATTCGTGAACAAATAATGTTATGTTTTAACTAAACGTATACGCCGATCATATTGTACAGAGAACTTCAAAGGGGGAAAATCGGTCGCGGTCCAAACAATTCTGCGGCAGCGGTATAGTGCTACACAACGATAATAATAATATAATACCTTATTATTATACAGGGTAATTATTTTACTTAAACACGGATAGATGATGCTACAAAATATATTACGTTTCCCTATAATACTCCTTCGGTTTAAATTTAACGGTATATCTCGAAATATATTCGAACGCTCGTGACGTTGACCACATCAAACAAATAATTAAAAGTTTGATTTCGCCCAAAATAATGAATATTAATAATGAATAAATTTCACGGAGTTGAACATACATATTATAATGTTTTGGAGATTCTGAGCTGAGCGAGAAATCTAAAAACTTTTTATTGGTTTTCCAATTTATGACCACTTTTTTGGCTTGTAAAATCACATGAAACGTTCACACTTCGAATCTAAGTAAATAAAGATATTGACTTTTTTTGAACGAATACAGTAATTATAAAAAATATTATCGAATAAAATTAAGGTGATTTTTGTTTTTAATGAGTATAAAAATATCGACATATTGGAGTATTAAAATTGGGCGTCGGTCGTTTCCGGCAAAAACCATGATTTTCATTTCTGCCAATTATCGTTTCCGCCGAAAAGAAAAAGGTTCGATTTTCGTTTCCACCAAATCTATTTCTACACGCCTAACTTAATTATAGTTTAAGATCCATTTAGAATTACTTAGGGAATATTTGATTGGATCGATTTGTTCGAAAAATTAAATTTTGAGCCTATCAAGTAGAATCCTAAAAACCATTTTTACGACGGTTACTCGTTATGAATTCCACATATATACAACGATTTACTCGGGGTTAACGAATTCACATGGCTGCGTTGTCGTAATACTCGACATTTTGTCGATGTCGTTACAATAATCACAGTTAACTCTGAGCCCGATAACACATATACTATCTAAACATGATATAGATTAGATCGATTTATATATATAAATATAATAGGTAGGAATTACTACGTGTAAAATCAATTATTTCGGCGTACACCGATAATCGATAACACTGTATAGTGTATATAGACTAGGGGTTCTCAAACTCCATCTCAATAATACAGGTAGAAATAAATCTGGCGGAAATGAAAATCGAACCTTTTTCGTTTTGACGGAAACGATAATTGGCGAAAACAAAAATCAAGTTTTTTGGCGGAAACAATGACCGCCCATTAAAATTAGCGTTGACTTTACATAACGGTGTTTCGTAGGTTCGTAGCACATAATTTTATTCAACGATAAGAACCAAAATGTTGACCGAATTTTAATATCCAGTCTACTCTTATAATAAGTTTGCTCTTTAGGCGACCATATTCAAGGTGGACAAATTAAAAAACGGGCCCATTTTGCAGTTTGCACCGTACGGTTTAGACGAATAGGTGATGCTATTGCGCAAACATTAGTTTTATATTTCAACAATGACTGAATACTACAAATTTAATAACAAAATAATAATAGAATATTTTTTTTTCGGTATAAAATATTATACACTCGAGGAATGTATGCAATAATAAATTTGTCCATATAGTGCAGCAGCACATCAACAAAACGCAATAAAACGAGCCATATTATCTTATATACATCACCGTGCTGTAATATTTAGGATCGTTTGAACTTAACTCGTAGACGAGAGCGATACTCTCTTCTGTGGGAGACGAATATTTCATTATTAAATTCGACGCGAATATTGCGTCTTGTTGCGACGGCTATTACATATTATTTTCTCGGTATACCTATACCTATTACGAGGAAATGAAAAATATAATAACGTCCGGCGGCGGTTTTCGATTACCCTGACAAAAACGTCGATGCCAAATCAATATATAATACATCGGTATACTGTATACCTGAACAGCTGCAGTTACTTTTATATACTTACCGGATTTTTATAACGGCCGAATAGATATTTTGAGAAATACTGGAACACCTAACAATATATTAATTTCGAACATAATCTCAAAATAAAACGGGAATTATAATAGGTTAGACTATAAATAAATGTTAGACTATTGGAAACTGCTTGTACAGAATTTATACTTGTTAAAAGAGTAAAATATCGTCAGACAGTAAGAGCACCAGACAACGTGTGAGCCGAGGTAAGAAAATGGACAAAAAAAAGCCGATAAAACACGTCCGGAGCATTATGGCCTATGGATGCGAAACATTAGATATGAAAAAAAAAAAAAATAATAAAAGTAATGATACTATTGAAAGCTGTGGAAATTTGGTGTTGAAATCGAACGGAGAGGATAAATTGAATGGCAAGAGAAACTATTGCAGGAGTGATAGCGAATATCCTTGAGAGAAATATAGTTCGACGGAATTAATTAAAATGTCGATGGATAATTATTTTACACACAATAAGACATACCTAGAAGAATTGCATAACATATGTTATAACATTCTAGGAGGTATGGTCGAGGATAAGTGAACCGAAACATGTCCCCGCAACATTTTGTTCATATGACAGTTAAATAAAGACGTATGTATCTGAAAGGAATGGAAAATCGTTACAAATGATCAGTTGAAGTGGAGAACTGATATTAAAGTAAACCGATTGAATACACAAATAAGATTAAAATCATTTTTTTCTCGGGAGAAGAGGCTGCAGGTATTTATTTGCGCCACCCGCGGTGCGAGAGACGCAACGGGCATGCAGGAAATTATTGGTACCCGTATCCGTTACGTAATCCACCGCCCGGAACGAAGGGAGATAAACAAAAAAAAACAAAGTATAACTACTTGTTGTTATTATATAATTTAATATGAAAATATCGTACAAGGACAAGTCCGATTTCGCGGTCCGATTAAAATGATAGCATCGTTTCGGAGTACCCGAAGGATTTTCAGGCGGGTATGGTAACTCTTCGGGGAGACAAACGTTTATTTCCGACATGCGGACGGTGGAACAGCAACGGGCCAGTATAACAATAAGCCGAAACGACATCCCCTCGCAACTCGAGAAAATATTTTATCAGTGAAATGATGTCTATCTGTCTCTCTTCCTCTCTCTAGTGTACCGACTAATATTTTTAAAACGCGAACCGTTCGAAGGGACGTGTTTTTCATTTTTATTTTTGTTTTTCGCAATACGCGAATACATAATTAATTAAACGTTCTACATGGATTTGCGTATATTATAACGATTGTTGTGCAAACGGTGTTGTAACGAGGGAACAACCTTCCCTACCCCCTCCGCACTTCCCCGTATCATCGGCCGCATAATACACGAGCGTACACTCATAATTATTAATAGTAATAACGACCGAATTATTTAATAGTATCTCGTAATATATTTTTTATGATAATACGCTGTAGTGTCCTGATTTTCATCACGTTCATTCGTCATTCATTTTTAAATATATCTACATGACTACATACGGGCAATTTATAATAAATTTAAGACGATTCTGTAGTGCCAGCGGTTTTGAGTAAATTTCAAATTCGGTAATATTTGTTCAATCATAATCGAATAATGATTCGTTTAAAATGATATCACTAAATTTTCCATTTTTTTTTTATGATCCGTTAATTTTATTGCATCGCTGGCTTCACAACAGTTTTGTTCTCCATAAAATCGCTGAACAATTTGAGATGAAACACATCAACAATATGTTTTATATTGTTGTTGAAAATTAATACAATTTTCCAGTGCATAAAATAAACTCGACTTAAGGTAATCCGTATATTTTTTGTTCAAATAGCAGTATCATGGGCGGGTATCAGGGTCTAAGAAGGAACACCTGTACATTTTTTTTATGTAGGAACTTGTGTATATTTTTTATGTGAATTTAATATGTAAATTATACATTCATAGATATGAAATTGTTATTTTATTATAATGAGCCTTTCCATGCCCTCCTTCCATAAGAATAGTTAAATCTACCACGGCTTAATGTTGATAGTTGATAAGCCTTTATAATCACTTTTTAGTATTTTGCAAAACAGTTAAATAAAGATAAAAGGTATAACGCTATTAATTTGGATAAAAAAAAAAATATCGTTTTACAATTGTTTAATAATATACCTTAAATATATTAGGCATATTCTATTGTATAATACATTGGTGATAAAAGTATAGACATTTTTTCACCAATATACATTGTATACATGGATATATTAAAAAAAAAAAAAAAAAAAATTAATTAGATTTATTTCAAAACTACAATTTTTAACTATCATTATTTTTTTAGATCTATATCATATAATTTTAATTTGATTTATTTTTATCTATGAACAACTAAGGGGTAATTTTTAGATTTTCTAAGAAATTTTTATAATAATTGGGAATACCCCAAAACAGACGAAAAATGAAAAACTTACTAAAACTTAATTTACTGTATTACGATTTCATTATTTAAAATTTGTACGCTTTATGTTTCCTACCAGAAATATTGTTCCAATAAAAAAAAAAACGACAAGAGATAATAATTGTTGAATTTGTAATCTTGTCGGTAATTAAAAAAATCGTCCTTCTTTTTTTTTTTATTATGAATATTGCAATTTTCAATTCGAGTTTTTTCAAATTGCTCATTTAAGATGTCGATAATATTCAACTGTAGTGATGCTATAATTTACTGACTATGAATACAATATATTTGGAATGTTCATATATACGCTGTATAATAGAATTTATGTACGGACTAGGTAAAAACTTGAGTTTTCTCAAAATTTGAAAACGAACACCGCCGTGTACTTGACCCGCTCGAAAAAAAAAAAAACTCGAAGTGCTGCGATATACACTTCGAGTGTACGGCACAACTGCTATACTCGACACGTCTTACGAAAACGCGACAAACGTAATTTGAATCGTAAACAAGCTTCATAATTTCATTTACTTCGAGTACACGGCAAGCGGTGTATTGTATTTCCGTAACCCGTTTAAATAATAATAAATTACAAACAGTGATCCATCTAGGTTGGGTTATGGTTACGAGAATTTGAAAAAAAAAACCAGCTTTGTAATGATGAAAACATAAATTTCCCAGATAGCCGAAATATATTTTATTAAGATTTATAAAATGTTTCAATTTCAGTGTGTTTTATTTAAATAATATTTAGAAAATATTTAAAAAATAACGACTGGCCACGGGATTTTCGTTTATTAAATATTTTAAAAATTATATTTTTCTAATATATTTTTTTTTTAATAAGAACGTAATAAAACGAAATCGTATACCTAGTCACAGTAGGGTATTGAACACGAAACCCTGTCTAATCTAACATACCGCCCTATCCATGAAACTACCTATCTAATTGTTTAGAAGATAATTTTATGAGTATATAAATAAATTTAAAAATATTATAATAACGATACCTGTCTATACAGTGACATATCGAAATTGAGTACTTTTTGGGACCAGGAACTTTAACCTCCTCTGAATATTGCACATCAGTGCTACGCGGAAGGTGGAGGGGGCGGAGGGAAGCGCGCCCCTTTTTTTGTTTATTGGTTATTTCGGTGTATTTTACCATTGAACAAAATATGGTAACTTATATAAAAATGATAAGTGCCAAAAAAAAAAAAAAAAAAATGGCTATGGTACTGTATAATATAATGTAATGACCAGATAATAATACAAATTTAATTTATGATCCAACTACATTACAAATTATATGTTTTTGGATTATGTTATTTTATGTATATTGATTATTAGTAAATCTTGGTCGACCCTTTGTGGTCTTATCGTACTTTTAATCGTAATAATATTTGTTTACATTAACACATTTTTCCAGTTTGGCGATTTCTGAGATGTATAATCAATCGGTCGTTTGTAACGGTTGGGTCTATACACGGGAAACGCTTAGCGTTATAATATTAATATTATTTTATAGATTGGTCACGCAGCTGCGGTCGTACATTGAGAAAAACTGGACAACAAACTGCTAGGTTCTAACGTAGAAAATGTATATTTATACCGTTAAATATTACTATCATGTCTATGGTAAAATATCACAAAGAACTATAGAATTATTTTTGATGTGTAATATAATTATTTAGATTTTAACAATATTACGGTCATATATTCAGATTTTTATTTTATTATTTGATCAATGATGGCATATTATTAATATATTCAAAATATAATTTCAAAAATTCAATTATAATAATATCATAATAATATATCTATAATATCGTTTAACAATTTGTTATTAATGACGTAATGATAATAATATATTCAGAATATTCTATAAATATTTCATTTGTGATGTTCTATATTCACATTATTATTTTACAAAATATTTATTTGATTTACTATTAATATTAATAGTATCATTTTTTTTTTTTTTTTTTTTTATGAAAAATTGATACTTATACAATATTATTTTTACGAATATTAGTATTCTCGCGGACGTCCGTTGATTTTTATTATTTAATCGAAATGCTTCGGAAAACAACTCCGAGGTTCAGCTGTACTGATACAAAAAATAGACGATAAATAAATTGCAACCCACATGAAGTTACGACCGTGGCTTACATTTTTTATTGTCCTCCCCCTCAAGATCGATCTTGTCGGAAATAAAAGTACGGCGAAATAGATAGCAATTATGGTGCCGTCAAACGTGTGCTCCGTAAATTCCGCCCTTTAGGTAGCCAAATAACACTGAACGATATAATAATATTATTTGACACGATAATATACAGTTTCAGAATTTTCTTATTCTATTACACGCATATTGCAGGATTATGCGTCTAACTAAATAATATAATATGGAGATTCAAAGAGAAAAATAAATACTGATACTACTGATGTGTGTTTGACTGTTAAGATAGGAAGTTGTAAAAGTATAATACTATGTCTGTACGTGACATTTCTAATGAAATATAATTCTGAAAGAAATTCAGTTAAAAATAATTTGAAATACCTACTGCGATTTCTATGATTTTTGTTAAAAATTGAATTTAAAATGCTATATATAAAAAAAAAGCTGTCTTAGGATAAGAAGTCAGGTGTAGCCACTATTATAGGTAATTTAATGCATACCTGTAAACAACAATAAACCATTGCACGAAAAAACAATTCCGAGTGGATTTCAGTTGATAGTGATGCTTTGTTAACAAACATATAAATATATATATTTATATCATATTATGGTAAATAATTAAATAGGCATTATATATTTTCTTTAATAATATTTGTTTAACGTTGTACCGATTTTCCCGGTTTTCCTGTGTTTTTTTTCTGAGAAAACAAAAAATTACCTCCTTAAGGTACCTTCCGAATGAGATCTCCTTTCAGAAAAAGAGCATCATTGTAAATCGGATCAAAATTGCTGGTATAAAAGTTAAAAAAATAAATAAACATCCTTGTAAATCCATAAGCTTCTTTGCTCCACTTAGAATCTAAAAGACTATATTATTCTCTAATTTTTTTACCACAAAATACAACTAATAATTTCACCTTAAATTTTAAAACGTTTTTGTTGAGCCAAAAATATTTAATTTATTTATACTTTTTAGTGAAAAAGTTTTCACATACAAAAAAAATAAATAATAAAACATGTGATTGTACCTAAAAGACTAAAATCAATACATTCATTCTAAAAAGAGCATATATTTCTCCAAAGATAAACGTAAATTAAAAAAACTAATCGTTTTTAAAATGACCATAAACACTTTAAACAAAAATTTACTTGCTTGACTTACCAACTGTGACCAAATTAGACTATATAACCAAATTTCTACGAAGTAGTACACGATTGGAGTGTTAATATTTTGCTGGTCGAAACGTATCTTTAAGATTCAAAATTAGTATACTAACCGGTCCCAGAACTTCTAAAAAAAAAAATCTAAATTCCGAAACCGAATCGCAACAGAAAGCTCCCGATCTTCTGTTAAGCCGACTCACACACTATGAAAACGGAGCGGCGGTGAGCCATAAATCGACACCTGTGCGATTCACTACCGACATTTCCGGGGAACTTTGGCACCGGTACATTGATATTATCATTTGTTGACCTTTCGTCGATTAAAATTAATCCAGTCACCACCATTAAGGGGTAAATGTCCGAATCCCATTTCTGTGTGGAATTCATAATAATAATTTATAGAACGCGTCCCGGGAATTTTTTTTTTAGATTCTTAGTATAAGCGAAAAATGTATTATGTTTAATTGTGATGTGTTTCGAGTGTTTGTAAATTTTTCCACTGGAACCATTACTCTGATTTTTAACTTTAAGGGTTGTGTTATATAGTAAATTTTGTCTAGTATTTGGAAGGTCATCTTTTGATTTCTTTTAATAATTGAAAAAAATCCCGGGAAAACCAGAGAATGTAATAATAACAGTCTGTAGCTATTTTCGATTTTTTTTTTTTTTTGGAATTCAGGTAGAAATAGTCAGAAATTTCTATTATTTACTCATATTAACTTTTTTCTGCAAGTGGTACAATTTTAAAACTATTAATTGTTAAACCTTTTCTAGCTGCTCGGTGCTATAATATTTTATTTTTATAGATCTTGATCGAAATGAAAAATGTTAAGACTTACTACAAGTCTGTGACCATCACTGCTTTTTCGGTTAGTAAAAAGTGAAAATCCTTCAAAACGTTCACACCTTACCTATGATTTTTTTTAAAAATGTGGATTTTTTATATTTAGTTTAAATAATATCAATAAACCCACAGCAAGTACAACACCGAGATCAGAATTATATTGAATGTACTCGTTCGATCGTACGTGAACAGATTTGGGTGTCCGACAACGTTTCGAATCGAAATTTCAATGTCTACATAATAACCATCCTGATCTAGACTGCCTGTGACTCGAATAAATTTTTTCTTTTTGTCATGAAAAACCATCCATATAAATTCAATTTATAGATTTTCCTTAGACTAAATTTTCATCGTGATCGCCCTGAAGGCTGTTTCGATTGTTTTGTACTTACATAGAATTATGTTTAAATGCCGTATTTGCTATAGTTCTTGTCCGCGTGTTTTGTTGGCGTTACTCTCGGAGTGCCAATTAATTATAGAGCCCGACAAATAATAATATATAGACGCGTACTCACTATAAATTAATAACAGCCCTCTCTTTTTGACATTTTTTTTTCATTTTAATACCAGCAGTTTAATTTTTACGTGCATAGACCATATATCACACCGATTAGGTATAGAGTTTTTCGACCGTTAAAGGAATCTTACGATGTTGTTTTTTTTGACGTTTTGCTTGGTATAAAAGTAACTCATGTACCAGATGTAGACGGTCTTCGTCGTGAAAGCTACGGTTGGAGAATATTAAAAAGTCAATAAACCGACGATCGTTCAAACGACAACGGTGAAACTGTTTTTTAACCTATTTTTCACCACTTTTTTTTAATACAATATGTTAATTAGGTATACCTATATCTTTCTCGGAAAAGATTCCGGCAAGCCTATAGTTTAATCTTATCTACCGACATGTTACTTCCACTACCGGGATGATATATTTTTTTCGCATACTAAGAACTATACGCAAACCAAGTTGTAACTTATAAGTCATTATGACGTACAACGCATAGTCGTATAATGCCGATGATTTACTGGAGAGGGGTAGAGAAATTTCCGGGCATTAATCAACGAGAACATATTTTACGCTCAACGGAAATAGAGTATACGTACCTACGTATAGACAATATATGTCGGACTGTTTAAATTATGATATTGTTACGAGTGAACTGAACAAAACTGTCATCTGGCACATTGCAACGAGAACTCGTATAATTTTAAGTAAAGATTTCGTTTAAAACTGCCGTTTCTATTATTGCACGTCATGGCGATTTAATCGAAATATATTATTAAGAAAACGACGACGACGGATTTGCTCTCGACATGGGAATTTAAATACATCCAAATATCTGTTATGTGCGGTTCTGTAGATAACGTCATTATTATAATATAGTATGACGTGATCGCGGGACCAGTATTAAACGACGACTAGTATAGCATCCATATTAATATCCACCCTCATAATGACAAAATATGACAATAGTAATAATAATTTGTAAATTCTAGCTATAGAAACGTATATATCTCTATAGAAGAGCAATAAACCACCAGAGGACCTAAGGCGTATTTTGAATTTAATCAGATATCGGTCTTATTCCCATTATTATCTTAACGAAATTTAGTGTTCATGATATTTCAAATTAAAATAAATTATGACGCATCGTTTAAAAGCATGATATATAAACAAAAAAAATGTATTCTTGCATGAAAGTGCCGATGAAAATACAACGAATTTGTCACTCTGAAGAAAAAGTCTTAACTTTATTTAAAATAATGTAATTTAAGAATTTGGGTAGTTTTCATTTTGGAGTTACGACAGTTGGGAATTAGGTCGATGATAATATAATAAAGGATTTCTTAGAACCACTACGCTCTGAGTGCCTAGTTTACTAGTTATTGCCCCCCCCCCTCTCTAGTCGATGAAAAACACTGTAAGTTCAAACCTAGTAATCCGCAAAGAAATTTAGTGTAATACTAAAAGATAGAAAACCACGACGAAATTGTATAATAAACAAAAAAGTTAATATCATTTTTTTAAAATTCTATTTAATGAATTAGATTAAAATAATATATTAATATATTTTTTATTGTTTTAAAATCAAACCAAATTGATAGAAAATAGCTATAACGAAAAAACTTTGTTCCCCAATACAGTGCTCGTGAACGGTAGCAGGACATTATGTGTTTTTTATGTAATCTTAAGATGTTTTTCTTTTATGCCCCTTCGATGGCGATGAGGTATTCTTCTGTCTAAAGCGAAGAGTCTATTTTCAGTTCAACTAATTTATTTTTCTTCCAAACTGATAAAGCCGCACATTTGAGGTGTTTTTAACTGAAAAATGCCGCAATCCTTGTTTTATAAATAATTTACCATTTCAAATATATTAAACTTTACTTTTTCCGCGTTGGTACCCCCCTCCCCTCCCGTTTGAGAAACGATGATTTAAACTAAAAGAAATGATACGATCTTATCGTGTATCCGATTCGCGACTAATCGCATATGACAGGCTGATTTATGTTTATTGTATAGTAAACGGAGTCAATCTAATCAGATCCGACGTGTATTGTTTTATATAATAATATTGTTATAATGAAAATACGGTCACTCATAATTGACAGTTTCCTGTACGGCAAAAATGCAAAGCATTTATTCATGACGCCGCGTCCTCTAAATATGAAGGTGTCTACGAGCAATCGTTGGCCCGGGCAAATCATAGTAAACCTATTGATGCAGGCTGTCCCACGAAAATATGCCCTTTGAATGTCTCCGTAGATAATAAAGATAATAAAAGTCTGTTTTTTTTTTATTTTTATATTACTTTTAGAGGTAAGGACTACAAATATTTATATTTTGTATTAGATTTTTTTTTTTTAGTAAAAAAAACTAAAAAACAACTTTGTTTTACTATTTTTGGAAAATTTTAAGATAGTCATTCTGTAGAGTTTATGTTTCTGAAAATTTGTATATATCACACATTTATATCCAGTAATTAAGTGTCTTTTGTTGCAAATAACATAGGTTTTCACACGAATTTGTATAATTTAAAATGGCTGTTACTTAGAAACTATTCATTGGATATAAATATGTGATACATTCGAATTTCCAGAAAAATAAATTATGCAGAATAGCTGTCTTAAATTTGTCAAAAATAATAAAATAAAAAATTATTATTTAAATTTGTTTTACTAAAAATTTACATTGTTACAGTATTGCCAATTTCATATCATTATCGGACACTTATACAATATTTAGTTGAAAAATGTTGGTGCTTTGCGTGTTATACGACGGTTATATAGATTAAATCGTTATATTAACATGTTGCGCTTGCGAAGTTAACCATAGATGTACCGACTGACATTGGATGAAATAATCAACAATAATAGGTAACTATACAGTTTTCGAAAATATTAAATTTCTATTAGTGTTCATAGCGTACATTTTTGTACCTAAATGATTATATGTTTATAGAAAGTTCACGTTATTCGGAACAGTTTAAAGTTTGTGCATAATATGGCAATCCCCGGAGTAACTATGCAATAATGTATTTCCATATAGTATAATTTCTCGAAATTATGCTATATGCACCTTGTATATAAACTTTGAATGTTTATTAACGGGTTATAATGTTTAATAATATATTCTTATTCCATCTTATGCTTGGCGTACGTTTTCGTACAAATATTTTGCTTTATTGAACACTTTATTAAATTCGAAAAGCACGATCGTTATGTTTACAAAACTAAAAACTTCGGTTTTATTTATTACGCAGTACGAGTCGATAAAATAATAATTCTTAAGAAAATACATCATTCTCAAATATTATTGAAATAAGTTTTTCACTCATTATTTCTTTAAAGAAAAATGACCTTTACAATTTAAAATTTAAAATCAGGAATAGAATTTGGTACCAGGGAAACAGAAAATTGGGTCCAAAAATGTTAAATATCAAGGGAAATAACAACATTTATATTGTAATAGAAACGATTATTCGGCAATATTTATTAAAAAATATTATTTCTTTAATTGTGTATAACATCTTTACGGTATCTAGTTATAAGTCATCTGCTCAAAATAATTTAAGCATCTAAAATTTTTACCGTCAAAGATCGAACACCCGTCGTCCTAAACAGCCCACCCCTAGATAAAAATCTACGAGATAAAAATAATGTGAAGATTTCATTTGGAAACGATAAAAAAAGAGCTAGTTATGCATAGATGAGGAAAAATGACCGGCTTACCAGATCTGGGGCACAAAATGAAATTTGAAATTGGCCCGCGATGAAATGTTGAAGAAAAATCAGCAAAATACGAGGTGGGTATTTTGCCATGTAGTTATAATTATTTTTATTTTTTGTACTTGGAAATATAATATTCACTGGATATAGCTGAAAAAAAATAAACAATCGGATAGTTTTGTAGTTGAAATTAAGGGAACGTGGATACAGCGGCTGACGTCTTCTAGACCGAAATAAATTCAGTGGAGAAGAGAAATGTGATACGCTTCCTACCACGGATAGGCCAAATTGACTTGAAATCCTCCAAGAAAATAGGTTAATCGTAATAAAAAAAAAAAGTCACCTTGCGTACTTTAACGAATATAAAATTTCAGAAAAGTATGTTATTATGGAGGGTAATTTATAAGATTTGTAGCAGTTAGAACACAATGTATAGTTTTACGCGTGGATTATACATATGTTTCTGACCCTATATAGTGTAAGTATACACTATACATGCAATATAAAGGTCTCGTTATATCAAGTAGGTACCTATCTATTAAATTAGATAACCACATAGTATTACTAATTCAGTAACTCCTAAAATTATTAAATTAGGTTTCTAATATAAGCGTGATTACGGATTGATAAAAATAATAATATACATTTTGATACATTCGTGACACGCGCTTCTAATTATATGGGTTTGTCAGGTGGTATGCATATAAACGAGGAAAAAATAATTATTATAGTTTAATGGATATATCGTTGTAAAAAACAGCCAACGGGTACAGCAAGACTCGGTGATTTAAAAGAATTTTGACAGGAGGAACTTTTTAGGGGTGGTTTCTGGCAGAAAATTATATCTAGCCGGTACATTGCGACTAGTGAGGTCATTTTTTGATTTGTTTTTCTTTACTGTTATTCAGAAAAAAATAATCGTAGTGATCTGAAATCTTCATCTGAAAATCAATATGTTACCATTTTCTAGATTTGGTATAATTTGCATATTTTTTTTGAATTTTTGTTTAGTTACTATTGTGTTTTATGTGGGTAAAATTGTTTTGGATTCTTCAAAATGTTCAAAATTTGGAATAAGGTTAGTTAAACGTTGTTTTTACGCTAGTATACAAATATCGCAAGGCTGTAGCTATAATTTTTTTTCTTAAGCGTCTGGAGTTAAATTTCCATCAAGAAACGTAAAACGTCTTTGACGTTTGGAAAATATTATTATACTATTTTTCGATTTATATAAATTAAATTTGTTTGGTTGTTTATAAAAAATGTTAAATGGAGTGATATAAGGTTCGTTTTAAATTTCACTCACCTGTCATCATAGTATTACCTTGTAGAGCAGTGGCCTCGGTCATTTTTTTTATGTATAATTATAATCACGACAGGACGTCATTGAACTTCTACAGTATTTCGAAATATATCTATTTATCCTATCTATAAAACACTGAGGCGATATTACTGGGGATTTATGGTGTTCGTATAACAATGTGCAAAATATAAGTAAGTACGTGAAATTTACCATAACATATGAGCAGATAGTGTGTATGGTTTAGATTCAGAGCTATTGGTACAAGTAACATAATATATTAAATTATATTTATTATAATATTTGTTAGTCGACTGAATAGTATTAATCCGTTTATTGGTGTTGATTATTACGAAAAACCAAATAGCTTCTGTTGACGTTCATCTTACTAATGTACATCCACCTACGCAATTTAAACTATGCCACTTAGGTCATCCATTTACATAGACTTATACATTATTTAGACGGAGCATTCGGTATATTATTATCATAAAGCGAGAATTTCGGTAGAGCTCCCTCTCGTGTTTTAATTTGGTAGTCTTCGAAACCATTGTTTGTCTCGCCCAGAATTCGGTTACTTACCAGCCTATCTCTCTGGATCCGTTCGAGACGATCATACGCCCTCCGTTCTTTGGGAGTTGGAACTGGAGCTTACGATTATACTTATACTTAAAAACACGAGTACACGTATAGGTTAGATCAGTCACAAGAAAATGATCTAGATAGACAGATAATATTATTTGGCCAGTATGTTTTATTCGAATTCAGGAATTATAAATTAATTGAAAAAACGATATGCCTGAATCTGTTTTCGAGTGTATCATTAAAGACAAGTTTATCGTTATACAAACGTGTATTTATAAATACATAGTTAAATGCACGTGTAAATCACGTACACGTTTATTTTATATACCTGTAGGAAATCGTTAGTCAGGACTTATACTCCGTCCAAGACTACGTGTGTATTATATAAGCCTGCGGACTTATGCGGTGAATGATATTTTGTATCGTTTGAGAGTGTTTACACAAAGAAAACATATCAAATAAGAAATACGATTACCAATCTATAATATTCGTTATCATAAATATTATTGCTGCGCCGCGATTCGATTAGTGTTTAACGATCCATATTATTATTGTGTAAGCTAGACGAATCGCGTAAAACATTTTATGGATTTTTGGTATTTTTATTTTCTTGTAATAACATTCACCTTTATTAACTGTTGTTGCGTAGAGTTTGCTACAAAAAACCGTCACTGCTGTCATCGTCGCAGTAAAATCTAATTTTATTATACGATTTTTACAACTTCAATCGGACACCTTCACGTTGTTGCCGTGTAATAATAGTTTTTTTTTCGCCTCTTTTTTTTTCATCCTAGTTTATAATCATTTTCTTCTACGTATTATTTCGTATTGTATCTGTTTTCATAAATTTCATATTTTCATCTTTCACGTTTTGTAGAAATAATTGGATGCAATATGATATTATGATATTCGACTGTTTTTTTTTTTTTTTTAATTCCCTGATTGATTTGTTCAAATGTTTTATTTATAAAAACAAATTTTAAAAATAAAAAACAAAATAATTGTCAGTAAAAAATGTTGTGACTGTGTGACAAGTATTCAAAAGGTTTATAAACATCTAAATTTCTTAAGCATAAAGAAAAAAAAAAGATGGATATAATTCACACTATGGATTGCAACTGTCGTGTTTGGAGAGTTTGAAATGTATAGCTGGATATAATATGGGCCATCATGGTTATATATCGAAATTAACATTAAATCATTGAAAAAGATTCCAAACGCAACTTAGTAAACTACTAAAGTAAATACTAACTATCGTGTTATTTTCTTGTGGCTACAGTAAACCCTTTTCATTTTTTTTTCTTTTAGAAATACTGTCGGTAATCTAAAAAAAAAAGTTATAATTAAAGTGTTGCAGGACAAACAATTTGTATATTTAATGTACGTAAGACGTGAAAAACTTGCGCATTAATCGAAATAGTGTTTTCCAAAAAAAAAAAAAAAAAAAAAACATAACACTATGATTAAAAAAATATTTTTTGTTTAAAGAAAAGTCGATATTGTATATAGTCGTGTCGTCGTTTTGTGAAGGGGAAGTAAAACGGTGGGATATATAGAGTTAATTAATTTATATCTGAATGCAACGATAATTCATTACTAATAAAACACAATTTTGTGCAGTTTATTATAAGTTGTATTTTTTTCACTTGTGATCAACAGTGCTGGAACTGGGAATATTCACATCCGATAAAAATTTTTTATCAGAAATACTACAAGAAAATGCCTATTAAAATTTTCACTGGAGCAAAATTTCTGGTAAAAAAGTTATTTACATGCTCAAAAAAAAAATAATAATTAAACTAAGAAAGTAACTGATAAAAATCTACTACACGATCTTATCGTGTAATCCGATATCGTCACTGCGATCCGGTTACTTATACCTAAAACCGTATAGGAGCCGAGAGCACTCCGATGGGAGATAAGCTTTAACTTATATATTTTTTTCCAGTTATACTAATAATATTAATAATACGAGTACAGAAAACGTATATAACAAGATAAATAAATTTGAGAAAAATAATAATATACTGAGATAAACGAGTACCTCTAGTTGCCGATATGTACAGGTGCAATTTTATATAATTTTATATCAAACAGTCGAAGCAAGCGTTACGATTTGGCGACTGTGTGTAATTATTGTATAAACATATTATTGTTACATTATATTATATTATATAACATTTGGGCATTTGAAGTTTCCAAAAAAAAAAAAAAATGTTTTTATCTAGCTTGAAGTATACGATGTTCAATACCGATATAAGTAGTGTTTTGTGGTTTTAAAAAGCAAACGAATTCAAGTTGTGTTTAAAACATTTTTTTAATTTTAATATATTTAAAGAGGTTTTTCATTAAAAATTTTGTTGAAAATAAAATTTACTAAAGTTAACATAACAAAATTATTACTAAAATTGTATACAAACACTTAATTTAAAATGTATCGGCGCAGTACGTGTTCGGGGTTTTGAAAGTTTTCAACATTTATAGTTCTCACGAGTAGTCTTTGTGTTAACAAGAATAACAGTCTCCAAGGCTGGACAAGTTAGTAACTAATATAATATTAATTTAATTAAATTAAGTAAATTGAAATCAAGTATAAAATAATTGTTGTATTACTAAACTTATTAGTTAACTTGAAAATATAATTAAATTATAAAAGAACGTTAATTTAATTTAATTTTTGTTTTTAATTGTTATTGTCATAGTGACAATGATTAAACCTGGAGTAATTTTTGTGAAAATAAAGATTAATGTTAAACGCATACAACGCTCCTTCTTATTTCGAAAATATTAAGCACCAGCAATTAAATTTAGGCGATGAAATTCAAATTTAACTGATTATTTATAAAATTAATGTAAAAATAAACAAAATTAATTTAATAAAAAAATCAATGGCTAAATTCTAGGTTTCGCTATGAATTTAATTCATTTATGTTTAACTTTGGCAGTGGCTTACCTAGAGGAAATTTGTCGTTTTTCCATTTAGCCAAGTGTTTTCATAACAATTAACAAAAGTACAGTTCTACTGTATAGTGTATTTAGTTTTTACCCTCACCGAAAATGTTTTCCAAGTTCGCCACTGACATAATATAGTTAGGGACCTATCTATCCGATTATATACTTTCACGAAATACAATTTCCGTCCATGTTTTGTTTTCAATACAATATATTCGTTAATGTTGTTTAAAATTAATCCACCCCTATACCACGGATACTATTAAACAATTGTACGCCTACATAATTTTAGTAAACGATACCGAAATAGTCACTGCTGCAGTTAATCCGTTTAATACTGGTGTCCATATATCAACCCCGGAGTTTGATTAATATCTACTATATTATCTAATATAGCTCGTGGAATATTCAAAAAAATTATCAAAAATCAAAAAAAAGTATAAATCATAATAATATTAATATTTTAACTTTTTGACACTATTCTAACGGATATTTTCGAACAAATTACGTTATAACTTTGTACACTTATGGACATTTTTTCTGCAGAACTTGCACATTTCGAATGTCACTAAAGTCTTGTGCTTGATAAATAATACAAGTGAAATATACAATAGTCATTCGATCGGTAATGATTTCATCTAAAATAAATAGAAGCTAAAAAAATATACAGTCGTTGAACCGTTTATGAATATATTTATAGCGAGTATAATTATGAAAAAGAAAATCACTCTTTTTGACCAGATACGAAAACTAAATACTTGAATTATATAATTATCAAATTTTTTTTAAAGACGATAAAAAGTCAAATAAATAGCACATGATTTTTACAAAAATTAAATGATTATTATACTCGATGTTATATATGTTTCTCGTCGAGATCAACGTTAGAAATATTACACAACACAATGCCTAGTCGTTAAAAATACTCTATGATGCGGATTCCACACCTTCATATTTTGTTGTTTACCGTCTGAAAAAGGCCTTGTAAATGTAATATTAGAATAATTAATTTCGTAGCGTCAGGTTGTTGAAGCTAATTTGATGGTATAAATGCATAATCCGTGTTTATACGTTGATGGCTTATTTTCATTAGACATTTAATTTTTTTTTCATTGTTAAATGACACACCTACTCATAACTCGCGTGCAAATAAATACATTGAAAAAACCCAATGACGACGAAAGAACATAGATAATAATTTGTAATTTTAAATTTTTATAATTAAACGTTTCGCACCAATATAAAAATAAATGGCGCAAAATCGGTTCTGTTAAACGCTAATATTTGCACATGTCGCGAAGACATGGCGTACGATGATACGGGGACGACGCGCGAGGGGCGTCCTCGAGAAGATTTTTATCTCTTATTGTTACAATCATATACGTACACGTCACACGCACGTTTTATTGTTATTATAATATAACATAACGTGAATGATATAGCACATTACTGTAATATAACGAACCGCGGCAGATGCGTCGAATTAAAGAATTTATTAGGGTGTTCTCTTATTATCGAATCCGATAATATTTTATACGACGTAAAATAATATTAGATTTATATATATTTATATATATATAGAGTCTCTCTGAGTTTTACGCGCTCGTCTGTAGCGTATAACAATAATAATAATAATAATCCGAGAATATCGATTCGTTTTATAAATATCGTGCAATTTATTATGTAACATGGTTGTACGACGAGTCTATAGGTCGCAGAAAAATAAATTGGATGACTGGATATTATTATTGTGAAAACAATCGAGAGTTCGCGTCCAAAACAGTGAGTGGGGTTTAACAGAATAATATGATGAAAATGTCCAGGTATATTATAATACTGTACACACATATTATACGTCATATTTGTTACGTATTGTTTACATAATTTACAAGTATAATTAAATAACACCAAATTGAAAAAAATGAAAATATAAACAGATTTAGGTAAAATAAAGAGAAAGAAGGGTCAGAATTGGCTATGGACATATAGCGGCGTAGTGGTTTGAGCAGACTAAAATTTGTAAAGAAGTAAGGAATTAACTGCCAAAGAAAACGAGCAGGAACATTAAAAACATTAAAAGAAATTACCAAAAGAAAGTAGGGTGAATCAATTTTTATTTGTAATAATTTATAAAATTGAGATTATTTACTGGCTTATAGTTGGCCAATATGTTCAAGAAGATTTTTAACTTAAATTTGGAAAAACGCGCTTTATAAAACCTAACGTTTTGAGAGCATTCCAATATGCTAGATCCACATCTAAGACTCTGGCTTAGCGTCGGACTGAAAGTAAAATCTAGATTTTTGACGGATTTGCTAAGTGATACTAGAAATGATTTATTAATGACATGGTTAAACAACAATTTAAGTTTATGGCACCATAGAATGGAATTTAATAACATTAAAATATTATGACCCTATCTTATTGGTACCAAGAAACTATATTATTTAATTCATATTAAAGAGTAACGCAATTACTCAAAGTGTCTGTTTAATAAAATAATCTAACATCATCCGCAAAGGTTAGTAGGTGCATATGCTTTAAAACTTGATTCATATTTTTTATAAACAGAAAGAAGAGTAGCGGAGACAGGTGTCCCTCTTAAAGGCCACTCGAATTAGTAAGAAGAATATCAGAAGTCACCCTATGCATTTATATCCACTGTTTTCTACTTTCGATAAGTGAGCAAAAATATGAAAAGTGCGATTCTATAATTATATTATTATATTATATTATATTATATTATTCTATAATTATTATTATACTATAGTAGGCTTGTGTAAATACTTCACGTTTTTTAAAAAACCTAAACTGAAGGCATAATATGAAAACTAATAAAGTTACGTTTCCCTAGTAACGGCTTTTCGTTGAATACGTACTACCATAATGACGACATAAATTCAGCCCACAGTGTGGCAATTATTGTGAATTAATGATTCGTCAAATGTAGGGAACACAACTATACACGGGCCATCACAATATTGTGTCCGTCTCCGTCTTTCTAATTAGGAGTATGTCAAAAATGTATTCTAGTAGAATAAACTAAATGGCCCTTAGAATCATGTTTGGAGATAAAACACCAATTAAAATTAATTGTGTATGCCTATACTTCTTAGTGTTCAATAAAAATAATTTATGTATCTTCTAAATATATCTCCGTAAAATTGCATTGCGTAGTCGACAATTAGGTAACTGTTGTTATACAAAATATCTCTTAAGTTAAAAATAATGAATCGTCTGCAATTAGTCATCGTATAAATACGAAATCATTTTTATCATATTTTAAAAAAAAAAATTAATTTTGATTAATATTGTAATTCAGAAACACAGTAATCCAAACATCGTAAATCTACAATGATTCGTTTTTCTGAAGCATTAGTCGTGGATGTTTTATTGAATTTATAATTTAGTAGGTACCGGAGGTTATACATTTTACCAATCTTTTAGATTCTACAGTTTTACGTATTGTGAAATATCCAAGTATTTTTATATAATACAATGCATTTTATGACAGCTATGTTATTATACCTAATTAATCGATTTTCGTTAAGTAAAAAGGAGTACAATTATTTTTTACGAAAAAATGCTTCTCATAAATAGACTTCCATAATGTAAGTCTGTATAATTCGCAATTGTCGAAACGCTCAAAGTGTGATTTTTTGTTTATAATATTTCTAATTAAAAAAAAAAAAAAAATAATAATAATAATAATAAAAATAATGCATCATTTATAACTATTTTTTTTTTAAACAAAATAAAACAAAAAACCGCCAAGTGAATACTTTCCGTATCCGTAATTATATATTTTATAAATAATAATAAATATTATCGTGTTAATATGAGAAACTATAACATTAATAACGTGTTTTTATAAGTGATTTTTTCAAGGAAAAAATGTTTATTAAATTATATTTGAATTATGACTAATTATTAATATAAAAATATTAGCAGTTCAAAAAGTTTTTGAAACTTCAATTGAAGTCAAACAACGACTCCAAATAAGTAAACATTTGTTTCACAAATGTTATTATAAACTTAAAGTGGCTATGTCGGAATTGTTTATTTTTAGTTTAAAAAATAATAATAATCATAAAAGGACGGACATAATTCGTATGTAAGTGCGGCCACTGTAGTAGGTGGGAAGTCCGGAATGTATGATAAATACGGGAATTCAATGTATATTTGTAAGAATAGATAAACTGTTGCTAACGAAAGTTAATAGTGTTGCTTTGTCAACAATACAAATATGGTAAATATTATACTATGGTAAAATGATTACAACAATATGCGTTTCCATGACAATAGAGATTGTTTAAAAAAGATTAAAATAACCTATTTATAATATAAATAAATAAAATTGTTTGCCAATGAAAACCGTATTTTTAATCTTTAAATCTTTTTTAACCTAAATACCGACGTTTTTCTCATTATCTCGAATATTAATGGGAATTTCAAAAAATGACCTCTTTAAAGTACCACCCAGAGAACAATTCCTTTCATAAAGAGGTCTATACTTGATAATCGAAGTATGCTTTCTGTTAGAAAAAGAGTTCACTTCACTTAGAATCTAAAACTATAAAAACTTTTAACAAAATACAAGCATTATTAGATTTGTGAGATCCCTGTTAATCACTACGCACATATTTTAGTTTTTGTTTGATTAAAATAAGTGAAATGGTTACATAATACCAGGGAAAGAACACAACTAGTAGATCTAAAGTTGATAAGCTATTTTATTTTATCGAACGGCGCATTGCTTATGCAATTTCGGTACGCCAATGTGTGTAAGACGATGATAACAGAGCGTATTTCATACAACCGTTAATAAACAAAATGCTGGTTGCAAACGAATATCTTCCAAAATTTTGAGGGCAATAAAATAAATAAATCGCTGTCAATAAATACGAATATCAGCGAAATTCGGTTAGACACTATGGGCATTACATTACATTTTTGAACATTTCCGCTGGACCAAAATTAATTTCCAAACATAACCAATTTGAAAACTAAAACAAATAGACAATTGTAAATAGCTCTGAATAACTCGCCCACGCATAAATAGGGCTGATATAAGCATTCAGCTTTTCTGGTCTCAATAATTTTTTTTGTCTGAATTAAAATGAAGAAACTCCGTAATATTTTTAAATTATAAAAATATCTCGGAAGAAGTATTATATAATATTATAAATGTGGTACTATGATTTTTTGGATTTTTATGTCACCAGTGGATAGTATTATTACACATAAATATTTAACTCTGTAATTCATTTTGAAAAATATACAACTCCCGAGTACACATTTATGCTATTATGCAATATAATCAATTTAATCCAATTAATAAACAATCAATTGTTTATAAACAATAGACGAGCTGTCAAAAAAACCTACCCAGTGAACATGACACGCGTGTGGATATTTTCATTGTAAATAATTTTAATTCGAACATATTCGAGTGTTATTAACTTTGATTGAATACACACACATACATGATAATGTTCGGTTGTAGGTTCGAAAATTACTTTTCTCGTACATTTTTTACTAGCATACAAGTGTCGAGCTACACTTAACGATATGCGCAATGCGATCTAAATATGATTTCTGTCGGTCTAAACTCCAATACTAAACATCAAGTATTGGAAAAAAACGAATTAAAAATACCGGACATATTTTTTACGATGGGTTAGTCACTGTTGCAGATAAGAAGTAGGAAAGGTAGGATATACAGAAGAATTACTAAATTTATCTGTATGCAATGAATGATAATCAAATAATTTTGATTCTAGATCGGTTATGCATGCTTTAAAAGGCAGTAACAATTACGATTTTCATTTAAAGATCTTATATAAAAACAAATTATGCATCACACTAAAATTTTTTTTTTCTCTGACCGTAAATGAATAATTATAATGAACATTTAGTTCAGTTTTCAAGCATTTCTGTTTAGTGTAACAATATTATCTACAGCTCAGTATCGAATAAAAATTACGTATATTACTCGAAAATGTCTATTAATAGCTCAATTACTGTTTTAATATTTTGAAAATTTTAACACGTCAGAAAAAGGAAATACAAGATTTCTGTCCGGATTTTATGTCTGTAGGAATATTTTTAAATGAAATATGCCAAAAAAGAAAATTAAAAATAATATAAGCAATATTTCCTGTTATTTCTACGTTTTTTCGGCTTTGCTCTGTTATTAAAAAAAAAAAAAACTCAAAATATCGAAAATCGACTTATTACACACAAAGAGTGTCGAGATTTTTGGTTGTTTTTCTTTTGGGATAATATTTCAAGTAGAAAACATAAGCCATACAAATTTAATTTATCAGTTTTAATTTTCCGTCTATTTTTGATTTTCACAATTTTTATGAAAATTACTTAGGAAATCAAAAAATGAATATATTTGTAAGTAGATCCACAACACGACAAAAAAGTGTTCTGTTTTTTTTTTTTTTATTGAAGCAAGATTTCTAGGAAAAAACAAAATAAGTTACGAAAACGTAAAGTTATGAAATCGTTACGACGTAAATATGTGTCCGTTAAACCCAATGTTCTTCATACGTCTTTTACCAGTTTTCCTAATTATTATGAAAATCGCATGGAAAACAAAATAGTAACCCCGCTTAAAAGTACCAACTAAACAAAATTTTCTTTCAAAAAAAGTGCTCCACTTGATATATCGAATCTAGATTTCTGGTAGACAGTTTCCATCAATTATCAAACAATAAAAAAATAAATAACATTGTAAAACCAACACATTACTCATTACGCTCTGAATCCAAAATGAATATTAAATAATATAATAAATATGGTAATTATACTCGACTGATATTAATACAAGTCATCCTTACGCATATAAAAGTTAAGACTTTTATAGCCAATTTAGTTGAATTGCCGCGATAACGTGCTGCTTTCTATTTTCCCGTTCACTACCTCATATTTACTGTTCACCACGCCCAGCCAATTGTATGTTGGCCATTTAGAATCCGGCCTTCATATATCGCTATTTGTTTAAGCAGTCCTTTCAATCTCCTCTCATGTCAGACCCACCTCAGTCTAGTGCTTTTTAGTATTCCTATATTTTTTTTTTTTTGGTACTCAATTTTGTTTCCATACAACTTCGTTTGTCTTATCTGCCAATTCCAATTCTTCTTTATCTTCGGTCCAAAGATTCTTCCTAATGTTTTCTTTTGAAAAACGCCGAATGGTTTTTATCCACCGTTAATCTAAGCTACTAGTCTAACAATGCATTAATAAAGTGTCGTTTTTGAGTTTAAAATAAACCGAGTTTTTTTACTTGAAAGGTGGTGTCACATAAAATTAACATCCTATAATACATACCATAAATATATTTATACATTATAAACATGTTTTGAATTATTTAATAGGAATCTTAAGCAATTTCTCTATCAACAATACAATTGGTCTTTTCTCGATAACGGGTTTTGTCTGAAAAGTCATCATTGCTTCTAAGTCCAATAAAACTATATATAGAGTTGAGATTTCGAAACAAAAGTCGTTCACATCATGAATTACCGGTATGAATAGAAAAACAAAATTATATAAACAAGACGATTGTCAATAAAACGATTTACATAGTGGAAGCTACGGCATGGCAACGTTAAACTGAAATTTTCAGTTGTATGTTAAAATCTTGTGCAAAAATTCTCGAAGTTGTTTTTCACATTTTTGTTTGTGTATTCGATTATCGTTTTGTTTCGTATAGACTATAGAAGATAATAAAATACAACAGGACGATCAGAAAGTAAAAGGAATTCATTTCACGTTTTCGCTTATTATTCCATAAAACCAATAGCTCCCGAATGATTTTTATATACCGCGTGGGATAGAGAATTTTAAACATAATAATATAAAGCTATATTGTTTCAAAACGACGACGGGCTGATGATTTTTGCATTCCTCGCACGATTTTAAAATGTACCATAACTTAATATACTCGTATATAATAATATTATCTCTTTGTGTTTTATATTTTTCAAAAAAAAAAAAAATAAAACTTTTACTAATCAAAGAATTAGATTTTTCCTGAGTTGGAATTATCGAGTTTAACAAAGTTTTGTCTGTTTTTCGGATTTACCGAAAAAGTTTCAAATTAGCTTTAATATTTTGTGTACTTACCAAGGAATTAAATTAAATAACATTTATTTTTCTTTCTCTACTTTTATGAATTAAAAATAAAAAAAACACTGCTCTATCTAGTAAATGGACTTTTAATGGAAAGTTAATTTCGTAATCAAAATTTGGTGTTTTTCATCGATCTATATACCGACCATTTTAGATCAATATTACTGCTCATAAATTTAGTGATAATTTTTTGGAGTATATATTTTTTAGGTTAGTAAAAATGTTTCAATATTATCATAAAAATGCGAATTTTTCTCCTCAAAATATATCGAAACATTATTTGAAACTACCTAGATTTGTTTTATTTTGTATTGTTTGGTTTCATTTATATTTGTTTCTGCGCTTCTCAGCTATAATGAAAAAAAAACCATGACTGATAATGTATTCATCTCAGTATACCGAGATCCATTCAAAATCACTTTTTGACCACAATTGATTTTTGTTGACTTCAGTATACAGACTTATCACCCTATTTACTCATAACTTTCAAACTTTATACATAATATAGTAGTCTATCAACATGTAGCGCGAAGTAATTTTAGGTTTTTTTTTTTTAATTTACTTGTATAAACGTTTTTTTTTACTTTTTGGCACCTACGTAATTTCTGGATATTTTAATTGAATTAACACTCCTGTTAATGTTTCGTTTAAACATTTAATTTTATGGTATTTCAAAATACTTAAGAGTTCTCTCTAGTATTAAATTATAAACGTAATTCCTCTCAGGAGCTTGCAGTATAAGTTGTAGTATTCATAACATAATTTAAAAAAAAAACTATTTTTTTAAATTAAATTTTTTTTTAAGAATTAACATCCAAAAAAAGTTGAAAAAACTATTTAAATACAAATTATTTAAGTGTTTAAACGTATTTAAGTACATGCACTTAATATAAATAATTATATGAACTATATAATGAAATAAAATACACGATACCTAATATTTTAACGGTTTTCGAATATTTAAATAGAATATATATAACGAGTATATAAGCTCTGAAAAAAGCTTTATAGCTTTTGCAAAAAGCTATAAAGCCAAAAAAAAAAAAAAAAAAAAATTAAGTATTTACTAATATTATTACCTATTTTATTTAATTAATATTATTATTTTTTTTTTAACAATAAAATATTTTTTAAACGTATTTTATTTTATAATAAGTGTAATTATTTAGTAACGTAAAACAGCATAAACAGAGGGTTTTTTTTTAAAAGGGTTATTCGCTTTTGTATGTCAGATGCTAATGCCGATGACTTATATATGACTTTAGTATAGTTGCTAATATTTCAACGGATAAATCGTCTTACACATTTTGGAGAATTATTGTTCAGAAAATATTGCTAAAAAAAAAAACCCGACTGATCGACTTTACGTAAGAAATATTTATCTAAAGGATATTTCGTTTGGTGATACTTATACTTAAGTACATAGGATGTAGCTGACATAAATCCAGGCAAAGTGATTAAAAAAAAAAAAAAAAGAGAGCGAATAATTTTACCTTTTAACTAAAAACCACTTCAATCAACTTGAAGTATAATATAAAACTTGGTTTAGTCAATTCGGCAGAAAAAAGGTATTCATTAAAAATTAATTTTTAACTCACGAGAAAGTTTGTAAGAAAAAAAAATACAAAATATACCTATATTGTATAAATATAACTTACTATAAATAATAAGTAGAACAATTAAAAATAATATATAGGTATGTAATACTTTAAACTCAGAGTGAGAGGAACAGTGTAGCCATCTTATTTTCACTTTACCGTTGTATAATTTTGAGTAAAATTGAAATGTTTAAAGTCGTTATTATAGAACCGTTTAACGTTTAAATTTTAAATATTTTCAAAATGTATTAATTCATTAAACGATAGATGGACAATAGAATACGTATTGGGTTATATCAGTTTTTAAATAATAATAATCTACTCAGTTATATGGACGGCATAGGGATTATATTTGAAAATAAGTTTGATCACGCTTTGAAAACGATTTTATAATATATGTAAAAAACCAAAATCATTTTTACCCACAATTTTCGAAGATAATCCGCTTTATCGTGGTTTGAAAAAAAAAAATGCCATTATTTATATTTATAAATCTATTCGAATCAATCGTGAACCGGGATACCATGCAATCTGAGGAAAATAACATTTTTGTTTCCTATATAGAAATTCGAGTCGACTTTATGTCTATTGAACTTACTATAATAAGTCCTGGTTCTCTTGTGTATACGTTTCGATTTTACTCGTGATTTTCATGTACAGTTCAGCAGAATATAATATTATATTATATTATATGAAACGGAATAATGCAATATTATTTCGTTGATATAACTTATTTTTTTTTTTTTCATTTTTTAACTCTTGCCGTTCACTGTGAAATACAATTGTGTAGACCATCTATTCAGGTAATAATTTGTACAAAGTGCATAAATTCGGATTAAAGAAAAATACAACAAGGACTTGAAAAGGGTATTGTACACTTTCCGACGATATAAAATCGAGCATTGTCTCGATTGTTAATTTTATTTTTGAAAAAAGAAACCGATTGATTATGTACTGCATTCGAAAATCTAGGTAAGTTAAAAAAAATATGAATTTTTTTTGTTCCGTTGACAAGTGCCTTGGTTGGACTGAATATTTTGTTTAGCAAATAAGCGAGAGAATGTTTTTTTTAAATTATTGTTACGGTTCAATACGAGTCGATATATTTTCATATAGAATAAATAGCGAACAAAATCATGAGCAAATGTTATCGTTACAGAGCCATTTTTGCCGTAAAACGTACGTTTTCTTACAAAATAAAATCTCCTGTAGTATACGACCATTAAGATTTAACTGTCGAAAATACTTCTTACGGAACTTTATATCCCGTCCAACGCCTAACCGTGCCAATCGGTTCCCATCTAATCCACGGAAGTCCCAGCGGTCTTTTTGAAAGAAGAAAAAAGCAAAACCCAACGCTTCTATTTGCATTAATTTTTACGGGTTTCCACGGGGAAAACGGTTGAATTGTTTTTTATCACGTGGTCGTTTTCGTTAATTCTCGAAAATTCGTATTAAAGTCTCGGTTAGTATATATTAAGAGCCGGTAATCGTAGCAATATATATTCAGCAGCTGTTCTCGTCACGAAATCACTCCGTACGAACAACGGCGACGGCGGGTTTTTATTGTTGTATGTATCTCGTATTTCAATGGTTTTAAATCAAAGATGTATTACAAATATAATACTGAACAAAACTTTTCGTTTACCTCGCGAATAAGTTCCAATAAGCACGCGGTTTTTATTTTTATAAATAAATGACTTCAAAGTGGGTATTAGGTACGCCTATAAAAGGCGTTTTGGTTCGCCCGCAGTGCCGTGACTTTAGAAACGCGTGTAAAACGCTTTTTATTACGAACGCGCGTGTCCTAAACGTGACTTACACGATTAGGTGTAAGTGAACTTTAGTTTCGATTACTCATACTTAAGCACTAGAGCATATAAACTATAAAATATTTCGAACATATAACGTTTACGGTCTCGTACGTATATCGTAATACTAGTTTAATATTATTAACGACGGAAAATAACAAATGAAAGGCATAACAACCAGTGTTATATTATATTTGTACCTTTTTTTCAAAACCCAGTTTTGAGATTTTCCCGAAAATCGGTGTTGAAGAGTATTTCGAAATAAATAAATAGTTCGTTAGTTCGGGGCTAATTTTGAAAGAAGATACGGTTAAGGGTTTAAACAGAGTGCTACACGAATTAGGCATGTTCGTTTACCGTCCGTGACTTTCGGATAATCTCCTTGTCGCTAAAATTGATATTATCTGTAGCAATGGCATTGTTGTCAATAGGCTATTGTACTTTTATTATACGTATCCATGTCGATGCGAAATCAAAAAAAAAAAAAAAAAAACAAAAACCTTCGTGTTTTGATCAATTTTAAATATACTGAGCACACTCGTTATCTCGAGTTATCTCGTTATCTAAAAGTATTTAATTTTTTCGGAATATTCGATACGGTAATTTATGAAACAAGTAGCTCTAATATGTTACATATCTGTTCTTATTTGTTTCCTATTATTTTATTGAGGAGAAATTACTATACATACGTTTGATTTTCAAACAGTGAATTATATAAAAAAAACTTCCATAAATAGATGAAGCTTAAGTTCAAATTTTTATTTCAATATTCCACTTTTAAGTTAACCATATTGGTGGGGGACATTAGTGGAGCATTGCTTAAATGCCACTATCCAAGAAGAAGTTTATCTTATTAACTCTATACTTGTTTAATTACTTTACTTATTAATTTATTCGATCGTATCACGACATTATGAGATGGGTTTGTTAGTTAGTTCTGTATTAGTTTTCAAAGGTGTGCCCATTTTCCCTCTTCGTACTTAACCAAAATCGATAAATGAGGTTTAACCGTTTGAAGGATTAAATTCGCCTATGAATCGTTAATATTCACAAATGTGCATTGTAAAGAATCATTATTTTTGGGCTAGAATTTCTTCACGAGAGTAAGAATAGAAATAAAATCCGATTCTATAGAGAAATTTAACTAGGTTTTTAAATGTTTGTTGTTTAATTTCTTAACAACATGAGAAGTATTCAGTCGGGTCAAATTATTATCTATCATTATAATTTAAAATCACTTATATAGAGCTATTTGGAAAAAAAAAAAAATCTGGTACATATAATATTTCATGAGTTAAGTATCTTATGAGTATCTTATCATAGTAATTTTTGACGTAATCCGATTAAATATTGACGTGCGTCCGTTTATTTTGGAAACAGTTAATATCAAAATCGAGTATAGCAAGGAAATCGATTTGACAGATAAAACATAAATGATAATTAATCGGATATAGACTTTTTTTTTTATCAAACTAACGACGATGAAACATTATATATTATAATAATGTGTCGACCCAATATATCATGGAGCTATATCATAACTATACATCATTAAAAAAAAAATGTATTGATATACATGTACAGAGTGTTTTTTTTTTTTTTTTATCACGAACCAACAGTTATTTAAACGAAGATATTCAATAAATATTGTTAATATTATTCTTAGTTTTTTTTTTCAGACTTAAATACTTTTATTTTTATTTCCTATATGTACCATATACATTGAACACATTATAGAGTATCTCAACTTCTGAAAATATCGGATAGTGGCACGTATTTTTATAAATCGAAAAGAAAATGATAAGAATATCCATCAATTTCGACCCCGGTGCCTATATCACAGTTAATTGTTGTTGCTCGGTTACTTAGTTTTCGAAAAGTTATTTCGTCTTTGCCTGTGACAACCCAATTAACAAACTATAACAGTTTTTTTTTCATTTATGTCGTCCATAATCTACAAATAACAATAAAAACTTTGTGTCAGCTACCTTTTAGGGAACGAATTTTGGAAATCAGACATAGGGCTGACATGAGTCCGTTTATCCGAGTCTTTATGTAGATGTTGAAACCTCTGTGCCAGATTTGGCTATGGATTGTGACAGTGATTGTAACAGACAAACTACCTAATAAAGAATCTATTGTATTGATATAGTTATAGATAACAATATGTATATAAATACTAATTAATGATTTTTATATTTAACGACCGATAAACTCCGAAATAAAATGTAAGCGAATTCTTTTCATGATGAATATTTGCCGTTTGGTATTAAGAACCACCCTGTATAAACGAAAAAAAAATCGTTTCATCGATATTGTATATTTGTGTTGTCGAGGCAGAGCCTGTGAATGGGGTCCGCCATAGTGATGAATGGCATTTGGAAGGCTGTGTGTCGGTTCGGTTAACTAAAAAAAAAATTCTCATATATACGAGGCCGTTTCTACCGCACTGCTGCCACGCCATAGACAACGTTTTTGATTTTCTTTTTTTTACATCACCATCACCAATTTAATATCTCGCTTATATCGCGAACACTTGCGAATATACTTGTGGTTTACTTACATATTATATGCATACATTTTTTTTTTACCATGAATTATAATTGCCGAGCTCCCGTATTTTACGGAGTACGTCGTCGCGGCAGAAAAAAATAATGGTTTTTTGTTTTTTTTTTACGACCCCAATTTTAGTAAAAAAAGCATTATGTGACCACATTCAGACACAATACCGATTGTATGCGGACCCCTGTTATAAACAATAATATGTCACGTTTTGCACCTGACGTGGCGTTGTTTTTTTCCTCTATGATAATATACTATCACACACTTCGAGAAACTTTTATTTAAAATTTAAAATTATATTCGGATGTTATTATCATAACGGCTAAATGGATAATATCAACTTAAAGAGACAGATTGATTTGTTAATGTCCTTCGCTTAAAAATTAAAATAATCTGATGTAGTTCATAAATACATTATTTTTGAAATAAATATTATACATTTATAACACTCGAAAAAAATGTTAAATATGACAAGACTCGATAAAAATCACGATAAATTATAATTAATTTTGTAGTTACAGATTCATACAATTTTCAATATAAATTTATCAAAACATGTTTAACCAACCACCGCTCACTGTTCAGGATTCATTTGCAATTCTTAGCTTTGCATAAAGAAATATATTTACTACATAATCCTAGGCATAACTTCTCTACTTCCTGTAACACAACACATAAATATATATGCGATTAATTTGCATACAAATCGTAAACTTATTTATATTGCACCGTATAATATTCACTGATGACGATCAAAAGATTGAAATTTACAAATTAATAATAAAATAATATTATTATTTAATTCGACGGGAATTTGGCGTTTCCACAAAGTAAAGTTGTCTTTGTTTATTTTGCAGTAACAAGAAGAGGAAATAAATATGACTTGACGACATCTTAATAAAATACACAGAATAAGAAACGTGAAAAAATTAAAAACAAACTTGTTTTTATACATGCTTTATTTGCAGAATATTTAACAATTTCCTATTCAAATAACAAATAAAAAATTAATATAAATTGTTAAATACTGCATATATTGCCCTACATAGTTTCTGAAGTCGTTTTTTAGCTGAACTGACTTAATGTATCACTGCAATGAAGCCTAAATTAGAAGACTCCACGTATTCTGAAATAAAGTTACAATTTTAAATATATTTTTTAAAAAGTATCACCATTTTGATACATTTGTGAGAAGTTCAATATTTCATTTGGCTAATCAGTTGATGATTTTAACTTCACCAAATTTATAACAAAGATAGTATATATGTTCGCATTTATATCGTCTACAGCTAAAATATAATAAAATATAGTTACCTATTATAATATAACGTTATGTATCACACTGAATTAAAATCAATGTGTTACTTATTCATAAATCATAGTTAAACGATTACAAAATATTGTAGTGTTTAACTATGCTCCAAATAAATAACCCACCCGCCTAAAATGTTTTGGGCTTCCAAAACTAACACGTATACAATAAAATCCTAGGTTTCTAACTATCCACTTATACGGGTTTTTTTTTTTTTTAAGCGCTACGACTTTTAAAATCAAATTAATTCGGTAAGAATCGTTTTTTGTTGTCAATGATTTATCGTTAAATATAGATATAAACTTATTTATTTTAGAGATTTTTACATGGATTTGTTCGAAAATGAAGATAATACAATTTAAAAGGCACGGACATATTGTATGTATAAATGTTACCAAAACAAAAATTCAAAAGTAAGACAAACGCTATATATTATTATGATAAAACATTAGGTAAATTAAAAAATCGTTTATCTTCAGAGGAAGGGGTAATGTGGAAGAGCCTTGGATTTTATTGATTTCTGTAAAATTAGTGGTGCATATACTTTATATTACTATGTAGGCTTCATACAAATTGTAACGTATGCCTTTAATGCACGTACCATTATATTCATCACCACCCCCCCCTCTACCCAGATTGGCGAATAATTGGCGAATAAATGATACAGAGTTACGCGAATAAACGAAATGCGTGTTTACGCAGAAGTTTTGGCGACAATTTAGAATATACAGTTATTATTTTGCAAATGTTTAAACACACCTGATACACATCCATCAATTTGTATTTGGTTCGGTACTGAGTATTATTATTACGGTATTATAAGAGAATACGTCATTATTACCGGCAAATGGTTTGGAGTTGACAAAGACTAAAATATATTTTATAGCAATGCGATTTTTCTCGTTGGTGTGTAGTAGTATATTGAAATTAATTTTCCATGTCTGTAGTCCGGCGTAATATCATTGTGTAATATTCGGACGGTCAGACGGAACCCGTCATACACGAAACAAGTATACGGACGGTTGAAATGGATAGAAAGCTAAAGTTATAGGAGAGGGTCATAAAATGATGTGTTCAGGTAAGACTAATACATAGATAGACGTGAAAATAATAGCTGATAAAGATTTATAAATATGTCCACCAAAATATATTTAAAGTAATCCTGCGTCTATTCACGGACTTTTTAGTATAGGTTCTCAATTGATAAACCATAGTCGGTATCGTCATATGATACTTCTTAAATATTGGGAAAAATCTAATTAATTTGTAAATACCGGCTCTAAATATATTGTATCGATTTTCCCAGTTTTTCTACGTTTTTTCCGGTTTTCCCATGTTTTATCCCGGTTTTTCAAACTTGATGAGAAAACTGCTGCGAGAACCAAAAAAATGACCTCTTTAAAGTACTTTGCTAGTGAAATTTTTTTTTAAAAACATTACTAGCATTAAAAATTGGAGCAAAATTGCTGGTAGAAAAGTTATGCACAGAAAAAAAAAAGGCCGTAATTTCTTATATTTTCCCGGTTTTTTTTCGGTTTTTTTGTATTTGTTGATAAATCTCTTGGGAAAACAAAAAAATGACCCATTTAATTTACCTCTCCATGCCGATTTTCTTTCAGAAAAAGTGTTACATGTAGAAATCCGATTAAGACTCTTGGTAAAAAAGCTCCTTCGCTAAAAATCTGAAGTCGAAATCAATAATATGATGCGGTAAACTTTCAAGTTTTTCCTACGTTTTGCCCCTTTTTTTTTAGTTATTAAGAAAACAACACACGAAATTAAAAAAGACCCTCTTACTCATTAATTGGACACAATTTCCATGCAAAATAAAATTTACCGTAGCTTATCATTTATTTTCTTACCACATGAATAATGGATTTGCGTTGATAATCGTTAGTTTGTACACGATAAAAGCGGGCTATATCATATTATTAACATTATTTTAAACGCAACCCATTTTGAGTGTGTACATGAGTGTGAGTGTAAAAAATGTCAAGTGCAACGGATTTATTCAGTACACAAAGGTTTCTCGACGTCGTGATTATTGGGAAACGTATACGTCAAAAAAAAAAAAAAAAACGGTAGATTTTCGTCCAAAGTCTGTTTACAAATGATAGTGTCTTTTCGGTTAAAGTATTATTATAGGGTCGTATATCATCCATGAAATTTTATTGATTTTAAGTCCTTAGCATCAACAGGTGGACCCACCGCGTGTTATACGACCGATTCCATGTGCCGAAAAACCCTGTAATGTTTTTCATAGCTGATAATATCGACGTTACATAATATACAAAACTGCGTCAACTTAAACACTTACAAAGATTATTTAATGAGACCACAATAATATTTGTTAATTGAATTTCAGGAAAAATTGGGTATAGTATGTTCACTTTTATCAGATAATATATATTGGAAATTAAAATGTTCATGATGATTTGTGATTATCATTGTGATTCGATATGTTCATATATAATATATGAGAGGTGAGAATATATAAAGTATTTTAATTTACATTTTTGTACGCAACGATAAATCATTGCTAACGAAATACGATTCTGAAAATTACGCTAAGTTTGGTTTATTATTACCAAATTGGACTACTTATGATTACTAATGATCTAAGTGTTTGGTTTTCGAGCATTTCTGTTTTACCAAACAATTGTATCCATATGAAAAAAATTTATATTAATAACGGTTTAACCAATTAAAAACGAACAAAAATTCGAAAATATTAAATACCTTTAAATAGCTCAAACATTTCCAGAATGTTCTGAAAATTAAAATTTCAGGTCTTCACAATTATTTTTATCTAAATCACAACAAAGACAAAAAATCGAAAATAATGCGAATGTTAATGCAGTTAACTTTATTAGTTTTCAAATTCCATCAACATGTAGATATAGGTACCATTTTATAATCGAAATATGCAATGCTGTAGTTTCACCTACAAACATAAAGGCGATGAAAAATAAGGCAGGTTTTTTGAGGTGCTTGTTTCATGATAAATATTCCAAAAGAAAAATAAATTCAGAATAAAATTGAATGCTTACTAAGATAGTGAGTGTCTTATATGTTATATAGATCACCCTGCACTACAGAACGAACTGAAATATTATATGGAATAACAATATTTATCGATAGCCAATAAAACGAATGGCTTTCGGAAATAATTTAATATGTCAACGCAATAATAAAATAGATACCTTAACATACACATCGTTATTATTACGACGTCGTCAACGACATTGATCGTAAAAACCATAAATTTAAATTCATGACGCTCCTAATATCATATACTTTTATATTATATTTTCAAAATCATATCAAATTTGTTACGCTAGTACTTAAATTTTACTAAACATATATCAAAGCGGTCCTTATTTTACGGTTTAGGAAAAAAAGTTGAGCAATTATAATCAAGCAGCTCTCTATTTTGTTCGTTAATATCAGAATACCTAATTTTGATGGAACTGGATGATTATAGCTCAGCCCTTTCACGTTAGAAAATGATTAGAAAATGAGGATAGTTGAAACGTTGTTCAAATTTAAATTAAAATCTATGGCATTTACATTAAAATATACCAGTTTTCAAAATATAAAACACTGCTCCAAAAATATTTGCCAATGTTTCTGTTGGTTTCTCACAAATTAAATGATTTTAAAAATTGAGTTCAATAAAAGACGGACATATTTCGCACGGACGGGTGGGCCATTGTTAAAGGTGAAGAATTGAGAAGGTAGTATGTGGAGAGGAATTTATCTTTGCTAATAAAAAACGGTTTTGAGCGGAGTTAGGTTATATACATGTTTTAAACACCGCAATACTTACGATTTTACGAACGTAAGTTTTCAAGCATTTTAGTTTAGTTTGACAATTTCACCACAGAGTTACTATCTACCGAATAAATATTATATAAAAAATTCGTATAATTAAAACGTCTAAAAATAGCTTAAAAATGGCTTCAGTGTTTTGAAAACTTTACCAAGTCTTTAAAATGTAAATATAAGATTTTTGTCCATTTATTAAGTTTATAAAAATATTTGTCATTAAATTAAAACAAAAAACCATTTAAAATAATAAAAGCATTATTTTTGTAATGTTTTTCTTACGTGTTTTCCAATTATTTTGAAAACTTTTTGGAAAAACAAGAAAAAAAAGGTGATTTTTTGAAAAGATGCTACACTTGAAAATTTGATCAAAATGTCTGTTAGAGTTTGTGTACACAGTATATATAAAAATAAAAAATATCATTATAAATTTCTCACTTCCCTCAGAATCTATAAATATTTCAGTAAGTATTTATCAATTTAACTTCAGAAAATTACAAATTTAACGGATATAATAATTGATTTTCTAACCCATGGCTGGGTTAAGTTATCAGCAAACCCTAGGCACTCATTGAAATTTGACCTATCAAATTATATATTTTTTTATCAAGTTTATTTTATAAGTACTTTAAGAGAGAATACCTAATATATTACTAACATAATTGTTAATTATTATTATTATATATACAATAATAACTTAATAAGTATAATTTTGCGGTACAGGAGTAATATTTTTTTACCAATGGATGGCAGTTAATAACAACGTTTTTGGACTGATAAAACAGAATAAACGTCAATAGGCGATGAGTATTTTACCAACCATATAAATACTATTTTTAAATATGAAAACATAAATAGAACACCTACAGTCGAAATTAACATTGATTAGCATTTGACAAATATAGAGTTCTATAGCGGTCTGTAGTTATACTTCATTCTTGGTGATAACACAATAAATATATTCATAATATCATAATTTGTTTCATTTATTATTATCAACATGTTATTTTTGGAAAAAAAGTTTCCAATAGAATAATTTCCACAAAAATATGGTTCCGGGCAAATATTTTCTAACAAATTATAGTCCTCCCACATAATAGGACACTAATCGAAAATCACAATAATAATACATTTTTTATCGCGTAACGCTGCTCCGTGTCTAAAATGCTTGTATAAAGATCACGGTTAACTTAAGTAAAATTCAATAATAAATTGTGTACTAATGTATTATCTTTTTTTTGGATTTTGTTCTATTGTCGTAAATTGTCTGTTTCTTGTCGTCCTTCGTCGGCCTTAGTATAGACACAGCACTTAACCTAATAGTTTATACGGTCCTGGCCTAACCTAAACTGCTAAAATCAGACAAGGAAATTTTGGACAACGTTAATATGAAAATGCTTGTTGATAAATGGTCACTTTTAAAAGACAGTAGGAATATTATACGAAAATTATAATAATAATAACAATAATATCCTAGCCTATATGCATTCTAATTTATTGCAATTGTTTTATGTTTTGAACGTAATAATTATATGAGTATATGACATATTTAGCAAGTTTACATTTTATTTTTATTCACTGAAACCGGTCAATTTATTCACAACACAGCTTCCCATTCGTCATTTATTCGCGCCGGCCTTGAAACATAACCTATAAGATTACGGACCATAATTTAATCGCATAGTCTAGAAAATTGAACGATTTTTCGATGGCTGCCAAATCGCAAAGATTTTATTTCACGGTTTAAGTAGAATAAAGACAAGGACTTATAAAATTATCCTTATTTTAGCACTCAAACTATTCTTCTTCGTTTCTCTGTCATATCTTTTGTTTTATTTGAAATGATGATTCCGATAGAAATAAAGTTTCGTAGAAAAGAAAAAAAAATATATATATATACTGAGTGTACCACGAAAATATACCCATTGAAATAAATCCTGAGATAGTATAGATAACCAAATTCTGTTTCTTTTTTTTTATACATATATATATATGTCTGGTATAGATAAGGACATCATATATTTATATTTGAATTAAATTAGTGTATATTTTAGTAAAGGTACTAAAAAAATGACTTTTTATTTTACAATTTTAAAAAAATTCAAAGATAGCTATTTTAAAAAGTTTATCATTTGAAACTTCGACTTATCAACTTTTTATTTTCATTAAATTCATGATTTTTAATAATTTTTAGTTCAGAGAAAAGTACCTATAATTATGAAGCAGGCTATAATCGCATTCGCTACTCGATTAATATTATTATTATAGCTGTTTGGCTGTACACTTTTATCTCGGAACTCAAACATTTTTTTTAAAAATCACGAATTAATGAAAATATAAAGTTGATACATTGAAATTTTCAGAAGAATAAACTCTATAAAATGGGTAAATTCGAATTTTTCAAAAATAACAAAACAAAAAGTTAATTTTTTAAGGTTTTTACCGAAACATAAAAATTAATTGAAATATAAATATGTATAGTCCTTATCCCTGTGAGTAACACATAAATATATATAATAAAAAAATAATACAATTTTGACTATCTTTATTATTTTTGAATATATTACAATATCTTCGTGCGACACTCTGTACCCTGTACATACGAAGAACAAATGAAAAAAAATAACTTTGGTAATATACCGGAAAAATGTGTTTTATGTCTGTCAATTTTGATTTTTTACAGACAAAAAGTTCGAAGGATATCAGTATATCATACAGTAGATTAGAGTCGTCTCATTTTCCGATGGATATTATTTTACGTGCTTCAGGGGTCAAAAAAAAAATAAACAGATTTTATATTTGCACAAAATAATATGTAAATATTATACAAAAACAAACACCGTGCTGAGTGTTGAAACACCAACGTAATAATTATTTTCAAAAGTATAAATTCGATTGCAACGCTATACAATTATTATGGGTAAATTGTTTGTATAGTAATACGAATATACTTCACAATATTTTCTACCAAAATTTTTTCAGTCGTAAGATTAGTTTTTTTTTTTTTAAATTTCCTACCTCTATCTGACACATTTTCGATGGTTTTTGAAGTTTGCCAGTCTAGTTGATCTGTGATGTTCATCAAAATCAGCCATGTTTACAGTGCAAAGTCATGGTAATAGATATCTGGTTTCCTCGTCAACGGACCGTTACTATAAATCAACTCAATGAAATCAAAAAAAAAAAATGCTTCAATATCACCTGTGATTCTCTTGATTTGTGGTGACAAAAATAAACGGATGCAATCGATAATTTCTTTTGTATACTTTTCAAACTAGTGTTATTATTTAATATTTGAATTTAAATTTATTTTAATCACGGTTTTTGAATAATTATTATATTGTCACTTACATCGCTGTCATTTTAATTGAATTAAAATTAAATTAATTAAATTAAAAAAATTAATTGAAATTTAAAATCCCATCAAGTACGATGATGGCGGTTATCCACAGCATAACGTTAAACGTTTGGAAAATTCAATTGTTATTGCCAAAAATGGTGAGAAAACCTCCAGAAACCACAAAACGATGGTCACTTACAATTGCGAATCTATTGCTTATATAATCTATTGCTAGATATGCAGGTTGCATAACGACCGCGAAATTCCGTAGAGACTCGTAAATACGCATACACAATAATTACTGTTAAATTAACATACAGCGTATTCAACGAACCATAGTTCAAAAATCAGATAATAAGTTTACACATTCTGTGAATATATGAATACTCACATATTCACGTATTACGTCAAAACAACGTATGTGTCAACTTATTTAGGTCTATATATATATATGTATGTTGTGTATTATAGAAAATAAGGTCCGAATGACACGTATCAACAAAAGTTCTCGAATTGGAAAAATAAAAATAGAGGGACTTTAGACTTAAACAAAATTAACGTCCCTTGAAACTATTGAACTCGATCTAATCCGAAGGGGGCTTTGTGCTTCACTTCCTCACTAAATTTTAAATATAATAAAATTATGAATATAATAAAATTATGAATATAATTTCCGAAAAAAAAAAAAAAAAACAACACTACTGCAGAGCTCTGACTGTTTGCTTACATATAAGATAATATATATTTTAGATTCTACTAAGTATAATACGATGTGTTAATTTTCTCTGTACGTTTTCTACCAGAAATCTTGCTCCGTTCACAAAGTATAGTGACGATGGTTTCTAGTAAAAGTTATCGTTTCGTAAGTGCATTGAGGAGTTTATTTTTTGATTTTCTTTGGAGTTTTCTTAATTTTGGGGATGACCCTCGAAAAAACGTCGCGAAAACTTTTAACTGATATATTTACTCAAGAACAGTTTCTGTTCTAAATTTTTATTTTCGTTTATTTAATGAAAAAGAATCATAAACGCCGAAAATTTCACAGAATATTAATATTTATATAGGTCTTAGCTATTTCTAGACATGATAACATTTTCAAAATATTCTGGTAATTTTTCAGTTATTTATAGTCATTTGATTTTTTTTAATTATTTAGGTTTCCGTTTGTTTTTTTGTAATTTATATTGTTTTGGTCCAGCGAAAATGTTTGAAAATTAGCATAAGATTTATCATGATACATGGGTTACAATTCGTGGGAAAAAAAAGTTCAGCAAAATATTATAATTTATAATTTATGTTTTATAAGCATTTAAGGTTCAAATATTGAAGAAATTTAATTTTGGTAAAAATTAAAGCAAATACGTACCGTCCCAATTTAGTGGCGGATACAAGGATTGTTTTTAAGAGGGGGTTGGATTTTATTAAAAATATATATATATTTTATAAACAATAATTGAATAAAAGAATCACGTAAAAAAACGCGGTCTAAGGAGAGGGTAATTTCCCTGTCACCCTCTTTCCCTCTAACGGTCACTACATTCCATGCGTTCTATTTCAAACAAATAGTAAAAGTGCGTTAACATTTCTAAAAAAATGAGTTTACGCACCCCCGTAATTCGAACACTGAAAATCATGGGATATAATATTATCATGAACCTATGCTGATATGAAATTTAAATAATGTATTGTACCGATCTCGCCTATTTATGGCACCATTCTATTGTTACACTTTACCCCTAGAGGAGTGGCAGTTGATTTTTTTCGAGTGTCAGTTCGTGGACCATGTTTGTTGATGGACAGCTTGTATTAGTCTTATGTAATACGTACTATATATTATATCGTTTTTTTTTTTTTACTCGGGAACATTTATACTAAACGTTTGGAATAATATTTAGAAAAACGTAAATATATTAAAATTGAATACGTATATCGTTTTATTTAAACGTATAAATATCACAAAAATAGTGAGGATTATTTTAGAGTTTCCGCACGGTAATCCACTGTATAGTTTAGTACTTTAATAACAAAAAGACAATGTCTGGGAAATACTGAACCCACACAAACGGTATTATTTTTTGTAACGATGCGCACCATTTATAATAATAATATTCTATTAATATTGAATTTAGCATATTATATTTAATGTGTGTGACGATAAATTGTTGCGAATAAAAAACGATTCTCGGCGAAGTTCGGTCAGACATTTTTTTAAACAATAAAAATGTAAACACGAAAAGCTTAAACAAATAAATTACGCTCAACAATTTTTTTTTTCTCGTATTGTGCTTTTAGAAATATAATTTAAAAATCAAAATGATTTGTTTATAAAATTAAAAGTAAATTGGCTTACGCGAATAACAATTTAATATAGTCACAGTAAACATTTTATTTCTACAAAAATTTTAGATATTGGAAATGGGATATACGGGAATAATACGAAAATGTCTGTATAATTTCCAATTATAAAGTTGATATAATTAGCAATCGGTGAGTATTTCATGCTGGTGGATGATGGTACAACGCCGATTATACAATCTCATACTGGGGCAGGTACAGACAAAATTCGCTCAGTAATGAATAGAAATCTAATTATAAACTTGTCCATTCGATTGACGTACAATTGTTGTCATCAGAATTGACAAAACAACTTATATAATACTTCTACGACGACGCATCCAGATGACAAAATCACGATAGTAATATTATAATATTTGCACTGTGAGTATGTCATGTAAAATAATATTATAATGTAATATCCATTACAACCTAATATACAGACAAAATGTATTAGTGATTAATTAATGAAGGTAGAAAATCGATATTATTTTAAAATGATTAATCCCGCGAGTATAAATGAATCTAAAAGTTACTGTAAAAACTTTTTTATCCGGACAAAAAGTTTGTTCCGTTTTATTTTATTAAACATGTGAAGTTAAGTATTAAAATCATAAATAGTTAAGTGTATATGTTCCCTGGTTCTTATCGAATAAATACGATAAATACTTACGAAAACTGTGCTTACGAAAATTAACATATAACGATTGAAAAACAAAAAAAAAACAGAAATTAAATAAACTTAAAATCCTAAAAAGAAAATGGCACAGTAATAAAAACGTACCATGTATACCTAACTGCCCTGATCCAGCTAAGTGAAATGTCCTAAACTGTAAAAAAAAAAAATCTAATCGAATTCATATAGGCCTGTCGAGATTCTGAAACACGCGGGTCAAATGGAATCGCCTACAGATTCCAGAAATTTTGCATAGTTGTTTACACTATATTATTATACATATTATGTAAAAGTCATTGTCGTTTCGAGGAGGAAAATAAAAAAAATTCAAATCGACTTTGCGACTAAGCTTGTCGACGGCGCGCGTGGCGTACGTTTTATTATAGTTCGACCTAAAAGTATACATAAATAGTATAAATAATATAGTCAGTTATGATGACTAATAAAATGTTGTACTTATATTATCATGACACGGCGTTGTAGTCATTGGATTTTGTCTATATGAGGATTTCAGCGGGTTTTAAAGAGATTTTCGAGCGACGTTACAAGAGAAACTCCGATCGCGGAGATGCGCGTGTTTAAAATGAGAAAATGCGGATTAGAAAAAGAAGAAAAGGAAGAAAAAAAAAACCAATAATAATTTACGACGATGACGATGACGATAAAATGTCAGAAATAACCGCATGTAGTAGTTTTTTTTTTTTTTAATATTGCAGATTCTGGTCGAGTGTTATAGTGAGGAACGCGATGGTTTTACTATGCAGTGTGTTCTATATTACTTTTGTAAACAACTATTTTACCAGAAATCGTGATTTGATTTAACGTCAAGGGTAGTCTCTACTCTCTAGCGACAAATTATGTCTGGTCGGTGTAATGGGGAGGTCATTCGTTGGTATTCCTTGTTATTTCGTTAATTGTTCAAATAAAAAAAAAACATAAGTAATTATAATTAAAGCATACAAATATGCAGGCTACCATTGTTTTGAATTTTGTTTTTTGTTGTAATTAAAATGAAAAATAATTGCAGACTGGCAATTTCCAACAAATTCAAAACGTAGTACAATTTTAATAATATTCTGATGTCTTTTGAATTATTTAAAATTATGTAAAATGGTTCGGTTTATTTAAGTTTAATTTGGTTTTCAAGTGCATAAATTGTATAGAATTTTCAGAAATTCCGAAAAATTAATAGAAAGTTCAATACACGTTATTGGGATACCACTACAAAAATATCAAAAATTCACAATGATACATTTAGTAAAAATGCTCAAACATTTTTGACGGAGAACAAGGAAAATTGTGATTTATTTAATTCATACATTTATACAATTTTCAATTTTAGTTCATCGAAACCAGTTTAACTGAACTTTGCTCTGAATCGTTTTATAATCGCAATAAATGTATTGTTACGTAAAAATATAAATTGAATTATCGGTATATTGTATTATGTTCTATTTTATCAACTTTTTACCCACAACGGTAGCACACCCATAGATTGAAATTGTTCGGGTTTTATTTTTTAAATATAAATAAAACGTATTTTTAAGATGACCGATGAAAGCTGTTTGCTCGAATTAACATGTGAATTAATAATATCTCAATAATTAGCTCTTATTATCGCCAAACTTCCGGTTTCGAGTTGGCGGAAAACCGTATTTATCATTTATAAATACCCTTAAATATTTAGGGTTAAAAAATACGTACTAGCATAATTAGGAGGGGTGCAGCCACTGTTATAAATAATTGAATGTAAATGTAAGGATACACAATTGCTTACGAAAAAACGATTTTGAGCAGAATTCAGTTGATAGTGATACTTTGTCAACAATATATATGCCATTTTATAGTAAAATAATTTAATATGCTTTATATATTTTCTTTATAATATTTGTTTAATGTTGTACCGATTTTCCAAGTTTTCCTATGTTTTTCCCTGTTTTCTCATGTTTTATCCCGGTATTTCATATTTCCTCCGTTTTTTTGTTCGGTTTTTCAAACTTAATGAGAAAACTCCTGAGAAAATCGAAAAATTACCTCCTTCAAGTACCTCCCCACATCGATTTCCTTTCAGAAAAGTTGCTACACTTAAAAATCTGAACAAGTATTCTGGTAAAAAAGTTGCGCATAGTTCAAATAAAAAAATTAAACATCTTTGTAAAAAAATAAACTTTTTCGCTCTACTCAGAATCTTAAAAACATTTCCGTCTAAGTTATTATTATTTTTAGATTTGGAGCGTAGCGAGGAATTTATTGATTTTACTAAGGAGTTTTTTTTTTTTTGTAATGTTTACCAAAAACCTTATTCCAAAGTATTTATTGTTGCATCTTTTCTAAAAGGTAATTTTATTTATTTGATGGGTCAAGAAGGTAATTTTTTGATTTTCTAAGGGGTGTTCATAACAATTCGGAAAAACCCCCAAACAAAGTACTAATTTTCTTATTTTAAATTTGTATACATGATATTTTTTACTAGAATTATCGCTCAAATAGATAAACAACGAGACATTTTTTATGTTGAATTTTTAATGTAGTTCAAAAAAGTCGTTTTATGTTTTATTTGTAGATTTTTTAAATAATTGAACAAAATCCATAAATACTTAAAATGAACGGGACTATGACGAGAATTATTTTTATTTGATTCAAAGAAAAATGCTCGCAAGACTTGAAATTACGACAGGAAACCCATATTTGGTTTTTCTAAACCTGAAAATATGTTTTTACCTCACATACATAAGCTATTTATAGAGATTTAAATTTTGCGAGTTTTTTACGTGATTTTTATTTCGTAGTTAATCTGTAGAGAATATTGTTATTTTTACATAAACTATTTAACATAAATGATTGAAAATTTGTTAGTAGGTTCATTATAAGTCGTGCTTAGTGGGCAAAAAAATAAAATTAGTATAATGTAGTATTTTTTTTTATAAGAATTTTAAAATTAAATTTTAACGATATTCGTAAATATTGCGGCCTTTAAAAACCTTGACTTTTGGAATATTGTAGTTAAAGCCGATATATTCAAATATATAGATTTTTACAGCATTATTAACATTACTAACTTTGGTTTTTCAAATGAGAACCTATGTTAAAAAATCCACAACTAGATGAATTATTCGTTTAAATACATTTTGTTGTTGTTATTTCTGATTTCCATCAACCCGTTAATGATATATTCCACTTTTAAGTTTAGGTATAGTGTAGTGGAGTAGTCGAATATCATTTGTGAAGGCTGCACGATGTACGGTGTTTTATTAGTGTTCCACTACTCTCCCCTGTACCTAAACTTAAAAGTTTCAGCGGGCTGATGAAAATCGACAATTTCAAAACTAACATTTATAAAAATTAATAGGTCCTTGAACTATTTATACTGAAACAATTTGCTTATAGAATTTTTAATATAGATTCTTATTTGAAATACCAAAGTTGCTATCGCTACAGGATACTCCTTAAATATTGTGAAAAATTTTAGTATTCAAAAATATTGGCTTCAACTATACTTAAGAATTCTAAAATTCAGAATTTGAATGAATGCAAATTTAGAAAAAAAATAGGGCGTGCACGTTTAATGAATCACCTGTAAACATATTTTTTATACTAAACAAACTCATCTAGCAAATTTTTTAGACAAGGAGAAAGAATACAAGATTAGGTAATGGCACGCAGACGAACATTTTGCGTGGTTTGGGAAAAAGGTTTAATGTACGCCGGTGAAACGTATAGTTGACGCCAATCTAATGTAGAGTTTACGTTAGTAATGTGATGGAGATGATGATCGTAAAAGCTTGTGAAAGGTGTGTTTTCGCTAGAAACACGGGTCCATAAAACGGATCGTTCGCGTCGGTGCCACTATGATATGATGATTTTTAGCTTATCTTATTAGGAAGGTGGTTGTGTAAAGAGCTGACCCGTTTTACAATTCTCGGTTTAACTCGAGTACAGCTGAACTTTGGTTATTGTCTCACTCGTAGGTTAAATTATTTCTGGTTTTACAATCACAGTTTGAAATGGAGGAAAAAAGTGAAATGAAATGCTATTGTAGACTTTATAATGTTAACAACACACGGTCTGCGCATGATTCCGTTGCAGCTGTGGTCGAAAATGTATTTGTCGAATGTTATTCAAAAACTCCCGGAATCCGGTATGCGATGGTTTTACGGTTTTTGTCTCAATCAAATTCGTATTAAAATTCGTATCTATGTATAAATTTGGGTAGGTACCTAGGCAATATTTTATTTTCGCATAAAGCGACCGAAAAAAATAATATATACACCAGCTGCTATTGTGGCGGTTTTGGTTACCCTTCTCGTTAAATTATCATTTCTCTTTTTCAGCACGTTATTTTCACTCCGATGACTAAACACATGTTTAGAGAAAGATTTCCGGTAGGAACGTTATTCATAAACACACAAAGAAAAACAAACATTAATATAGGAAGTAAAAGTAAAACCGATAAGTACTTAGTACATTCCTCGCTACGCTCAGAATCTAAAACCGAGTCATTTCCTAATTAATGACAAACGGTAGAGACTATTTGGTGTTCGTATAAAATTTAAATTTGTTATACTCATCAACATACTGTTTGCAATAATATTAATTATGTTCGATAAAATCTGTGAGATTTCCGCATTCATATAAAAATACCTTCAAATTCGAAGGAAACATAAATTGTATTTATTATTGAATATGACTGATATGTACAAATTCAAATTTTATTTATGAATGAAAAAATAATCTTTGAACTTCTAGTACTCACCTGTATCGGGAACCAACAAAACGCGAATATGGCGACTACGACTACGACCATCCGAGTGACACGTTTCTTGCCCCTGCGGCTCTCAGCTGACGGTGGCTGTCCACCTGGGTTTACACCTTTCCACAGTCTCATCAGCATCAGGACATATAAGATGCATATAATTGCCAATGGTATAGCGTATGATGTCAAGAAAAAGAATATCTAAAAAAAAAAAAAAAATTAAAAAAATGTTGTTAATTTTTAATCACAGACTATTAATTACATTTTTTGTTCATGTTTATAGCTAATTACATCATAAATTTGAACTTAAATCTCTTATGAAAATAATTTACGAATATACAGACTCAACATTTTTTTTATTGCCAGTTAACACACAAATCATGATGAAACTCTTATATAATTTTTGAGCATTTTTAAAGATTGAGAAATATTAATTTATACACATCGAAAAGTAGATTATGTATTCAGTGGCGTATCCAGGTAGAGGGATTTGGGGGTTGTAACCCCTCCCCGGAATGTCTTCGAAATAAAAAAATAATATTAATATATAGTTAGAAAAAAGAATAAATTGTTTATTACACTTAACAGTTTACACAAATAATACAAATTAATAATATACAAATCCAGCCCAGTGTAGTGTGTAAATTATAATAATAGGTAAATCTATGGTTATCGGTTATCCAAAAAGTGTTTTACAATTGTCAATAGAAGAAGTATATCCACAGACTAATCGTTTTAAACTAAAAAATCTATGTACAACTCGACGGGTCGATCGCCATGATGCAGTTATAATATTTGAACTTCAACCAGCCATTTTACATGCATTTAAAATTACACTTTGGACTGATTCTGACGCTTCTAGTTCTGCAAGTCTTTTTTTTACTGCGATAAAACAGTTAAAATTTCATAAACCTTAGTTCTACAGCTCTATTTTAGTGAAAATACTTTCCATAAGTATTTCACTTAGCCGGTATCTTCAAACAGTTAATCTTGATTTTAAAACTTAATTAGAAGCTGCTAATGTTCAAAATAATATTCAGGGTATTAGAGAAAATTGTGGTGTAAAGTTTCAACAGTTATTTTTATCCGTAAACAGTCTGGGAAAAAATTGATATTACTATTAGTTTATCACGTCAATCAAAATCAAATGATCCAGAATATTTTTTTAAGTGATTATACCTTTTATAGATAATTATTTAGACCAACTGAACGAAAGATTTGTATTCCACATGATTGTTTTGAACAATTTTGATTGTATTTTACCTAAGATAGAAATTAAAATACATGATTATATCAAAGGTAAATTCAAAAAATTAGTAGACAAATATCAAGTTATAATTGATGAATATAACGATTCAAATATAAATGATCATATATTAAATGGAGGATTAGATTTGTGGTACACTAAATATTCAAATTTAACATCTTCCAAACTCATGAACAAAAACACTATTGAAGTATACTTCTAAACTAGCCCAGATGTTTATCGAGTAATATCTAAACTTATTCAAATATTCATAACACTTCCAGTATCTGCAGCCACGGGAAAACGATCGTTTTCAACACTCCGTCGTTTGAAAATACATTTGAGAAATTCTTCGAGATAAATACGTTTAAATGGATTAGCCTTATTAAAATATATTCATCGCGATATCGATGTGGAAAGCAATAATGTTAAGGATTCTTAAGGATTATCTTGCTAAAACATCAAACCGAAAAATGAATATTTATTTATAATTTTTAAAAAAGATAAATATTTCAACTTTTATGTAATTAGCACTGTAAAATGGTAACACAATGTGTATGATTATAACACACATAAAATTCAAAACAATTTCTTTTGTTATATTTTTGTCACCCTCCAAAAAAAAAAAAAAAAACTGGATACGCCACTGTATGTATTTGTAACTCACGTCAAAAAGTTGATGATTTTAGATTCTGTGCAAAGCGATGAATGTATTGGTTTTACAATGATGTTTTTTTTTTTATATACTGCAAACAAAATATCTGCCAGATATCTTGCTCTGATTTATTGAGTGTAACACCTTTTCTTAAAGGAAATTTTACCTTATTGAAACTTTAAGCAAGACATTTTTTTAATCTTCAAAGCAGTTTTCATAATATATGGGAAAAACCAGGAAAAAATTAAAAATTAAAACTGACAATTTTATGACATTATTATTATTTAACATTTTTATGTTTATGTTCTCTACCAGAAATTTATGAGTAGTTGGTGAATTGGTGGGAAAAACAGTTATTTTTTGATTTTCCATATTGTTTTTTTTAACAATTGATTGAAACCGAAAGTAAAACGTATAAAAAACGGGAAAGTATACACAAATAATGTTTTTAGTATATTAGACTTTTTTTTTTTTGTTATAGCTCTATTCAAAATATTCTCATAGACTTGAAACTTTGACAAATAACTTATATAAGTTTTTTCAAACATGTAAAATTTTCAACAAATTTAGCCATTTTTGAGCTATTTATGGGTATTTTAATTTCGCGAGTTTTTTACGTTATTTGTACTCATTAGGTACTCTGTTGATAAAATTGTTAGACTGAACAGTCCTCAGTGAGCTCCAGTCAGAATCGTTATCTATTAATAATGATTAATCGTTGCGTACAGATATATATATATATTAAATGTCTCTCTATACCTTGCGTTCTCAATTTCACACCTTAACAGTTGTCCGCTTATTGTGCGAAGTATGACCGTTTTTTAAATGCTTTTCGATAAACTTAAATGCTTAAATAAAAAAACCGAATTATCACGACTGCGGGTTTTCGATGATTTTATAATGCCGATGTAAATAATTTGAATGTTTAGTCGGTCAGAACTGAAAATATATTTTCTTTACATAAACGTATAGCCACGATAATAGTGTATTAATTACCTACAACAAGAATGCGAGACGGGACCGATAAATGACGGAAATAATCTATGAAAAATTTGACGTTTTTAACCCCCCAAACCTAATTTTCTTTCGCATAATTATAATATTTTAACTTTTTTTTTTTTTTTTTAGAAAACCGAATAAATCGAAAATCGAAAAATTGATTCTCACCATTTCATTCGTGTTACTTATATGAGTTTCGGCTGAGTGTTCCTATCGTTTTTCAGACCAATATAACAATAATATCCAGCTGCTGTAACCGTACGTCGATATGTTCTGTATATTACATAAAAACAAAAATATATATCGTGAATTGCTGTGTACCATGTCAAAAACATGCGGTAAACGATGCATTGGTAAGCGGAGCCACGTAATTGGCTACGTGGTGTTTTTGCTAAAACGGGAATTTTTTGATAAACTGTAAAAACATAATATCGGCCAATGTGATATATTATTATTATTTCGTTCGATTTCTGGATACGCCTATAACCTCAAATTAATAATAATGTTGTAATATACGGTTTCGTTTTGACGTTTTCATTTTCATTTGATTCTCCTACATGATATCGAAAAACAAAAAACAATGAATTCTTCTTTCTTTCCATCCTCTGTACCCGGTAGAAAATAATTTATTCACATTTCCAAGCGAGAAACGATAAAAATCATAATACTTATATCTTTCTTTCGTGGGCAAAAAAAAAAAATAAAAAACTTTGAAATAACTTATATGATTCCAGTTTGGAAACTATTAATAATATTTCAGTACATCTAGAGTGCACATTAGTACAAATGGATTAGTAGTATGTAGTATTTATTCTGAATAAATGAGATTTCCATCCTAAAAAAAATATATATTAAAAATGAACTGTTGTAAAATTAATATCTCGTTATTTTCGAGCATTAAGAAATTTTATTAGTAATTTTTACACCCTAAAATTTATAAATATATATATGTGTATCCTAATTCAACGGATAATATTAACGGATCGACTCAAATGGATAATACATTAACAACTGCGCTAATATGGATTTAAGAATGATTGATCGCAATCTTAACTTAATTAATTTTTATGATTTTCACAAGAGTATTGCAAGACGAAGCAAGAGGTATGAGCGTCGGTCAACACCATATAAAATTGCAGACGACCTAAACATTCTAAGAAATTCTCTGGAAAATACACAATGAGAAGCATTATAACGCACAGCGGGACAATATATTTTTTAGTTTTGATCCTATTTATAATAATTGATGTAGTTAGTTTAGAATTTTTTTTTCATACTCCCACAAAGAAATCCTGTGCACGGGGCCGGTTTGATCGTAGGGAGGGTACTGCGTAGCATGGGCATATTGAAGGATCATTTTTATTCGTTAGATGGCATAAATATATTTACGTGTACCCTTTGCCGAGTCTTGTTAGAATAACTAAGAACTTTCTTGAAAGGTCTGAGCGGGAATAAATATATTATCGAGCGAAAAATGCGTTAAAATATATGCAGGATATATATTATAATAGGTACCGCCGGTTTGTAGATGTCTATCGACCTAAGATGAACTATTATTTTGCCGACAGAATGCGGTCGAGACGCGAATACAAACGTTAAAATATTGTACACTACGTGCGTTTTTTTTTTTTTTTTTATGAAAATAATATTTTTAGCGGTGACGGGAGACTTTAAAAACGGGTTAAAACTTCGCACGCATTTGCATATTGTCATTGTCCCCGTGGCGCACTGTGTACAATAGCTGGCACTCAGTATATATATGTATAGTTTTTTTTTTTTCCATACGTATACAAAATTACATATTCGTATAATACTATTATACGCATTAGTGATGTATAATAATATTATAACGATTTGTTTTTATACATCCGAGTAGCGCAGTATTTGCGGGAAGAAGAGGGAAGGGGGGAAACCGAAATGGTAAAATTATTTATATAACAGTAGTATTTTTATAGTAGGTATTTATAAAAGTTCCGCAGCGGTTCGCATTAAAGTTGCTCCGACGACAAAACTATCCGCCGCAGCACCGTGCTGCACCAGAGTCGAACTTTAATGATTATAATTTTCATACAAACGTATATAAATATTCGATCGGGCATAACATTATTATTATAACTGTACTCCCGTATTTAAAAACATGTATACACATCCGATATATTACGTTCAATATAATGACGGGAAAGTGGAAGGCCATTATTTTTTTTTTCCGCCGAAGAAAAACTTTCGTCTTAAAAACTGTACAACTTTAACGTTTAACATTCAAACTCGCACAATAATTCATTTCCTACGGTTTATATACTATACGGTACATAATGTGTATTATCGGATCGTATACATTATAATATAAACGTATATATATATACGTACACAGACTAATCTTCGAGCCGCTAATATTCGTCCGGTAAAATAAGTTTAATAACTATAAACTACGTTATTCGACTCGTACTCGTGTTATCGATGGATCGGTGCGATATTACACTGCGGACGATTCGTTTATCATAATAATGTATGATCCGACGGTTTTCTCGCAAACATGTTATAGACATTCGATTTTTTTTTTTTTAACCACAAACGACTTTTCTCCACGAAATATTACTTCGATCGAAAAATAAAATATTTTTTAATTTTTTTCGTAGATATATTAGTGAACTCTGGCGATTCTTTGATTTTCCAAGCCGTTTTTGCATAAACCGAAACTTAAAAAACTACCCTTCCCTTATATAGCACGCTTAAATTTTTATTGAAATTCAATCCAAATTCGTATTTATTTTTCATTCCACCGATATAACAAATTTAATTCCCGAGTCTGTGCTCATTCGGTCCAGTCGGAGCCATTATAAGTAGGCAAAAGTTTCTGAAAAAATGATATATTTAATAAACATCAATAGACCGCAATAAACTCTATTTTGGGTAAAAATCGAATATATATATAAATAATAATTAAAATGTTTTAAATGTTCATAAAAAAAAAATAATAATAATAATATGTACTAAATTAACGAAAATAATCTACGTGCGTGCGATTTAGTTTTGAATAACACGTTATAATAATAATAATTTGAGGTTTTGAGTTTAAATTAAAAATCCTATTAAAAACGTCGGAAAGAAATCATTCCGGCGCGGTGGTAGCGTCGCAAACCCTTTGAATAATAATTACTGTTATTTTTAAAAAAATTACGTGAGATAACTTCAAATTAAATATTTTATATCGCGTACCTGTACTATTAACAAAACAAGAGAAGCATAACGATTTGTTGTTTTTTTTTTCTTACCAGTATCAACCATAAACTGTGAAACCATTAAAAGCAGGAAACATTTCTACGTCGTTTTCGGTTTTGGTTGTTTTTTTTCTCACTTTTGATGACCATATACTTAGAAACAGCAGTAGAAAAACACAAAGAAAAAAACTAACCCTGTAATGAACAGCTCTCTCAATGAACATTATCTCTATTTTCATTAAAATATTATTTGTTACTCCAGTTTATTAATTCGGCCCTTGGACCTGCGAACTATTGTAAGTTAGAAAGCTGCGACAATAAAACACCGCGTTCAGAAACAAACAATAATTCAAAAACGTACTACGCAAGTTTATTAAATCGATTATTATTTTCGTGAAAATAAGTAGTATACGTTATATTAAAATTTTTAGCACTGAAAATACTTTAACCGAGATTTAACGTTTCAACGTGAGTTTGTTGTTTCTTATGACAACAATTAATAGTAAATATTCCGAATACCGCCGTCGTTTTTAATTAAATATTTCGAATAACAAAATAACGTAAATATAATATATTTATTGTGAATAGTAAATTTCACTCGGGATCGTAAGTATAAATCGAATAAGTAAGCGATAAATAATGATTGATTATAAAACAATGATGATTATAGCCGTATACGCATCAATCTGATGGGATACAGAGGAACCCTTTCGTATAATGAACGGTAAGTACACAAAAATGTAGCTGAAATGATGACCGACGTGACCGAATTGGTTCTAATAGATCAGTTATTTGATAATTATTGATAATTAGTGGCATTCGATCGAGTAATATCACTATTTTACTTGTTTTCGTGTTTTGATTTCTATGCGCATATCTATATTGTTGAAGTGTCATGTAAATATACTAAGTTTAAAGTGTGTAATGTGTAACATTATTAATTGCATTCATATGAAATTATACGATTTGTTTTAATTAAAACTGCCGTATTTCCATATTTTTGCATTGAAATAAAATTTTTACGCATAAACTAAAACGAAACTGTATCAATTAATATCGGAACATTATTTTGAAAATAACGTGAAATATTAAACATAGAACATACATCACAATGACGTATTAGTAAATTGTCGTAAGGCACTACAATTTTAAATGCTGATTCATTAGTTTTATTGATAACACGTATGAATAAGAACAAGTTAGCATTAGTTAATTCAGTTTTCACTGAAATAAGGAAGTACCGCCCTTTAAATTAAAATAATAATAACCGTGCAACAAAACATGTTGCTTGAAATATAAATTTACCAATTTAAAATTATAAAATGTAAAAATAAATGTGTAGTATTAATCCATAGATTTGTTTCTTAAACTGTTCACACTGCTATGGTTCTATAATAAGTCTTTAATCCTTTTGGTCTATTTATAAAATATTTTAATAAAATGACGGTTTGATAATAAGTAATTGTCTAGGTTTAAATAGTTTTCGGAACTATTTAATTTTAGATGATACATTGATAACCCTATACCAATACTTTTGTCTAAACTTTATGCTGCTATCTAAATATTTATGATACTATAATAATTACGGAAGTGTGTTTGTTTGTCCTTTTTTTGTTTTACGGCGCAACGGAGTAATCAATAAAATATTTTTTTGCATAGCGATATTTGAAGGATTAGGATGTTACGTAGACTATTTTTCACTCAGGAAAAACGTATCATTCCCTTATGAAACCCATCTCGATCATAATTTTTAAAATTGTACAACAATTGATTTATCTGTTCTTGCCCCTTTAGATAAAACTCAATGAGGACTATAAACCTCAACTCTCACACCTTTATCCTAATAATAATAATAATTAATTTTGGAAATTCAACCCTTTAAAGATTGAAAAGGAGTGTCAAAGTTTGTATGGAAAAATAACTCTATACCAATATTATGATTCATCAGAATGGTGTAGTTCCATAAGTGAACATCGGGCAATTTAAGTTTTTGTATTTATGTGTAAAACTGAAAGTGATGTAGATAGGTAACTTCAGGGGAACGTATACAGAATAAGAGTAATTTCAAAAGAAAATTATTTATACTTCATAAGTTAGTTATAGTAGTTTTAAATATGTTTTGCTATTTCTGACTATTGAGAGTATTTTCATTTTTCCTGTTTATATTTTATACACTTCGTTGAGAAGACGTTGAAAGTCTATATGTTGCGAGTAATACAGCTAGAACTCATAAACGGTAAATCCAATATCAGATAATGTGCAAAATAATATTTTTAAACAAATATTCTCTATTCGAATCTGTTGTGTATAAAGGGAGGGGTTTCTATTTTAGAATCAAAAATTTAAACCCATTGAAGGTGTAAGGACTAGATTGTTGGTTTGTGATAATTGGATGGATTACTATAGATATTTTTCTAGAAAATTACCAACAAAAAATATGCCAATATTGTAGATAGCATTTATATTTTATACCATACACACAACTACATTTAGAAAGTGTCGGAACAACATCTTGATTTCCATAGAAATATTTAGTATAAATAAATGATATTATATTTAATAAACGAAATATTATTATTGTATGCAAGAAGTTGAGGTAATATGATTAACACAAATTGAAACTGGTACATTTTTTTTGGTAAGATTAGGTAAAATTCGTTAATAAAAATAAAAATTATGCTCATTTCTTCCAAACAAATGTCTTATGATAATCGTCCAGTGTATGATGGTAATGAAATTGGAAATTGTTTTGTTAATTATTTTCTAGTATCTACAATACGTAATCATTTAACTACGCCAACTCCACCAAACCATTTATCGTCCATTTCCTTAAATTAATTAGTTGAAGTTAACTTACATTCATTTCTGAATGAATTCGTTATCAATATTTATAAAACAAATGCAAGTCCAAATATGATATTAAATTGTTTCTTTATAGAATGTAAATTTATTTTATCTGTTCTTTTATTATACTTATTTAATTTATCTCTTTTTACAGGTTTTTTTTCTTTTAATTGAAAATTTAACTATATCAGGCTAATCAAAAAAGGAACTGTTTTATCTAATATAATCATTTTTCGGCATATATCCCTATTTTCTATTGATCCTAAAATATTTGAATCTATAGTCTCCAAACAAATTTATCCGATACTAGCGCCACTATACTTTATTCACCGTATTTCGACCCACTCGCTCGACGAAAATACCTCGAAAAAAAACCCCTCTATAAGCACGTTCTCGGTGGCAGCCAGCTGCATACTACAACGAGCAACGACGATCGCCGAACCCCGCCGACTAATCACAGATCACGATGGCTCAGTATGCATGCATGGAAGCGGGTAAACTTCCGTTGAATAGAGTATAGTAATAAAATTATGATCAATATGGATTTTTAAAGGGATTATCAACAACGATGAATCGATTCATCATGTAGACGTAATATAAACAGATTTTTCAAAAGCCTTTGATAAAGTGAATCATGCTTTTCTCTCTGATAAACTATATTATATTGGAATTCATGATATTTTTTTATCAAGGTTGATTTCATATTTTACTAAAATAAAATGGATTGTCAAAGTTAAAAAATTTTAAATAAAAAATGTTTATATTTGTTAACGTGTATTAACCATTTTAATGATTTTGATTATACTTTATTATTTTATTATTTAAAAATTTTATTTTAGATCCTTTCAATGTTTTATCTTATGTTCCACAAGGTTATAATTTAGCTTCATTGCTATTTAAACTATATAATATATATAAATGATTTAAATTTTCTAGACTTTCGGAAGTTACTGTTTGCCGATAATATGAAATTATTTTCATTAGTAAAATCATCCTCAGATTTAGTTTTGTTACAAAATGACATGAACTTCTTATTAATCGGATGGATAATTAAAATTCGATAGTCTGGTTACCCTTTGATATTACCCATACGCATTGCCTTAAAGCTACCAAAAATCGTTTCGTTCGATTTATATCATACAGATCTGATTTTCCACATTAATCTCATTCATCATATAAGCCATTGGTAGACTAATTATAAATAGTCTTGCAGTCAGAAGAATTATAAGTGATTTAAAATTCCTATATAAATCGATCAATGATTACATTTGTCGGTTCTGATAGTTACTGAATTATTTAAATTTTTATGTTCCTCATTGACAAACTAGGTCCAATAATACTTTTTATAAACATTAATAACAGACAACTAATTATTTAATAAATGTTCCTATAAATAGAACCATAAGGATAGCTAATGAGCAATATGGTACCGCAATTGATTTATTAAATTTTAACTCTATTAAATCTTTTTATATTTATATTATTAGACATTTGGTATGAATTATGTTTTATTATTATCTTATTAGATTTCATGTTAAATTATGTTTTATTTTTACTCGTTAAACTTCTCTATCTGTATTATTATCTTTTTGTTTCAGCGCACCTTGGTATTATACTTTTTTAAAACTATTATTGGGCTATTATTAGTCCGATTAAATTAACAATAAAATAAAATTAAAAAATAAAATAAATAAACCGAAAAAACCAAAACAAACGATATAGGGGTGAATTATTGAGAATTATGAATAACGTTTCAAATAAAGTTTCATTGGGAAAATTATTTTTCATTGCACTACGTAAAAAAAAAAAGAATTTCTATCAACTGAAATATAGTATTTTCCTAAAAAGATACGTAATCATAGTTAAACCGAGTTTGCTACTCTCAGAAACTAAAAAAAAGGGCATAAAACCAATAAACTATTGTACTGACTTCCCACTAATATAGGTACATTATTAAGAACTTAAAATAAAACATCTTACTAATATGTAGGTAAATACGTACTCATGTATAGATACAAGTTCCTATATACTACTTTTATAACTCAAAAACTCAAATAAACTCAAAACTTATATATAGGTAACTATAGTCTTGTGGCCTTATTTATAATCTCAATCGTTAGAATTTTCATTCCGGTTAATCTAACCTAACTTTTTAGTATAATCTTTGGTTCTTCGGTAAAGTTCTGCGAAGTTTTAATTACACTTTTTAACTCTCCCGCTGAAATTCGGTGTTTTCGAATTTCCTCATTTTGTGTTTATATATCTCATAAATATTCTGATGAATTCGTATCTCACAAAAACTCTACAATGAGGAACTTTTTCGATACAGGACAAATAGATAGGCATTATTATTAACCTTGAAATTATTTATTTTGTTTTGCATAATTATTTGGTTAAAAATTGAATAAGGTGCTCCTAGGACAAATTTTTGTAAAATTTTCCATTAACATTTTATTTTTGAATAAGTACGTTACTACTATATGAGACACGAAACAAATACATATTATTATGTTTTACAATAATTACGAGAAATTGAATTTATGATTTCGAGATTTATTGTCAGTTTATTTAACTATTTTTACCATATGATTATATTAATTTACTCGCAAAAGCGAAACGTTTTTAAAAACGTATGATTAATTTTTGACACACTTCCCGATGGTTAAACAACTTTTTACCTTGTATGCACTGATAAATTCTATGGTAACACAATAACCAGCAATCAGATATTCTATTATCATTCCGATTTTCAATCATCCCCATTTTTTTCCATTTAAGGGAAAACTCCTGAGAATATCAAAAAAATGACTTCCTTAAAGTGCCTCCCCAGTCCGATTTCCTTCCAGAATAAGTGCTATTACTGTACACCAGAAAAAAAATTGATGATAGACAAATTTTTAAAAGATAAAACAAAATAATAATAATAAACATCATCGTAAAACCATAAGCTTCTTCAGTCCACTCAGAATATAAAACATCATTGTAAAAATAATACATTTCTTGTTCCATACAAATTTTAAAATAACAGTTATAGTTTTTTACATTTTCAATTTGGCGCACAGACCGCATAAAATACATATTATAAAACATATAAACGAGGACACTAATCACTAAAAATTATTTTAAATTCCGAGCGTAGCGACGAAGCTATTGGTTTCACAATACTGTTTATTTATTTCTTTCTTCGTTCTAGTCGGTGGACATGTTTTTTTCTAGTAAACTTGCTCCAATTTTTACATGTAATAACATTTCTGAGAGTTAAAGCTATCTAGACTGTACTTTAAACGGGTCCTTTTTTGATTTTCAAGGCCATTTTTTAAATAAAAGCAATTAAGTGGGAAAAAACGGATTATAAAAATATGGACGACGTTTTCTACTAGAAAAAGTGATTTAATTAAAAATCATAAAACACCTTTTTTGTTGCCTTTTTGATTTATTTTTCACAATACTATGACTAAAACTGTTGGGCCTTTTTTGAGCTTTTAATGAATTTTAATTTTCGGAAGTTTTTTGCTGTAATTCGGTTGTAAACACACGTAGAGACTTGAAACTTGGTTATAATATTTATATTGGATTTACCTATATGTGGTGAAATGTCCAAAATCATCAACTATTTTTTTTTTTTTTTTTTAATAAGTGTTTTGAAAATAAATTCAAACAAAAATCGCAAAAAAAACGGCACTTCAAATTATGTATTACCGAACTGAGCTCGGAATCGTCTTCCGTCAAGCAATGGTTTATCGTTACTTGAAGATAAAAACGAAATAACCTTATATATCCTATCTTCCCAACTTCTCATCTACAATAGTGGCCGCTCCCAATCCCAGTATCAACTATTTTTGTTAGTTGGTTCTGTTAAATATATCATGTATAAAAGGCCATTTTTTTATTACCATTTGTTTATATCAAATTAATTAATAGTATTAAAATCTTAATTATATGTTAACAACTTCATTGTTCATATGATATTTTCATTATAAGATATTTCACGATAATAATAATTGTACAATGTTAACAATGAAATACAACGTGAATTAAAACGTTTCATTCAAATTTGTATTTAAAATAGTTTTCACCATAAAGATTTGCTGCATTAAGATTCAGCAAAAGCCATTTTAGACATTAACGTGACTTTTATAATCCGTCTTTTATGACAGGAATACAGCTATTGTACAAATTAAAATATAAACAAAACGCTTTTTCGTTGACAGAATAATAATACGTAAATTTTTCAAACAATATATGTACGTAAGCAATTTTCCATTTTGGATTTTAGATTTTGAGTGGAACAAGGAATGTTTGGTTCTACTGTGAAATGTACATTTCTTGCTGTGTAGACTGTAGATGTTTAACGAATTTTTCATGCAAAAAAATTGCATCAACTAAAAGATGACAAGACATTTGTTTTGTTTAATTTTTGCACTAATTTTTTTTATTTTCGAAACGGCTTACGTAATAATTGGAAAACACCAGACATAATTATAAAAGACAAATATCTACGGCTTTAAGGATTTTACAATTTAACGAAATTCTTTTGTTTTCTACCGGAAATCTTGATGTTTTTCCAAGCGAAGTATCTATTCATAAGCGTGCGTAGACATTATTAACAGGGTAGTCATGTACATTTAAACGCATATTTGATAAAATAAATTATAATCTGTGATAGCAGATTAATGTTTTGTAAACTACAATCAACTAGTAAGGTCAATTGCGTGGTTCGTGATAGCGATAGGTTATCTTTCTTCCAGAAACCATCATAGCACTTTTTCCGATATGAAATTTTAAATAATTGGTGCATTGGGGAGGTTATTTTTTGGTTTTCCAAGAAGTTTTCATAATAGCTGGAGGAAAACTGAACAATTATTATCAGCAAAACAACAATATTTATGGCATGCCACAACGTTACTGATTTCATTATTTTTAATTTAGTGTTTGCAAACTTTGTTTTCTACAAGAAATATTGCTCCAATAGAAAAACAACAAGTGACCTTTTTTATTGAATTTTGGATCGAATTGCTCAAACAGAAATCAAAACTAAACAATAACAGGAAGTTTATTGGAAATCGTATTCAGTTGAAAAAAAAAAAATTGAGTAAAATGTAATATTTTTATTTTGTTTTCATTGAGTTTTAATATCAAATTTTAACAAAAATCGTACATACTTCGACCTTTCAAAACATGTATATCCTTCCATCGTTGCGAATCGTTTTTCGTTAGTAATGGTTTATCGTTGTTTATAGTTAAAAATTAAATAACTTTTACGTATCCTACCTTAACGATTTCCAATTTACAACAGTGGCATACCCGTTTACAGTTCATCAGCTCTTTTATTTTTATTGTACTTCATAGGTATATCCCGATTTACCGATATCATTTTTTTTATATTTTCTTGAAAAATAGATTCCCTATTATATTCATCTTTTATCTATTATTATTTATCATTATCATATTATATACAGTTATTGTACGCCTCTGAAAGTTATTTGGGTTGCGAAGAAGACCTTTTTTTTTTTTTTTTAAGCGATTTTCACCGATCCATAAGTCAATTTTATTCGCGATGGCTTATATACTCTAGTATATATTATGTATAGTGCAATAAAATCAAATAAAAAGAGTATAGTATCCGGAATTCCTAAACTTTTGAAAAGTTTTTTTATATCCAGTGTATACATAATATTATGACACATAACGGTTATTTTTTTTTTTTTTAGAGCTTTATACTCGCTAAACGATTATTGTTCTTCAAAGAAAAAAAACATTATGTGCCATAGGGAACATTCCGTTTCGATGATAGAACTCGAATATTCCACAAACAATGGAAAACGTTAAAAATCAACAGTGTATAAGATAACGAGAAAACAAATATTTTCTTATCATGAACACCTTTTCTAAATGTGATAATCGAATTTTGTACGATCTCTTAATCTTAAGATATTAAATTGATTAAAAAGATTAAATTGATTCTGGGGAGCCCATAAGAATACTATGCATTTGAAAACAAAAATAAACAGCAAAAATATTTTATTAACAAAATTACATTTTCCTAACAACGGATTTTTGGTGAATTCTTACTGGCCCAAATTTAGTCTTAAAAACGTGTAGAACTACACTAAAAAGTGTGATTTGTGAATCATTGAATATAATCTTTAATATTAAATTGTCACATGGGATAAGTTATATTTTAGCTCAAATATAGACGTCGTTCCCAAGAGCACTTACTTAACATATGGTATGATTATTGCTAACCTGTTTAGTGTTTATCTATATTTGTCAGCGAATTAAAAATCATTTTAATGAAGAATTAAGCATAAACTGTCCCACAAAGCCAACCGTATTGTTTTTGGAAAACATTCATTCCAAGAGACACGTACAGTGAATACATTTTTTTTTTCACTGCACGGATGAATTTCAAACTCAACGTATCAAAAATATTAGACGATGCAGAAGAATTTTAGAGTATTATATCGAGTGATGATTGAAATGACGATGAAAGATCACCTAATAAGTTTAAATCACGAAACAAACCCAGAATAACTTATTCATAAGTTTTAGAAAAATTTGACCCTGTACGATCATATATAGAAAAATAATTGCGTTTCCAATTGAAGATTGAAACAGTATCTCAATTATCGATTTTGGTTTAGTACGAAGAAAGAAAAAAAAGGTTATAATAATATACGAAAGGTATCTAATAATATTTGTATACATCAAAAACCGTACAGTCTTATCAAAATTTCAAATCAAAATAAATTGCACGTAAATGAAACGATATGAACGCTGCGGGCAATAATCTTTGATTATGTAGGTATAAAAGAAAACGGTCATTTTGCCAACGTGTACCTAATTATCTGAAAATAAATTTGAATAATTGATATCACGCCATAATAAAGGTATGAAAAATGTTCTTGTATAATTTTTTTTTCTTTTTGTTTTTTGTGTGTATTTTTAAAACACGTTGCATTGTATCTATGGTTAACAATTAATTGAATCCAACATTAATTTTATGAATTGAATTGAGTCCAATATATTTCCTATATTACGTATTTTAATTGAACATGGATGTATGATACTTCGATATCATAAAAAGAAAAGGTACAGAACCACGACAATTTATAATGAAAAAAAAAACTGTACAGATGACAAAATATAATATAGGCGTCAAAATGCCGTGATACTTCGAGAAAAACAATCGTTTTTTTCTGGAATTCTGGAAAAATAATACATTTCTGAAAACTAATTATTTAAAAAAAAAAAATTACCGTAAAAATACTTTCAGTGAAAAAAAAAATTTGTTTACAAAGTACGAGTACATATTGTCTATAATACTTAGTAATGATTTTAAAGATTTTAATATTTTTTACATTTATTAGGAAATAATAATAAATATAAAATTTTTTATTACTGAATTTTGCCATAGAGAACTTTTTGTTTTTCGGAAATTTTGATCCCTACAAAAATATTTAAGTTTACAAATTCCATTTTTTTTAAATGTATGCACGCAGTTTCTTAATAATTTGGTTATGCTATAATTTTAAAATTCATTAAAATTAAAAAAACAATGTAAAATTATGCACACGTCATTTAACCACATTTTTTAGAAGAATTCTCACTATCAAAAAAAGATTCAACTCAAGCAACTCAAAAATATGTGTTCAATTATTGTTCAATTCATTTAATATTTGGTTTTGCCCGTTTTAGTATTCTCGACATCCATCAATGTATTCATAATAAATAAGATGAACAGAACAAATACATGTATTTTTTTAAATTTTCAGTCGTTTTTTACTAAATGATTTAATCTTTTATTCTACAAGGATATCGGTATTTATGTTTTATATAAGCATCTATGACATAGACGCCGATATTGTGAATTTTTCAAAAAACAATTAAATTACCTACATCACTGTAGATACATCACTTTATCTACCTGCTACTAAAAAAAAAAAATTTACATAGCATTTTCGTTTAAAATACACAAATGCTATTGAATTTCTGTGTACATATACAAATTTAAATGTCAAAATAAATACATAAATAAGCAACACACCTATATAACATTGTTTCACGACGTTTACAACTAGGTTTTGATCGGCTGAAAAAATTGTGATGTTATACCTACCTATTATGTATATTTGAAATGTTTGCGTACGATGAAACTTCATTCAATGAATATTAAGTAAAAGTTTTTCTGCGCACACAAATAATATATATAACAAATAAATTCCAAATTGCAGTTCATAATTTTTGATAAAATCGATTTTCAATGATTTTTGTTTCTAATTCATCAGAATAATATTATTACTTATTGTATGCCTTCAAGAGACCGTCAGGTCGAGCATACGCGATGATTTTCTGTGTGAAGGGACCATACTCTTAACTACATTTTGTACCCACATATGGATACTAGCGGGGCTATATCCGCATATTCCCTCAAATGTATTAGGTTATTTGGAGGAGAACGTTGAAGGGAGATTCAGATGTCTAACCCCCCTCCCTTCGAAATATAAATTATTCCATCATTTGCAAAATTAATACAAGTGACGTATAAGTTCGATTATGTTATTGTGGAAATAAGTGAAGGCCATTTTATATTAAAATCTTATTTTATTTTTAAATTTTATGGATCTTATAAAAGGGCGTACATACCTCAGAACAAATCATTTTTTTTTATTTACCGATGGTGTAGAATAAGAATTCGTTTTATTTTGTTCCTTTTTTCAAAAAAAAGAAAAGAAGGGTTACGATCAAATCTTTTTATGCGTGAAGAATCTTTCAAAAAAGTTTCAGAAAAGTGTTGGATGGCTATATTATCAATAGCCCCCCATGTTACGCTAATTATTCTCTGTGCAATTTGTCGTTTCTAAATTTCTAATGAGTAATGTAGCAAAAATAAATTCACTTAAAATAAACGTAAAGGCCTTTAAAATTGGTTTTAGAGATAAAATACTAATTTTACCATTTGTAGATGACAACCTCGCCGTTGCTATTTCAAAATACGAATTAATTAAAAGTTAATTAAAAAAATATTTATAAAATACATATAAAATGCCAATTTATAGACGTCTTCAAAATGATGTCACCAGCAATTTTTTATAATTGGTGTTTCTCTGAAAACCGATTTCATTGCTTTTTCGTTTGTTGAGTCTGCAGTTCAGTGATAATATTCCCGTTAGAAAGCAAGACGACAAATAGTAATGTGACGTTCTCTTTAATGCTATATTAAAATGTTTACCTGTTGCGGGTCATGTTTTATACAGACATTGTCGTAGACGTTCGTTGAACATTATAATTATTATTTTGTTCTGCTGCAGTTAATTCGGTTTTAGTATTAACGACAACAATTTATTGTTTTTCCAGAATAAATTTTGTCGAATACGCTTTTTTTTCTTTTCAAAAGTCCAAAGATTGTAATCATATGATAGTTTATTATTTTAGTAATAATTTGAAAATCAGATTGGACAAATGTTTTACCAGCTATATACTTGAGGAGGAGGCATGAGATTATAGGATTTGATTTATATAAGTACAGTTATTCGATTATTTTCACGAATACGGAATAGAGAGATAAAAAAGTTATTATTATTTATATTAAAGTTAAAACATAACAATTATTGAGAGTTTTTTTTTTTTTTGTACAACGTAACAATGAACTGTCTATAATTAAATTTGATACAGTTAGTACATTATTAGAATACATTATTAAGGTAGATCAAATTTTGTAATCTAAAATGTATGCGTAATATAATATTAACATATTACTAATATTTTATATTCTGAGTGAGGAATAAATTATTAGTTCTACCATGATGTGTGATTTTTACAATTTTATTTTATCGCAATGTTAATAATTTTCTATGCTAGAAATCTTGCTCCAGACATCACTTCAGGAGATAATATTCTGGTAGAAAATATTCATTTTTGTTTGGTTTTTTTTTATATTTTTGGAATCCAGTTTTGTACGTAATAATAAAAACACGTAGAAAAAGGAACATATTTAGTAAATTACGGTTTTTATCGTTGTATTCGATTATATTTTGTTGTTGTAATTCAGTGAGACTTGCAATGTCAGACATAAAATATTTAAATTACCATTTTATAAATACGATATATAATATTAAAAACATTCTGGTGTTGATTTATTTATTCATGGCTATTTGAAAATTATCGAGTATTTTGTAATTTATGTAAATAAAATTGTTTTAGCTTCGTATAAATGCTCAAAATCTCAGAATCGTATACCAAATACATGATTCCCGAATTGTTTTAATGATAAAATTATAAAAACATTGAATGTTCATTATATATTTAATTTTGATAATTCAAATTTATGATAAAGCTTGTTAAAAACAAAAAATACCTTAATTTATTTTGTATTTACAATTACTCCATATATAAAGTTGTCTTGCGATACAATAGAAAAAACGGAAATAAGCTATTATGCGAATAATGACAAATCAATAGTCCGCAAAAAGTTTTTATTTTTTATCGTAACTATGTATTTCTCTTTGATTCTGTTCCACACCCGAGTAGGATTGATTCATTCACCAATCCATATTATTAGTTCTTATTACTATTAATTTTGTCGTTGGCTCCGAATTAAAAGTATGACTGCTCGTTTATAGCGTTTTCGAGAAAAATCGAAAATTTCGTTTTGTTTTATTTCGCGTACATACGCGTGTGTTTCCTTACAGACACAATGACTTAATGCACGTTCGTATTAAATTGTACACGTGTACTACACTGCAGTTAACTATAATTATTAAGGTAAGTCGAATACGTGTACTTTTACTCGGGCACGTGTTTAAGCTATCTTAACTGACTATAGTTTAATAAAACCCAACACCAAACGGAATAATACATTATATAAGAAATAACGACGAAGTTGGATTTAGATGGATAATAATTTACTGGGAAGTTAATGTTTGGTAAGACATTATTGAATGCGTAAAATTGCAATTATTATTTTCATTATAGTCTTTTAAACAATAAAATTATGTTTAGAAAACTAGTTTTTTTTGTAAGAAGGGTGTCACATAATTATATATTATGTAAATACCTGACACCCCTCCTCTTCTTAATGTTATTATAAAAATTCACTTTTAAATGATTTTAAAAATATATTTTACTTAAAAAACAAAGGGGGTGGGGGGAGGTTAGACACCCGAAACATTTCCTCTAATTTCGCACTGTTTATATTGTATAATGTTTATACATACATCTTATTATGGATTTGTTGATATTTCAAATCGGTGCAGGCTTTACATGTAAAATTTTTTTACGTGGAGTGAGGATTAATTGCAAAAATAACCTTTTTGTGAGGAAAGTTTTTTTTAAAAAAATCTGCATACAAATAACGTAAAGAAAAAGGCAATCATTAGGGCAATCATGACTCCCGTTTCACTCTTTTATACGACCCTGTCTTAAACATAAAATATACCATAATATAAATAAACTCTACCAATGGATTTTAAATAACTTTAGGTAGATTTCAAGTTTCAGAAATTGAAAAACTTTTTTCTCGATAGAGTAATAGACATTTTTGGATATAACAACTAGAGTCTGCTGTACTACTATTACTCCAGAATTAAATCCGAAAAAGTATTCTGTTTCCAAACGAATACACATGTACGATATTCTAAAAACTAATATAAAACACGAAATTATTGAATTATTTTTCAATGCACCGGTTTTGCTAAAAAAAAAAAAATAATAATAATAATAATATCGATATCTCGGAGAATCCACCATTCGCAGCAATCTAATGAAATTATTTATACGTTGGATTATAATCATTCGAAATGACAACAATTTTATCATGTAATTTTAAAACTACATAATTTCTACATTAGTGGATAGCTAGGGTTATACAATATTCTGAATATAATGTTTGTAGAAAATAATTTCGTTTCTTTTTTTGTTTTATTTTTGTATACCTAGGTCTTTATACATTATTTTAACAGACATTTTACAATTTCATTTTGTTTAAATTTCAGTGTATATTATATTATTTATGTTGCAGAAGACGTAAATAAATTATTTCATACTTAGCCCATCAATAGTACTGTTTACAATATTATTATTTGGACGGAGTATTCAAATTTAATAAATAAGTATGTATACAGCCTTGAACCGCTTGATCACGTTAACAATTTGGATGACAGCCAAATTATATTTAATGTATACCCGAACGGTCAACGGACTATAAAAATAAACAACGAAAGCACATATCACAATGAAACTAATACATTTATCGCTACATGCTTAGTGTCTAAAATAAATGTTAATAATATTTGTTTGATATTCAACGATATCTTTATACATAGCAAATTCTTGTTTTGTAAAAAACAAAAAATAAATAATAATAATGATAAAGTTGTCCACTAAAATTAAATCAATCATTGATGTTAAAAACAAAGATTATTCGACTGGGACGGGCCAATGAAGTAAAATTAGGACCGAACCTAACTAATGGAATAAATCATGGGATCAGACTGGACTAGACCATTTATTTTTTTCTTAACTAAATAAAACCGAGACCAGACCATGTTAAAATATATTAAGATCGGACCGGACCGGATCCGTCGAAGACTGATTTGTTATTTATACATTATTTAATTATAGACGACAAATATTTAATATTAAATTCCTAATCAAAATTAAAACGACAATATGATTTTCTAAATTCAAAATAGATGATACAAAACAGAGCAAATTGCACATTGCGAATCAAGTTCAGAATAGTCGTTCAGTTAATTTACATCTACATGAAAAACCAAAAATTATATTTAATCGCTGAGTTATCTATTTCCGTCGTGTTCATTTGAAACTTTTCATCGAATATTATTAGTTAATTTTTTTACTTACTAGGTAACGTCATAATTATTTTATTAAACTCAATAGACATTTAAGCCGGTCCGGTCCGGACCTTAAAATTTTAGACAGACTGGACCGGACTGAAAGAATAATCTGACCGACCGGACCGAACCGTAACGAATTGCAAAATAAACAAGACCGAAAATATTGGTCCGTAATGAATTCTAAAATAAAAAATACCGATAAAACTGGACCGCTTCCCGGTCCGGGCCGATCCAGACTAGACCGTGCAGAGCTCTAACAGGTTGTAACACGAAGATCTGATACCTGAAATAACTTTTGTTGCGTTCAATATGTTTAAGTTTTTTTTTTTTTTTTTCGTAGTAATTACTATAGAGCCTTACACTATCATATATTTATTTTATATTTTTTAAAAAATTAAAAATTAACAAATTAAAGTAGAGAATTTATGACGCGAGAGTTTGGTAATTATTACAACGAAAAAACTTAAAAATAATGAATAGAACAAATGTAATTCAAATGTCAGATCTTCATGTTACATCCTCTATAATTTTATGTTTTATACACTTAAAAAATTACCCTGCGTAGGTGCACATTTAGATATTTTTTGTATTGTATCAAAAGGTTGCATGATAATATGCTCTTTCAATAATTTAATTTTACGATAAAATCTTAGGCGTATTTTATCACTTAACATATCCGTGTCTAACATACGGTAAAATCAGTATCGAAAATTGAAATAATAAGTTGATATTTTGGTAGAGACTGGAACATACGATTTTTTTTTTTCAAAACTCTCATTATTATTATTGTTTATGTTGTTATTATTTCCCACGAGTCGCACGTCTTTCGTAACAATTTGAAGTTACATTTATTCCGTTTAGCGGTATATTTTAATAAGCAATTATTTATTATTTGTGCGTCTTATGTTATCGTTATTTTTACTTGGCATTGAGATAATTAAATAAAATGATTATATAATTTAATTTCCGTCTCTTGAAAAATACAAAATTACGAATTGAAAACTGTTATCACACGAAGTCACTGACGACTAACCAAATATGCCCGGGGAGTGGTGGTCTCACTTATCGCGTCAGTAGTGGCGGACATTTCTATATTAGTACTGTTTCAATTAATTTTAATATTTTTTTAAAAGCGCGTTATCAACAACGTCAACCAGTAATACAATCGCGTTAATTTCCAAATTCAGATTTGTTAATTTATTGATTACATGGGTACTTAATATTGTTATTGCACTCTGTGTAGGAGTGATTTTCGTCGTATTGTTCGTTCGTACGGTATAAACTAACGATATAGTTATAATAATTTATGATTAAAGAAATTTAAACTTGTCGAGAGATCATAATTACATGACGGTAAAACGGACACAACCGGGTAGGTACATAAAAGTAATAACAACGCGGTAGCAGCGTTGTCGATAGATAGGTAATAGAAGGAGTCGGTACCGTTACCAAAACCTATTCTAGGACCGTCCGTCTGTTTATCTCTGTATTGACGACATAACGTTATTGATTCTTAAATAATAATTACTAAAATTGCATCACTGACGGTAACGTGTATATTGGATTTAAATACGCGACCGATTTATTCCATTATAAATATGTTTGCAGCTGAATAATAACGAATGTATTTTTTTTATATATATGTATAAATGTATATATCTAACCGCCGAAACCGAACTTTTAATCCGATTACGAGGAGTAGGTACCGACAGAGATAAATCGTATTTACATTTTTATTTAGATAACACTTTTGTGTCGCATGACGTACCTGCCATCTAAAAGGGAATAATCCCGTGTTAAAACGAATATATTAAAATGCCTATATAATAAATAATCAAACAGAACCACTCCGTATATATTTTTTATTTTTCGAAAATATTCTGCTTGTAATAAAACGAACAGTTCTATACGCGACGTTTTTAAATAATTTACTTCCAAGAACACGTGACTCGATGACGCGATGACATAATATTATTATGCCGACGAAATCAATTATTGTCCAATATTGTTAGGACCAACAGGATTCATATTTTATTTTTAAACAGCTTTTCCCTTTTTATTTCAAATTTTGATTAATGACGTAATACCGACGTATGACTTCCACATTTGTACTCGATTTAGATAGGCCGTTAAATGGTGACTATTTCCTCACTTCTCCTCCAATACTCTTTTCAGAATGACGCATTTCCAGGCGTACGATCTATTCCATTTATCATCTCTTAGTGCGTCTGACGTTTCATTAATGTATATTGTATATAGTGGCGTGAAATACAATTTTCACGCCTGTTTTAGATACAAACGTTAAAATACCAAATAAAACATTTAATTTGATAATACTGTACACTAAATTCTAGAAAACATGAAATACGTTTTTCAATTTTCCGGATAATTTTTTTTAATAACTGAGCAAGATGTAAAAAGAACCGACGAATTTCCGACGAAAATAATGATTTTGTTTTTTTGTTGCAATTTATTTTAAAATATTCGTAAAGACTTGAAATATGGACAGAAAACTTATATTTGATTTTTCTTGATGTAATACAATTTTCAAAACATGTTGGCTATTTTTGAGGTAGTTATAGACTTTTTAATTGGTAATTTTTATTTGGTAGGTACTCTGTGAATACAATTTTCAGACCTAACAGAAATGCTCGAAAATAAAATATGAGATATACTATAGGCCGTACTCGACATTAAAAAAAAAAATGACTTGTAATGTAACATTTTTGTAAGTATTTTAATATCAAATCAAGTTCATATCTTGTTGAAAATCGTAAATATATTGCGGAATTTTAAAACACGTACAACCGAATTCAGCTCAAAATCATTTTTAGTTAGCAATGATTAAATATTTGAAGACAATATAATGAAACAGTAAACAGTACTTATTTAGTGTTCAGTATACTAATGATTTATTACAATCATGGTTTTTAATGTTTATATTGATAAGAGGTACAATGGAGTATTTAGGAATTTGTTCTGGGGGGGGGAGATGACACAATACTAACTCACGCCTAAATCATCTTAATTATTAAACATAATTGATAATGAACTGTATAATTTACTAACATTAGAAAACAAATAATGTTTTTTTATGTTCTACTCTATAATCTGTTTGGTTCTTAAGCCACTTGTTAGTTTAACAGCACGATTTTGGCCAATTAAACATTAAAATAATTACTGTCACTTTGAGTTACACGTGCTTTAGAGTTAGTGGGTATGTAGGTACTTAACTGAATTCCAACTTTCAGACCTCATTCGCATGCGGTTTATATCCTAATCCTATTAACAGACTGTACGGAAGACCTAGATGCAGGTATACCAGAAATTTTCGAAAATCGCATTTTATATATTTCTTTTCGAATACACGTTATTTCTTGAATCAATAAACTAATATTCGGAACACAAAATATGATTACAGAACTTTTTACCGAAAAGAATAATTTTTTTTCTAAGTAAATGAATTTTCCGGAACATTTATTACGAGTCTAAATATTTGGAGAACAATTTAAATGGCATATAACATCACCGATACTCTACCAGATGAGTTGCCAGTAATGTCACGGACAGTAGAATTTAGAGCTCCTGAAGTTTGTGGAAGGCGTCTGCGGTGCGATTAGCTCTGTTGGTATACCGCGACCTAGATTTTGATTAGAAAACCCGTCGGTTGCGTTCCACAAGACGTTTGGTCGATTAATTAAGTGCGAGAAGGGTTAACGGCGAGGCTCGAGGGAGGTGCAGCAAGAGAAAGAAGTTCAGCGAGGGTAAGTTTGATGTGATGCGGAAAGAGGCGGAAGAAAAGAAAAACGATTATTTCGTGACAGCCGAATTTACGCGCGGAACGGACGTCATCGCGAATAATTATTACTGTGGTCGGGCGTAATTAATTACTAGACCATATAGAGACGTCGCGTCGTCAGTAAAACAAATGGACCAAACTACCGCCAGATTGTTACTTACGTGATTTTCGCAGTGGTGCTCTGGTGACTGCAGAGCGAGTGAGCGAGTTTGTTTAAAGGTTTGATAAAATAATGTTCGCATGAAGCATAACATTATAATAGACTATGTGGTAATATTACACCGGCCGAAAAATATGAAACTGCGATGAAATACGTTAGTCAAAGTGTCAGAGATGACGCTGGTCGTTGCGTTCCTTAAGTTTTGGCTGGAAAGCGGATAGGCACGAGACTCATGTAAGACAATCGAAGTACTTGAGAATCACTATGCTAAAATAAATTTATAAATATTATATTACTATTTCGTACTAGGGATACGGTCGAAAAAGTTAACTAGAGCCGATAAAACGGGAAAACTGTATCAACATCTTGTTGTACTGAATCATTAAACACCATTATAGTTATATGGTCGTCTCACGAGTCACGACCTAACCGACACTGCAGGATCTGTCGTCGTGTAATCATGGTCCCATCTTTATCCCAACTTGTCCAAACTATCTAGGTTTTACTGTATTTTGGCCAATCACCGGTTTCGGGCTTTATAGCTCATGTACGAAAAAGCAAATGTCTTAATTTCGATCTATACGATGATATCACATTAGGGAACTGCGAATCGTCAGAAAACGAAGATATGTAAACACTTTGTCACTTCGAGATGAATACTCCGACGGGCCGAGTCTGAACATTACTGTATATTGACGGGACAACAATGCCGCAGGGCCGTACGACAACAATAATATTTTCACACGTTCTATAAAATAGTGAACCCACTGCAAAATATGTTATAATAATATTGCGTTATTATTTGAATTCAGATCGATCAAAAAATGTAGGTACTGTATTATATAGAGCCGTGCAAAACTTTACAAGCAACATCATTTGTATCTACCTGTCACCCTTCTACCGAAATAAGAACAAAACAAATGGTCCGATGAAACAAAAAAGTCATAAACGTTCTCATTTAAAATTATTAATGCATCATATAAAAAAATTACATCATTACAAACGAAAATTCTGATTCTGAGCTGAGTAGTATTATTCGTGTTTTCCCTTTATAATCTAAAACGAATAATCAATTCTAAATTTTGCATGGAATTACTTTTGATTAAATTAACGGCTCCGGCTGTTTCAGTCTTTTCAATATCTTGTACGTAATTATAAGTAATTTCTTTGATTATGTTTAAATCTTTGCAATAAGTACGTCCTTTAAACTGCATTTTTTTTTTTCTGATGCTGGTCAAATTTCCATATTAATTTGTTTAGAATACCAGTTTATTCTAAATTATACTTATAAACCTTATATATTATATTCATTTATCTTTACATTTTTCGCTCTTGATGTATTTTATTTTTAATCAAGTTCCAATATTGCTCTGTCCGGTCCGCACTTGTACTCTATATCAGTTTAATATAATTAAGAATACAGAGACGAGTTTTTGTAATCTATGCTTATCGATGATTTGTGAAAATTAATTTAGTTTTAGAATGTTCTTGACAAACTATTCTACAAATATACGAGTTATCTTAGTACAATAAATGAAATATATTACAAAATAATAACAATTTCGATAATATTGAAGAGAACCCAATAAAATGCATTCTATAAAGGGAATGGCTTGGTCCATAGAGTGTGGAATAAGTGGATAACATTGCAGATGTTGTACGTAAAACAGTCTTTGAAACACAGACGAAATAATATTGAACAATTTTAATTAATTGTCGACAATTAATTAATAAATTTTAACGACGAATTAAAATATTATGCGATAAACTTTCTGTGTAGAGTGATAAGCGGTAAACACCAAATCATTGTTAAAAATGTGGTTACTCATACAGGTGAAAAGCCGTAAAAACGGCTAGAGATGTTTGCTGTGATCAAGGCTCATCTTTTGACTTTGTAAATACGGCGACGTATTAGAAAAGCATACGAATTGAAATTTAAACGCACGGTAATTTTGTCTGAACAATTGTTGATAAATCCGGTTTATATATATATATGCGTGGCACGCGTAGTTTGCGTTTGTATGCAATATTGTACAATATTACCTATGTATGACCCTGTACAATATAATATAATAATTATGATATCAACGATGACAATAATATAATGGTGCAGTCAACGGGTAATCGCAGAGTCACGGGCCCGTGAAAACCCTATTAAAGATTCCCGGGCATAATGCGTCCGACATGCGACGTCTATTGTTGTGGTATATAAGTATATTATAAGTACTATACACAGGAACACAGGAAGTACATTATTAATATTTAAAGGGGATTGAAAAACATGAATGGTCTGTTGATTCAAAGGGTGACGTCCGTAAATAATACCACTGTGGACGGACTGAATACGTAACTACCTATACCTGTTATGTATATCTATTATAGTCGCAGAAAATAATGCATAATTTACCCCCGCGTCGATTGACTCATCGTAAATCTAATTAGAATTCCCGATTGTATAGGTGCATTACGTTCAATCTTCTTCTTGCAGTTTTTAGAACTCATTTAGAGATTTTGCCGCCAACACAATACTATGTCATCTATCGCTGTTACGGACTATCCACTTTTTCCTAGGCCTATCGCAAAGTGTCTTTCTCTGAGGTTTCTATTCTAGAAATGCTCTGACGGAACCTCTCTCTCCTGTTCTCATCGTCACCTTTTATTCTCATCATTCCTGTTACACCTACTTTATTCACCTGCTATTTTTCTGTTTAATCATTTACGGGGCCACGTTATTATGTTATTATTTTCATATTCTGTTTTCAAAGTGTTCAGTTTTCATTCAGTATACGTGTATAAAATAATACATAATGCACAATAAATTTGACTGAGCACGTGTTTTTCTTGTCTTTGTATCAGGTACGCGTTCGTAATATTGAAAATTATTTCATATTCATTCCATATATTATGAACCTAATACATCATAGATGTCAGAAAATTGTTTTTTTTTTTTTTTTTTACTCACGAATATTCACACGAGTTTTAAAACTTAAAATATTGATAAAAAATTACGTCTATGTAAACATAATTATTATTTTCCGCGAGAATAACGAACAAAAATATTGATCATAATAAAATATTAAACTCTGTTATAATTTAATTGCATTTTACCATCAGTATATTATATTATTATTATTATGATATATTTATCGAATTAACTATATTCAATAAAAATTCGGAATATCGTAATATTCATTTTTTTTATATTTTGGGAAATCGGTGTGCGAACCAAATGGGCATTGGGCGAAAAAAACAAGTGAATTAATATAGTTTTTTTTTTTTTGTTTTTATATTAAAATATCAAATTTAGATTTTCAAAGGATATGAGCAACAGTATACACATCAGTAACGGAAAGAATACGTAAATAAGAGTATATAAATAATTTACATGTTTTTTGTAATACAATACTATAATAATATAGACATTGATAAACAAGCGTATTATGCAAAATCGATATTATGGATGTACTCGTATGTATTGAAAACTCACATTTTTCATAATTTAAGGATATATATGGATATATATGGATAGTGATATAGTCTGTTTTGAATTCAATCTAATTTAGATATTAAATGATTAATCGCCAAGTCCATATAATACTCATACAATTAATTTATTTTTATTTGTTTATATACTGTCATACAATATACAATACACCCGTGAGTAGTAAAGCTCCGTACTACAATAATCAAATTTCCCTGCGCCTATTTTGTATTAAATTTGAATCCCAATAATAATTAACAATCAAATACTATAACAATACTTTAATACACTAAAATGGAACTTATATACTATTTAAAAAAAAAATTAAGCATAAAAATGATTAAGGATAGGATATTAAAGATGACACTCCTCTAAAATAATATCCTTGATATCATAATATAAATATATAATATTCCTAACGATATGCATTTATACAAAATTTAATTTTTGATACTTTATTTGGGGATTTTGTAGGAAATGTTTTAAAAAAGAAGTTTAAAAAATGTGTTCCCCAAATCAAACATTTAGTTGAAATTCATATTGAAATTTAACCTAACTCTTATCACTTTAATCCACTTCTAAAATCACTCATCTAATACCACCTGCTTGCGAAAATAGTTCAATGGAATCCTGAATAAAGTATAGAAAACTTCTGTATAGTGAAATATCTCAGAAAATTGGTCAAATTGAATAAATTTGATAATTTACTCTATAAACTTAACAGTAAATTCTATTTTTGATTTCATGGAAAAAGGACACACTATATTGAATTAAAGAGATTTAAGTTATAAAATTGTAACATACATATGCACAAAACATAAATATTGTGTTTATATACAAATATTTATATGAATAATTTTTTTTCCGTTAGTATATTTTGTAAACATGATTATAGTTTTAAAAAATTAAGTAAAATTAGCTATACACGTTTCAAAGTAAATAAGTGGATGTGATTTACACGACAATTTTACAAAAGTTCTATTCAAAATATAGTAAAATCGGTGTTTTATAACATGTTTTTGTCGTTTGTGAGTTATTATAAACAATTGAGAAAAAAATCGATTAGAAATTTTATATTTAAACTTATTTAACGTTTTTTCGACAATGATAAAAGTCTTTCTCGCGTTATTCGCGTAAAACTTTGGCGAGGGCCCTCTGCTATAGTATTACGAGTAATTCAGTATTTTTACGTCCCAGTTTCTTTAATTTACAAACTAAGCCATTATAAATTATTCCGATGTTTCTGACACCTGCCCATATTTTTTTTAAACGAGGAAACCGATTAAAATTATATTATAAAAATTACCCCGTGTATTGTTTTGAATATATATATGTATTATGTCACGGAAAAAATTGAAGATGATTAATTCGTTTGGTTTTTATTTTATGGGGTACGTATTTTGTCATACGAAAACGTTTTGGAAAATGTATTATAAATAACTAAAAAATATGAAATTTCAAAACATGAATAACTGAACATCACTCAGAATCGTATTCCGTTAGTAATAGTTTCATACCTTTTAAATTTCTTACATACAACAGTGACACGCCCATCAGTAGTATCAGCTCTTTATTTATATCATAGTACTTTGAATTTACGGTATTATAGGAAATCGGAAATTCTGGTGCAACAAAACAACTATTGTAATGACTTTTTGTTATATGTATCTGATTGTTAAAACAAAAAATAAATCGAATATAGACATAGTTTGGCATAGTTATGACCAGAATACTGGATACACATATTGTATTTGGTCATTTAATTTTTACGACAACTGACCTATTGGTAATAATGTTGCAAATATGACGTTTCATTTGTAATATGGTACACTCTGATAGATAAATATAATCAACTTTATCAATACGTATTCACAGATATACTTAACTATTTATAATAAAATACAGAATAAAGATAATTATATGAAAACTATCATGTTCGAGGTGAATTTATTTACAGGTATGATGTAAACAAAATCACGAAGAAAAGGGTGTAAATATATAACACTTGTGTCGACTAAAGAACAGATTTTAATACAAATTTTACGGAATTTTTAAAAATGATCATTTATCAACACGAATATATTCAAATTCACTTTTATATAAATAGGCGTGCCATTGTTGTAGGTAGGTAGTTGAGTAGTAAGTAGAATATAAAACGTTAATAAATATATACATGTACGGAACTATAAATTATTGATAACGAAAAATTAATCTGAGAAAATTTCAATTAATCATGTTTTATACTAACCTCGATAGAAAATTGTATTTATTTGTAACTAAAAAATAAAAAAAAGACGGACATACTTTGCACGATGGGTGTAGCCACTGTTGTTGGTGAAAAGTTGGAGATGTAGAACATATAGGGGAAATTAATTTGTGTCTGTAAGCAACGATGAACCATTGCTTAGGTACTGAATACGATTCTGAGCGGAGTTCAGTTGATAACGATGCTTTGTCAATAACATGTATGTCATATTATAGCAAAATAATTATGTAGGCATTATATATTTTCTTTCAAAATATTTATTTAATATTGTACCGATTTTCCTGTTTTTTCTACATTATTTCCGGTTTTTCATATTTGCTGTAAAAATGAAAAAAAAATACCTCTTTAAATTACCTTCCCAGTCAGATTTCCTTTCAGAAAAGTGCTATTATTTTAAATTGAAGCAAAATTGCTCGTAGAAAAATACATAATAGTATAAATCAATAGGATGGATTGAGTGATGGGAAAATAATATATTATTGTTCGCTTTTATATTATTTAAAGTTCGTAATGCCATAAGGCATTTATTATAATAATAATTTTAGTATACAAATTGATTATTCACTTATATTATGTTAATTTATTTAATGACCCACTCGGCGTGACGGCGTTTAAAAATTCCTTTCAAAAACCGAAATCAATAAAATTAATTTAATTTAACGGTTCCCAGTTTCACTCCTGTCTCCGTTTTATTTCATCTATGTTTCCTTGTGTAAATCCACGACTTGTTTTTATTATTATATGACTTTCGTGGCAAATATTAATAAACAAATAAAATTCGATAATCGTATTAAAAAAAAAAAAATCGATAACTATGTGAGCCACCATCTAGGGTTTAAGTTTCATAAATAGAAGTTATGATTAAAAGCTTGAATTAATACGTACGTAAACACCAAGCTCTTATACACTGAATGAAAAATGTGTACTCACGTAAACCTAATACACGTGGATCAATATTATCCGTGGTTACGTGCTTTTATTCGCGTATCACGTGAATACGTGAAAATGTGTGAAAAATAATGTGAAATACGTGAATACGCGTATACAGTCTACGTGTATATACATATGAACGCTAATGATTACACGTGTATATGGATTTTTTAAGTATACGATTATATAGATTCTAAAGTTAATTGCACGTGAATTCGTGAAAGTGTGTACACCAGAAGTAGAGAACACTACATCTGTACGTACATTTTCAGAAATTTGCGTACGATTCGGTTGTAAATGGTGCAAAAACCAGAAAATTATTTTATTAATATACAGATAATATTTAATGAACACGAGAAAATGGCAAACGAAATATTATATTATAATATTTCAAAAATACCGATTTACGTTGATATCTACTTCATAAACTATATCTTCACTGAACCCGCCAATTGCTTGAAATCCCGGTCGATTGTAGACAGGTATCACAGAATACTTGAACGATCCTTAGTAGTGAGTTGGAGTGACATAATCATTTTTTGCAGCCAAGTTGCCAGTGTCGATATTGCCGAATCCACGAACATTTGCAAGTGTAGTTTGTTTGAGGGTAAACGTGTCCGACATGGACTTGATCGCCGTGTTTAAAGAGGAAATACTAATGTACGGACGGATTACGTTCAATTAAAAATCCTCAATTCAATGACTAACTCAAGCAGGTCCATCGGGCACAATAACGGTATGGATATGTCGATGTCTACCTCCGACATGCTTAGAAGTGAACGTACGGGAGAATTCGAGAAGTACGTCGTCATCCTCTTCCTCCGGTGGGTCAATATTGTTAAGTAACTCATTATCAGATTCCTCCATTATAGTAGGCATCCGTGTATGTTTCAACTTCACCGGATTCATTAATGTATCTTTATGTATCGGACAGTATATTGCCATCAACACCAACACCGAGTTATATAGGCGGATATGGGCGATTTTTCTCTAGACGGAATACGTATACGTAGAGACCCAAAAGTTGATCGTCGTCGTCGCTTTCGTCTAACGTTATTGACATATAATTCAAGCAAAAACTTTTAAAATTCTTCAGAGTTATCTCCATTATTCGATCCATTTGTTTCGACGTTTTCACTGGCTTCGAGACTGCTTGTTTTTTACGCGTTTGCTACTGAAAGGCTTTAATAGCGTCGTCGAGCTATTTGGGATAGGCGTAGGACATTTATCCACCCTGTTGTTATCACATGAGGACTTCTACGCATTCTTGAATGGGCGAAATTACGTTAATATATATATATATATATATATAATTATAATTAAAAGTATGGTGTTGAAACTGTGTACTAAATTACGAAAAAACTTGTAATTTGTATATATTGCCTATAGCTAACAATCATATCAGACATGAATGGCACTTGAATTATTATACACGATTGGTTAATTGTTTCAAATTACTGATTAACTATCGCATAGTCCTACTAAACATATATTCTAGATAATGCGTTAATTTTTTCATACCACGAATATAAACATAAATTTCTATATTAATAGTGAATTGTTAGTATTTTCAATGAAGCAAACTAGACATAGTAAAATATTATATACTTTGCGTTGTTGGAACACCGCAGAGTCTACGTTAATACCTATTTCAAAAACCAAAAATTACCCATCGAAAACCATTGAATTCCAACGACCAATGGAGTTTTATTTGGTAAAGTCATTAAAATTTAAACTGGCACTCGCCTTGTTATTGTATTTTTTCGCTCTAAGATTTCCAAGGCGTCGAACCGAGAAATTCGAAAATTGACTTTTCTGAAAAGTAAAACCGACTTTAATAAGTTTTGCCAGAGAAAACTTTGTCAACTGTCTCATAACAAACATCATAAAGAGTTTTGGCCGAGTGAATACGGGCACACGTTTTGAAGCAAATACATCTGCTAATTTTCTTATAGATTGTATTAGTTTTTCAAATTTTGATAATTATTTTATTACAAATTATCAAAACATTCTGCAATTGTTAAGTCATTATACGCATACATAAACATAAAGTTTTGACACATAATTTAAAGTCAAACACTATGTTATCCTTGGGCGGAGTTGATATAGTTAATGATATTTAGATTATCTAAACTGTTTTAGGCAGTTATTTTAAACTGCACATGATTAAATACATTTTTGCTTAAAAAGTTGAATTTTATTAAAAAATTGTTTTAAACATGCTTATTATTTCAATGTTTAAAACATAATATATTTAATTTCTCGTAGTTTTAGATATTTACGACAAAAGACCTCAACGAAATGTAATTATTATTTATTATAATGTATACACACAAAAATAACAATATAAGTATTTGGTAACTATTGATTGGTAATAAGATGACATACTATTAATAATGTGGAAAATATTATTAGGAATCTATAATGTGTTTAAAATAATAATAAAGACGGTCGGCATTCGTTATTTTCGATTAAGTTTTATTAACTATTATAGAAATATTTTTGTATTTATAATTATATTCATCATTGTTCCGTAAACACAAAATAAAAAAAATGTTAACGTTTAAACACTGTGCACTAATAAACGAAAAAAAAAATCATGATATAAAGGACTTTTAAGTTTAATTTAAATTTATAATTGATAATTAATATCGGCCAATTTATGTACCAAAACTTTATTTTCTACCTTTGCAGACAAATTTTCTGCCAGAAATATTTCCCCAATCAAAAGAGACCTTTCTCGATGTATTTTGGATCTATTTTCTATATTGTAGAGGTCATATTTCAATTGTTTTAGAGGTTTCGATAATAGATAGGGAAAACCGGAAAAACATTATTTAAAATATTACTATATTTACAATATTAAAAATTTAATTATAAATAATCATAGTTTTCGTTTTTTGTTTTCTACAAGACATCTTTCTTGGAATTTTGAGAGTAGGATCTTTTCTGAAATATAAATTGTATCTAGTTTGTGCATAAGAAAATTGTTTTGCGTGCAGCTCTTTTAATAGTTGAGAAAAAACGTAAACAAAACGAGAACGATTATCGATCTCATTGCTTTCCATTTTGTATTTTTAGATTTTGAGTTAAGTGAAAAACCTTATGGTTTTACCTTTGTAAAAAGTTCATAAAACATCTTTGAATATCTTTATATTCAAAGATTTTTTTTTCTGTGAACAACTTTTCTACCAGAAGATTTACTCCGATTTTTACGCATAGCACCTTTTCTGAAAATAATTGGTATGCAGAGGTACCTTGAAGGGATCATTTTTAAAATTTCTTAAAAGTTTTCTCATCAAATGCAAAAAACCGAAAAAAAAAAACCGAAAAATGTACGAAATATATTTGTACAATATTACGATTTTTTTTCCTTCGAACAACTTTTATACCAGTAATATTGCTCCAACTTTGAATTTCTGAAAAAATTTCATTGGGAAGGTACTTTAAAGAGGTCGATTTTCGATTTCCCTGAAGTTTTCTCAACAAATGTGAAAAACCGAAAAATAACAAAGAAAAACAAGAAAATGTACGAAAAATGGGAAAATCGGTACATTAAACAAACGTCTTTAAAGAAAATATATAAAGCCTGTTTAATTAATTACTTTAAAATGATATATATTGTTATAAAGTATCAATATCAACTGAACTTCGCTCGGACTCATTTTTTCGTAAGCAATGGTTTATCGTTAAAATCATTAAAATATAAGGTACTTTACTTACCCGTATACAGAAGTAATAAAATAATAAGCAAAAATGTATATAATAAGCTCGTAAGAGAACAATTGTATTTAGACGCATCAAGACATGGGTCCAGGATTTTTAATTAGGAATAGGAGGAATGATCAATCAAATATCAATTTTTATTATCATGATATCACCGTAATATTATTATCAGAATAGTAGCCTTGCAATACTTGATTGTTTGTAAGGCACATTTGATTTCGCTCTTAAACTGATCGTTTTAACTGATTAAAGTTAAAAAAAAAAAACTAAAAAGTCATAAACTATGAAAAAAAAAAGTATTTTTTAACTCAGTCCAACCTATGTAATAACGGTATACATATAACTCGTAATAACTTCGTTGTACCTATGTATCATTCGGAGTGCATGTATACAAAAAAAAAAAAGACATAAAAGTTGTATTGTAAATATTGTTCAAATTATACTGCTACTTTTATTTACATAAAAATAAATCTTCAAAATGTTTGAATACAGGGTCTCGTTTAGGAATTTTCCACTCTGGGCAACTTCGCTTTGTCACCCCTAACTAAATACCGCCTGGTTTGAATTATTTTTGTTAAACAAATTAATTTCATATAACTGTCTTCTAAAATTAAAATTATCGTACCTTCATATTTTGAATGTTACCAAATGTGAATTTTATTGTTTTTTTTATAGAACAGAATAAGTTCATAGGGAATATATTAATTGCGATAGTTTAAACGTATATATATATATATATTTGTTGTTTTGAAAATTTAAAAAACTAATATTAAAATGTTATACATCGTCTTTTTTTTTTATCCACCTCATTTTTCCGATTGAAACGAATAATTACTTTTTAATTTTCACATGACAACCAATAAAATTAAAATCAAGTTACATAAATAGATAGTATAGATAAATACACGATCTATTTATGAAATTTTTAATATTGATTCCTATTTTAAAATCAAAATCAAATAGTTTTTTCACCTCAAAAAAAAAAGGTACTATTTTAAAGCTGCTTGTTTCTAAAATTGTCAATAAATAAAAAATTCCGAAAAAAAGTTAATTCTTGCCGAGATATCACATTGGGTATATCTTTGTGGGACACCCATATAATAATATTTACCAGTACAGCATAAAATATAAATTATGTTCAGTATAACGTTAAACGCATCCTGTATATCTAATTAAATAACCATTTTAAACAAAATGATGTAGGTGAAGCTTAAATATTTTGTCGTATACACTATTCTAAATTCTTCTTTAACAATTTTCGTATGAACATTAAAACTACAAGAGTAGGTGGGTAATTAGGACGCTATATGGGTATATTTTGTGTTTATCAATAAGAGTGAACTTATACAATACCTACATATTAAAACTTACCGCTGGGTGTTCTTTTCTCGAATTAACAGGCATATTATTATAATATCATAGCGCATTGACTTTTATGAAAAATGAAAATATGTTTAAAATTGTATAGTGTACAAATATTTTATAACTGCCAACTGTGGGTTAATAATTTAAGTATTTTACATTTTTCGTTAAATTACGTAATCGCCTATGTCGCTTTAATGCTAATGCATTACGTATACAAATAAAAATATGTACACTGACCAATAATTATATAAACAATGATTAATCGTGAAATATACATTATATAACATTATTCTAATTTAAACAAATACAATGTTTATTTATTTGTTAAGTATAACATAACGATATAATACAACTTTTAAACCAGACTTTTAGATTCTGATCGGAGCGAAGAAGCTTATGGTTCTACAAAGATGTTCATTTTTTTATTTTTTTTTTATCAGCTAGTGAACAACTTTTCTATCAGTAATTTTGTTCCGATTTACAAAGATGACACTATTTCTGAAGGAAATCTGACTGGAAAGATACTTAAGGATGGTCATTTTTTGATTTTCCCAGCAAATGTTAAAAAACATGGGAAAACCGGGAAACACGTAGGAAACAAGGGGAAATTGGTAAAATATCAAACGAATATTATAGTTGAAAATATATAATATCTATTTAATTATTGTACGATAATGTGATATATATATTGTTGACAAAGCACCACTATCAACTAAACTCCGCTCAGAATCGTATTTTCATTGGCAATGGTTTATCGTTGCATATAGATACACATTAAATTGCCTTCTGTATCCTACCTTTCTAACTTCCCATCTACAATAGTGGCCGTACCCACGTGCGAAGTATGTCCGACTTCTTTTAAAAAATTTCAAAAAAAAAAATCAGTTCAAATGATATCCTATTATTTAAGGTAATGGAAATGTTTTATTTCCATCCCTCCCACCCAAAAAAAAAAAAAAAAAATTGTCCGGCTACCGTAACTGCATTGATGTAATGCAATTATGCAGATGTAATTTTAAAATTATAGGGCTTTGGTTTTATTATAAATGTTATTATTACTATCATGTTGACGGTATAATTGTTTATTTAAAAACAATACCTACTTGGCTACTTATAGATGAATTAGGATACATGCAGAACAGTAGGTATACATTGGACAACGAAGGACGGAATATTATATACCTGTAAGGATATAACGCAAATCGTAAAGGACATGAACAGGGACAAATATTATGAGGATCTAAAGGGATTAAGCTATACGAAAGGGGGACACGGAGAACTGCGACAAACTAATCTGAGGATTAATAACGATAAGAAGGTGGAACACAACGTATACCTACAACAAATTTTCACTTAACTTGGAAAATATACCGAAGTTAGTATATACACCCTCAATATATCCCGTGAACAATATATAAATATAAACGAGTACAATATATATAGGTAACACAGAAATACGTTTTATAAACTACCCGAGTGAATTATAACGATATGGTAGGTCGGGTATTTAAGTTGTCCCGAACCGTAAATCTATGTAATTTAAAACAAGTGTGTGTTCTAAGAAATTTAAATTAAAACCGAAACGGCTATATACTGTCGTATACTATAGGTAGAAAGTTGAAAAGGCAGAATATTTGTATGGAGTAATTTATTTAAGATCCTGAACACAACTATATAGGTAACTATTTGTATACACAAAACGAAAAATGTAAGTATAATAAATACAAAACACACCCCTGAGTGGAGCCATCAATATGACATTTTTTTTTTTTTCAAGAATATCTATCCTGATAATCTAATATCTATCAATTATAATTAATCGAACGAAGCGAATTATTTTAAAATAATAGAGTAAAACGCTTTTCGAACACAATAATTGCAGACCTCATCGTTTCTATTCGAACAAAACATTTACAATATGTACTGTTAAGACATCACGCACACATAATAATTAAACGGTTAAAATCAGTTATTAGGTAGTCTTGCATATTATTGCGTATTAAACTTACAAAGATATTTTTCGAAAAATTAACAGATTTAAGTGAACACAGCTAAAATAAAATGAAAAAAAGATTTTGAAAAATAACATTGTGCGTGACGCAAAGAGACATTTAATATTCTAGAAAATATTATTCATTTGCTGAGTAGACGTGAATATCTTGCAATACTTTTATAAGATTACATCACTTTGGAATTTATGAGTACGGAGTGACGCACAGTAAACTTGAGATTTTAGTTCAAACGCGTACTATGAAATGATGAACATCTAAATGAGATTTATTTGAAATTTCAAAACAATTGGTCAACACAATATTAATTTCCAATTTCGTATACGTATTATTTACACAGTTCAAGTAATGAAACGCACTTGAGTGTTCGTTTTGTGGATAGAGGAGTATATAATTTACACACACACATAGGTATGTTAAATAATTAAATATACTTAATCTTATCCGACCAATTGTCTGAATCGCCTAACCGCCGAATTTGAAAAAAAAAATAAAAAAATGATAGCATTATTCAACAAATAAAATAAACCATGCTAGAAAATACGATTATTATTTACTTTATATTGCTAATGATACTAAATGATACTACTCATGGGTGGGTTACTCATGGGTACTTGCCGGGTAACTGTTTTAGGTGGGAAGTTAAAAAGGTAGAATAATGTATAGAGAATTTATATATTGATTATATAATTATATAATAATTGAGTTCGTTACTGTACGCAACAATAAATCAATACAGACGACTGAGAGAAGAGTTTGGCTAAACATGTTTTATTAAACGAATTTCATTATATATTTTAACTCAAAACTACTTAAATAAAAAATAACGGATTTATAGGCCAAATGATTTATGACAATAATGTAAAACTTATAGTGAACTTAGTATCAAATATTTCATAATTTTTGTAAATTTGAAAAATTGTGCTCGCATATAACTAAAAATACTCTAAAATTTCAAATAAATACAAAAAACTTAAGCATTATTAAAATATTTTTGAATTTGTACCCTTACTGAAGAATTCTAATATAAGTCTTCAGAAGAAATGTCAGGTCATTAAGAATAGTTTTCACTGAATTATTATTAATGTGTTTTATTTATTTGAACTATTAACTTACATCTGTAAAAAAAAATTTCTCGGGAAGGGGACAATTTCCCCTATGCTTCCTCTCAAGTGCACAACTGAATATACGCATATAATATTTAATATTAAACAAATATTTTAACTGACTTTAAACATTTCTGCAAGAATATTTTCAGAAAACATGGATTAGTTGAAAAGTTTTCTTCGTAATAAACAATAAGTTATACAAGTACCTAATAAAGAAATTGTATAGATACGTCATATTAGCGTACACCTACTTTATACAACTACAAACTGCAGTATACCCACACCACCTACTTATATTCACCGTCTGCACTTAAAAAAGTTTATAATATAAAATATAAACGCTTATATTATTATAGTTTGTTAACATTTTTTTTTTTTTTTTTTTTTTAACATCGAACTTTTATTATGTAAACACGACTTATATTGTGTAGGTACTGTTCGTTCATAATTATAAATATGATGTACAATGTTCCATATATAATACAATGTATCATATACATATCACTCGTTCAATATCAAAAGAAGATTTCCACAAAATGAAACAAATATAATATATTATGCGAACTACAACTACGAGTTATATTTTATAATATATAATCGTAATCTAATAATATATCGTTGATGTCACGCATATTATGTTATACTTTAATAGTGAAATAAGAAAGGTATACTCGAGTTGCTAATAAAAGAGAATATACCTAGGTATTAGTTTGTTACGCGTGAATATAACATTATAATATGTTTTGTACTTGCATCACAATTTTAATAATAAATCGAAAAGAAATTTCAAAAAAATATCATTTTTACCCGTAGATCTAATTGCATAGATTTTCGATGTTAAATTAACCATATTTTTATGTACTTAGATGTTTATATTATTTATAAGTTTTTTTTTTTTTTTTTTTTTTTTTATTCGCCATTCGAATTTCGGTTTTTGCAGACTATTATATAATAATGCAAATTATTTAGGAAATTGTGTGATAAAACTAAGAACAAATAGTACCTAAACGAAATTACACAAAGGGACAAAAGGAAGAAAAAACCACCGAAACAACACATTAGTAACCACAGGCGTATATATTACATTAGTATTATGATAAAAAGTCCACAGCATTAATGAAAAAGGTAATTAGGATTATGGCTATGTGTAGGAATAAAACTTAAAATATCGAGGTAGGTTAAATTTGCATAAAGAGAAGATAATATAATAATTATTGTGACTTGGTTCGGCATACATATAATTTGGCTGATATCACAAATTGATAAGCAAATACATTTTAAAAAAAAAAACCTTCCCGATAGATTTTACAAATTCGAACTGAAGAGTGGCAGAGAAAAGATGATGATCAACAAGTATTATCATTAAGATGTAGTATAATGGGGTCAGATCTCTCTTTTTTAGAATAAAAAATACAAGTCACGTGCTGTCTTCTTGACGAGAGAACGCATAAAGCTAAAATAATTATCATTAAATACAAACAATTTAGTTGTTAAATTATAAGAGGTAATATTATCGCTCGATTTTTTTTTTTTTTTTTTAGATTCTGAGCTTAGTGAGGATTGTATTAGTTTTACTATAATGTTTATTTTTCTGTCTACAGTGAACAATATTTTTATTAGACATATTTCATAATTATCAATTTTAAGGGTAGATTTATATCAAAACCATTGTATAGTTGATATTTTAAGTAGGCCGTTTTTTGATATTATTTTCTTATTTAATTTCAACATAATTGCGAAAAACAGTAAAAATGAGAAAATGGACGCAATAAGGTTTTTTTTTGTTTTTTGATTATGAGTTTTGTTGCGATTAAGTAAAAATCTGAAATTTTCACTGAATTGATTAATTATTTTTATTAACTCATTTTAACTCTCAAATGTTATATTTAAATAAAAATAAAAAAAACTAAATAAAAATAGCTGATACTGGGGTGGGGAGTGGCCGTTGTTGTAGATGAGAAGTTGGGAAGTTAGGATACAGAAGATTATTCCATTTATATATGTATACATAAATAAATAATATATATGATAAACTTGACTATGATTGCTTGGCGAAAGACGATTCTGAGCACAGTTCGGTAATATATAAATTGAAGTGCCGTATTTTTTTTTTTTTTTTTTGATTTTCGTTTTAATTTGTTTTCAAAACGCTTATTAAGAAGAAAATCAACCATTCAATGATTTTAGAAATTTTACCACGTCTAGGTAAGTCCAATATAAGTATTATAACCAAGTTTCAAGTATCTACGTGTATTTATAACCGAATTATAGCGAAAAAATCCCAAAACTTAAAATTCCTTTAATACTCAAAAGTTTTGACGATGATACGAATAAAAATTAAATTAAAGAGGCAACAAAAATGTATCTTGTGATTTTTCGGTTAAATCATTTTTTCTGGTATAAAACGTCGTGTTTTACCATTTAAGTGCTTTTATTTAAAAAATGGCAAAAATCCCCAAAAATTTAATACAAAATTCACTATACATTTTTTTTTTATAATTTATCATAGAATTATAAGAAATCTATAGTCACGATATTTTTGTGAAAGCTTTTTAAACCCTCAATGAGAATTATATCTTTTTTTTTTTAACAGTCAATTTTCTAATCATATTTGATTGACAGAATCGTCGATAGGAATCAGAATAATAATTTAGAATATTAAAGAAATTAAAATAGAAAATAAAGTGATTAGATAACGCTTTATTTATTATTATCATGAGTACTGCTGTATTTTATTTTAAATACTAATATACTATATAAAGTTATTAGAATGCTTGGAGTTTTAAATTTAAGCTGTAATGTGATATAGACTAGAAAAGGTCAATAGTAGAGCTGATTGGATGGCGGTTTAGGACAAATCGTTTTAGAATCGTTTTCTGTATAATAAATGATTGAAGAATAATTTAATTTAAATAACATCTTGAGTACAATATTATTATCAGATAAGAGTTACATTTCATAATTAAACCTCCCTAATCATACGAATATAATAGAAAATCAAATTAACATATGAATTTGCGTATGCACTCAAATTAATTATTATTATTTTGTATTTTCTATAAATTTAAATATTAATAATGGTCTCCACTTGTTTTACCATTTTAGTAAACCGGGTCTTGAGATGTGTAAGAGTGTACCTACTCAAACTTATCAACAGACAACGAATATGTAGAAAACAAGTATACACGAACGAAACAAATAAGAAAACAGGAAATCTTTTTCCAACCACAGATACCCACAACCTGCACGATCATCGATAATAAAGTCCAGTAATAGTATTGAAGCAGTTTTAGTTCAAATTTGTATCGTTATTGTGGCAGACTATTGCAAATATGATTAAACAATACAATAATACAAATTAAAATTTATCAGAATATCGCACATAAGAGATACGGTCTACGAACAATAAAATAATAAATGAAAAACAAAAGTTTTAAAAACTAATAATCACTTAACTTTAAATAATTATAACCAACAGCGCTTTTTGAGTAAAATTTGAACTATTATTGCTCCACAGATGTGCACCGTTTAATATTCAGCCGAGGAAGACTAGTCGAAACTTATTTTTAAGGCCACTTCAGTATCAAATAGTATACAACGCACATGTTTGATAGTGTAACGTAGGTATTTGTCAAAATCAGCTATTTCAATTTTATTAAGGGACACAGCTATACTTGTTGGTATGTTTTTAATGTATTGATATAGGAGATAATGTTTCAGATTCCAGCACCACATAAACGTTTGTTGTGAATTTCCCAAGAGGAGGAATACGGGTAAAATTTAAGGTGTGGAATGTTTAAGGGGGTAAGCAAAGTAACGTGATCCGTATTCATACATTTTTCCTTTATAATTATATAACAAAGAAATTAAATTTCAAATACATTTTAATCAAATACGATCTTACCAGTACCCACTAATAAGTTTTCAATTCACGTTTAATTAAATTTAACGAAAAATACTAAATACTTTAACGGAAAAAAAACCCACTTCAAAAACATACAAAAAACTCTAAAAAATAAAAATAAAACAATATTTTTAAGATTTTCTTTTGAATCGATATAAGTCAGTGCAAATTAATAAATCAATAAATTTTTAAATTATTTTATAAAATTATAATTTTAATTATTATTTATTTTTAAAAAATGATCAAAGTGTTATTGATATTTATATATTACGATCACTTCGTTAGTATCTACTAGTTTTATCATATCAATCACAACGGGAACGTACGCTGAAGAAATCTTTGGGGGTTGTTTTTTAAAATCAATTATTGAAAATTAGAACTTTTTTTTTTAATAAACATATGAAAAATTAATTTAGGTTAGGTAAAACTAAATACGACCCCCTGCATACATGCCTGAATCTCAACAATCAGACATCACAAACAACAATCTGTACATCACTGTTTTTACACTTAATTGTTAATTTGCTGCAGACTTCTATAGATTCTAAAGAAAGTTTTGAAAGTATTGTTTTATGCTTTTTAGAGCTTTGTGCTTTTTTTTAAAGTGAGTTTTCTATTTTTGTTAAGTAACTATTCTTTTATTTGTGTGTATATATCAGAGTTTGCATTTTATTTTCATTTGATTAAACACGATAACTGCATTATACCGTTATAACTTGTATAATGCAATTATCAAAGTGGTGTGCAAATAATTTGTTAATTTATTATTGGTCCTATGTATAGGGGCTGAGATTTAATAGTATTAGTGAATCATGACGAGGTAAAAATCACATCCGCGGGAATGTAATAAATTGGCTTAGAAAAAACCACGTGGGACGTACAGCTATTGTAATATTAAAAAAATTAGGAAAACCTATCATCAAAAAAGAAGTAGAAAACAAATACACATTTTCTAACCGCAACAATAGGTATACCTAATAAGATATTGATTTCATTTTATACTTTTTATGTATACTTGTGTTCAACGTTTTCCAAACATTTCTACTGAATTCGCCTATAGTATTAGTGTGTTACCATAGCCTACCCTTAATAACTGTATATTATTACATTAACGTGGAATATAAAATAATATATGTAATCATATTTATCTAACAGCATAATTATTTGAATACAGCTCTGTTACTATCACCAATTTAACAAGAAAGTAATCACGAAAACCAAAATATCTGACTAGGTTTCTTTTGACTTCATTTGACTTTGATGCAATATATTTCAACCTGTTAGGAACATCGTTTGTGTTAAATACCAGGATTGAGGTTCAAAACATATTCGAATCATCAAAGGCGATATTATATGTTTTATGCAACCTATATATCAGAGTGAGCGATATTAAATTCGTTCTTTCTGCGATCCGATCAAACCTATTACTGGCTTACATGCCCAGAAAAACGACTGAATATTATACCTGTACCCGACATTTCCATTATAGTAAAAAACATTTAAAACTGTTATATAGTTTTACCTTGTACCTTATTCACAAATAAATCACGTGCAATTCTCCTACATTGAAATGTATGTAGAACAAAATAATTCTCTGTCAACAGTGGCAACACTCGATCGGGTAAAATGTAAAAAACAAAATGTTTTATAAAAATAAAAAAATCTTATATTATTGAAATGATTTCAACCGTATTTTATTATTGTTGCCTATTTATCTATTTATTTTATTGTACACACGTTTTCTCAACATAGTTGAAGCAATCAACAAATACTACAGATTTTTCACTTAATTTTCCTAGTCGTATAATAATATCTATATGCACATACCCTGAAAATTGAACGGCTTAAACAAGGACTTAAAAACTGTATATTATACTGACCAAATGTATATAATAGACACATATTAAATGCAAATTGTATCAAGTCACTCAAGTGTCATGGTAGACACTTATTTGAGAGGCCTTTAAAAGTTTTGCAAAATTTGGTGTAAGTTTAATATCTTATCTAAATGTTACCTACTAATCACTTTAGTATTTTGGCTTAAATATATTATTAGTATAGATAATGAAAATTGTATAAATCGTGTATATATGTGTATTTATAAATGGTGATGAATTCGGAAATTGAACAAGCCTTGAGCTCTACCTTATTGGCCTCTATCTTATTTACGCATGGTAATTAAAAAATTCAAATACCGGGATTTTTTTTCTAGTCGTTAAGTAAATTGGGATGAATATTCCATCAAAATATTAACCTCTCAGACATTTTGAGTTCACCACGCCATTGGCTTCTCCATTACATCATGCGTGTTGTGAAAAGCTGCCACAAAAAAAAAAACAGACGGATCGTGTATCGTATATTATAGACAAGCTACAGAAACATTTTTGAAATAATTTCAAAGCTGCAGCGTTCTCTAAACCGTGTATAATACGTGGGAACATTAAAAGCTCAGACGTGTCAAACGAAAACGAACGGTTTGCTCTTTCGCTACGGCCATTAACGCGGTATGGGTTATAAATGACGACACTTTTTTTTCCCTTTAAGCTCTTCTCGTTGACTCTGCTTGCAATCGAATATCGGGTATCTAAATATCTCATGATAAAAAATCTCGAATAACCCTCAAAAACACATTCGTTTTTTTAAAAATAATTTTAGGTTTTTTTTTTATGTATACTATAAAAATACAACACAATGATAATAAAAACTCTGGGATCATTGTGCGGAAAACAATGTAGCTACGGTCAGATTTATGCCAGCAGCGTGATTTCTGTAACAAACAAGTTTAACGCCGAAAAATCAGTTCTTTTATGATGTAGTACATCCGTAATATTTTACAACGAAAGTATCACCAAAAAAAAAAAAAAAAACAAAAGCAAATTGTAATTATAACCGTGAAATAGCGGTTTCCAAACTTATCGTGGTGTACTATCCATATATGAATTTTTTTTTTATTTCGGAAACCTGCCACATACTAAACATCCCTTTTTTTATTTATATGTTCGAAAACAAAGAAAACATATTGATATAAAGAAAAATATCAATATTTATACTAGAAGTACATTTACAGTAATATCGTATACCAACTTTATTAACTATTTAATACGATAAAACGGTATGATTTACTTAGTAAACTAAAATAACAGTTTCTTATTTTATTTCTAATGAGAAGAGTGTACTTGTTTTTTATTTCTCTTGTTCACTGCATTGACGTGCACATTAACATTTATTTATTTGTGACGCAGATAGTATGACAATTGCAATTTTTCACATAATTTTGTTTTAATAGAAACTATCGACGGAAAGTCAACTCCAAAATTATTTGTTAAAATGCATGACAAACAACGAGAAATTGAATAAGTACATTCAATACAAATTCAATTTTTGAGAAATATCTTACAATATTTCTACGAATTCTTCTTTAGCTCTTTTTTATTACCCATTTGTCATGTATTTTTCTTAAAAATGTTTGAAATTTAGTTCGTTTGTTAACTGTTATTTGTCCCACTAAGAAAGAGTGAATCGACATTTTATTTCAATATATTCAAAGTGATTAGTGATATTTAAATGTACTTTGTGATAACTTTGTGATTTTTTTTTAATATTATTCATCCACAGTAAAAAGTTTTTTTTCATAAATGCTCGAATTTTGTTATGAACTACAAACATATATTCATCTAACACTTATAAATATAAATAATTTTCATATTATTTAGAAAACATATCGTAAATACGTAAGTTTTAAAATAAACTTTTCATCACATAAGAATACTGCATAATCGTTTTTCTCGTCCAAAAAGCTCGTTATTACTTCAAATATTCTAAAACTTTATATTTTATAATGTAAATATAATATATTCATGTCTATTTCACAAACTTTACCTAACCCATCAAATATATAATCACAACCCACTGTTAGTGAATCACTGCGCCGCAACTGTAAGGAAACAACAAAATACACTAAAATATCATAAATTAGAATATCAATTATTATTTGATGGACATTTAAAAAAATAATAAAACTATTAAGTCCATTAACTCCATAAAAGTTTGATAACAGTTTTATCAATAATTTACACCAGTTACAGTTTTATATTTTAGACATTTTACCATTTTTCGTAGAAACTAAGTGGACCGAGGAATGTATTGGTTGTATGACATTGTTTGTGTATTTTTTTCTATAAATAAATTACCAGATACTAGAAATTTTGCTCAAATTTTCAAGTGTAGCACTTTTTCTAAGAAAATTGAACTAGAGTCGTATTTTACTAAGATGGTTATTTTTTGATTTTCTTTGGAGTTTTCATAATAAATAGGAAAAACCGAAAAAATGTTTAGAACTACTTATTTCGTAAGTTTCTTAAATTCTGAAAAATGTTTTACTTTCTGATTTAATGAGCGTTTTACGTTACGTTTTTTACCCTGTATAGGCCACACAATCTTATTAATTTCACGTATCGAACTTTTTACTTGCAAAAAAAAAATACTTTCATATAGTATTTTATATTGGTTATGTAACCAAGGGAAATAATCTTTCGACGCAATAAAAGAGATAATCCACTGACTTAAAAAAAAATGGTGTCGTGACCTAATTATCGTGGCGGTAATTCTGGGAACTAAAAAAAAACTAAGGAATATCGTGGCTAGACATTAAGACGGCTGATTAAAAACTTTATCGCTCTATTCCATTATAATATATGATAACGGGGTAGGATTCACTTATCACGGATCTGCGATTAACTACAAATATTTTTTTCGTGTTATTTAAAAATGTATACAAAATGTACAATTCTTCCCTATACCTAACCTAACCTACACCGAAATAACGGTAAAATGTTATGTTCACTAAAGGTATGGCTTCAATAAATTTCCAGGTGATAGAATGTTGCTGATAAAAAAAAAAAAAATCTTAAAACATTTTAAATAACTTCATCATTAGATGGTATGCACAGTATGACTTTCTTCTTCCGCATTAGTCTCAGACAGTGGCGCCAAATAAGTTTTAGAATATTATGGTCATTATTCATATAATTCTACTAACCACCACTTACCTGTTTAGGTATAAGCAGAATGACCTTGGTATCTTAATCAACTTAATCATCTCCACACCCCACCTAAATCCTCTATATATTTGTTAATATTTAACGAAATTTCTTGTCATTGAAAATTGTTTTACATTTGAATCGTAGCGAGGAATGTATTGGTTTTAAAATTATGTTTACTTTTCTTTCTAAATCTGAGAACATTCTTTCTACAAGAAATGTTGCTTCGATTTTCAAGTGTAGTATCTTTTCTAAAATGAAATTTTTTCTGAGTGGTTCTTTAAGGACGTTTTTTTTTTTGGAATTTTAATAGGTTTTCATAATAAATGGGAAAAACAGTGAAAACGCGAAAATTTACGTACATGTATAAAATAATACAAATTGTTCCTTATGACGAAAATGCACACCTACTCCTCACTTATTGATATACATAGAAATATTAATACCTATTGTACTAATTAATGGAAATCCGATATCCGAATGGTGGCGTATACCAAACAACGAACTTAGAGAAATTCATTCAACCGCAAAGATGAAGTAATTTTAAACCGGCTACGTATAAGTCATTCAAAATTTTCTCACGGTCATATTATGTGAAAAGAGGATCCAACACAGTACCAAACCCTTGGAGATCTGATTTCAATAAAACACCTCATTGTGCACTGTCGAAACTATATGGAAACTAAGAAGAGCCTAGGATACCTGACAATCTTTTTCAAGTCTTTAGCCCAATTGAAAACAACACCGACAAAATCATATAATTTCTCAAACACATTGATATCTATAACTTTATCTAAGGAAATCATTATACCCTACTATTTATTTTTAATAACCAATATTTTTGTTATCTAATATCCTATAAGAAAAAAAATAATCAAATATTACGAGATAAATCAAAAATAGTGAAATTTCTATTCGATTTTTCACATACAGTGACAAGTTTCACTAAAATATTTAAAATAGTTAACATGTAGAAAATCTCTTTTACGGTAATAAAGTTTGTAATATTTTTTTTATATTACAAAAATTAAAAAAAAATAAACGTAAGAAACCCTTATTTACAAACTTTTGAAGCACGTATGAAGGCCGCTTATCAAACCCAAAATTTACAAAAAATTATTTTCACAATGTATAGGTAACAATGTACCTAACATAATTCCAAGTCAGCGAATTCAAATATTTGACATTTATTTTCAACTACTATAGGCTAAGGACCGTCCTGACCCTAGTACCAATACTTGAAAAAATTATAACGGTTAACAACAAGCGGCTTATGCGCACCGTTATACATTAGTTATCGATTTTAATTCCTAGTATAAAACTCGCAATAACGTAATAACTCGCATGTGTACTCAGGAAATGTAATTTTGTTTTTCCTTTTTTCGTCTCTATTGAAAATCGCATTCGTATAGTAACGACACTATCATGATTATGATTATTTTTTATTCGTCGAGTATTATATCGAATCATTATTTTATATTGGTAAAAAAAAAACCCCCCGTAACTAGTTATCAGTTTCGATGACATCATAAAATATACTAGAAAGTAAGGTTTTTTTTTACATGTAGATTTCGATAGTATAATTAATAAAATGTAGAGATTCGATATCGAATCGCGTCGTGGATTTGGTTTTAATAGCCAATAATGATCGTACATTATGATGTTTGACTACATAATTTAAATATTAAAAAAAAAAAAAAAAAAAATAAAATATGCTCCACACATTATTGTTACAATACGTTATAATCATAACCGGATACGAAAAAAAAAGCATAAAAAATTACACCCGGTAGTTTTTTTCCGTAGCGAGATCGAAAATTTGATAGGTATGTTATGACCATGATGCAGACGACATCGTTATTGAAGACTCTTGTTTGCAAAAATGGCTATACAATTTTATCATTGTACAATTTTAGATTCAAATGAAATCGAAAATATACAAATAATAATAATAAACGATCCACAAGTGTCGTCTGGTGTCGAAGGTGTGTGACATAATAATAATAAAAAAAAATAAATAAATAAATAAAACATATTATTGTTATTATTTTTTACGGCAATACGATTATGAGTTATATTCTCGGATAAAAATGCTTGTATCGAACGGACGGGAGGAAACAAAATTCTTGTTTAATGCGGAATAATATATTGCAGTACGTGAGGGACGCGAAAAATTCTTGAAAAATCGCCCAAATAAATAATAATAATCCGGCGCCCCCGCGCGAGAACTCGGGAAAAAGACGTGCGCTGTTATTATTACGGCCGTATTACCGCAATATTGTTCTTGCACAGTGTTACTTCCGCCGCCGTTTATTTATATCGCGAACGTAACGACGACGACGACGAACAAATTAGGTAGACCGTAGGTGTACGATGGTTTTTTTTTTTTTTTTTTATACATAAATAAAATACCAGTACAAACAAAACAAACAGATACACGAATGATTAATAAATCACGTGTCAGTTGACTATTTTAGGACTAGTTGTGGGTATTATTGTAGATTTCGGTCCGATTGGTTACCATACAGAGTGATCAATCTGTCGTAAGACACTCGTCATCTCGGAAAGTATTAATTTTTTCTGGAATCCTTTTTCCAGATTATTTAAGAAACAAGCTGTTCTACTTTTTTAAATTTTTTGTTTTATATTCGTGTTATTTATTTGCCGTGCTTCGGGGGTAAAACCACTACCTACTTTGGATTTCCAAATGGCAACTCATATTGAAAATACCATAAATGAATGGTGTGTTATTCGGATTGGAGGAGAGTAGTGGAGTATCATTTGTGTAGCGGTACGGCGCGCGGCATGTTAATAATGCACCACCACTCTCCCCCAAACAAAATTTAAAAATGGAATATCTCGTCAATGGATTGACGGAAATCAACAATTTCAACGTTCAAATTTATTTCAAATAACACTCCATCTATTTATGACATTTTTAATATGGGTTGCCATTTGAAAATCAAAAGTAGATAGTGGTTTTACCCCTAAAAAAAGGGTGCCAGAGGATAACACGAGTTTAAAATTGTAGAACAGATTTTTTTTTTAATATTCTAAAAAATAAATTCCGAAAAAAGTTAAAAAAAACTTTGAAGTTATTTATTTTTTTCTGTCCGTAAACATTTTTCCGGTCATCAACTTCGTGGTCGATGTCTAGTGGAAAATTGTATTTAGTTGATGCATGGAGGGTTTTTTTTTTATTTGTTTAGTAGTTTACTAAATAATAAAGAAAAACCGGTAAAATAACAGGATTATTTCCGGTATAAACGCGCGGTCGCTGGACATCAAAATGTTTTGAAAATTGTACCAAAGTTATTAAAGTCTGATTCCGCGGAATTCGTACATACCTAAGAGTATTTCTAACTGAATTTCAACCAAAAACAAAATAACTTAAACTGTTGTTATTGCGTAAACATTCCCGGTTTTCTAATTTATAAGAGAAAGTACATGGAAATTTAACGAATTCGCCTCCCCGATGCATCCTCGACTTGAAATTATTTGTTACCGGAAAACATCTTTGAAATCGATAATTGAAACAAAATTCCCTATAAAAAAAAAGTTGTTTACAGACAGAGCAACAGCACACACAAAAACTTTAATTTAATTGAAAAAACGTTCCAAATTTTTATGTCACGTATATCAGACAAATAATAAATAAAATATCGATATAAAATCCGTTAGAGACATACGCTATAATAAATTATACGTGCATAACGCATACTCTGTTATCACCATTTTCCGGATTTTCTCGGACGGATGTCCTCACAAATTTCATGCAGTAGGTTATTGGAACACTCGGGTATCAACCAAAATTAATATGATTACATTGTAACGACACGATGCATGCTGGTGGACACAATATAATAGGGTTTTCCACATAGTTGCACCGGTGCACCGATTCTTGTTGGAGTGTTCTATTTACCAGTGTTTGTACTACGTCGGTTTAATGTTTTCAACACTAAGTGCGAAATTAACGCTCTGGCTTTTCGAAACGGCTGTTATCACTATACCAGTAAAAATTGAATAATAAATATCAAATCCGTAATCGTACATTGCCGATTGTATTTTCTAATACGTCCTAACGTTATATTGAATTAATAACAGCGGCAGTTATAAAAATAACGTTGCTATCAATATTCGCGAGTGTCGCGAGATAACAATTTTTCGTGTCCCCTCCCCCCCTCCCTGTAGAAGCGAATTCTCCACGATGGCGTGAACTGCATGTGAGAGACTCGCACCGTACCAGCGGAAACAAAGATAATAAAGATACGGATAGGCTATTCACATCTTATCAGTGTTTCAAAAGAGACGGGTACAGTTACTCCAAGTAGCACATAGAGAGGCGTTTTATCTATATAGTGATGAACGATAAATCGTTTCGGTTTGCCAACCTTTTCGGCAACATCGCCACACTTACGATTGTTATAGGGGGGGGGAGGAGGCTACCCATTTCTTTATTATCTATGGATGGAAAACGATATTATTATTGTATAACGGTTACTAATGAATGCATACCTGGTACGCCGGTTTGTTGTATCCGTCCGGCCGGATGCTGGGATCCCGGTCAAGGAATATGCACGCGGTGTGCTCGGCGCTGGAAAATGTGTACGTGACCTCGCCGTGTCTGGCGAGCACGGGCAGCGCGAGCAGCACGATCAGCACCCACGTGACCATGATGGCGGAAGACGCGTTGCGCTCGGTGCGCACGTATATGGACGCGATCGGATGGACGACCGCCAGGAACCTGTCCAGCGACATGAGTACCAGCGTGTAAACGCTCGCGTACGCCGTGACCACGATCAGGTACTGGACCATTTTGCACCAGACGTCGCCGAACGGCCAATAGGGCAGCATGTAGTCGACGGCAGTGAACGGCACGCAGAACACGATGAATAGCAGGTCGGCCAGCGCCAGGTTGATGATCAACAAGTTGGTGGTGCTCCGCATCTGTTGGTTGGCCATCACCACGATCACCACCAGTAGGTTCCCCAGCAGCCCGACCACGACGATGATGCCGAACAGTATGGGCACGGCCAACGACACGATGCGTTCCACCTGTGCAATAAGCGAACGAACGCGACAAAAATACAAATTAAAACCTTGGTCCGTGTAAATATACAATATAAAATGGTTACTAGAAACTAGAAACGAGAGAACAATGCAGGTGTTCGGCGTCTGATGACCGGACGAGCAACGCCCCACAAGCGACTGAAATCAAGAGAAAGTTCCCTTGGAACATGTGAAGTCATGTTAACAGTAAAACCAACAGGCGAACTATTAAAAATGTGTAAACAGGAATCGATCGATCCGGACACGATTGAAGAACGATAATCTTCCGGACACCAATAACCTCACCGAAATTGGACAATACTAAATTGCGTAATATGGGCAGGGTACATGGTCAAATATCGTAAAATGGAAATCGGAATCAACCTAATGTATGACTACGGAGGATATTTGTCCTGTAGTTTTCTACAGGACAAAGGGCACGTGTTAATAAAAGAAATTCGAAATTTCAAAGACGGACCTACTTCACACGATGGGTGCAGCCATTGTTGTAGGTGAGAATTTGGAAAGGTAGGTGTGAAACTTAATGTGTATCTGTACGCAACGATTAATCATTGCTAACGAAGATCGATTCTGATCGGAGTTCGGTTACACATGTTTAGAATGACTTGAAAATAATACATTTCGTGTTGTGCCATGTTGTACCATCTTCAACTCACTCTGTTACAGATTCGTTTCGTATATTTTTGCCCAAAAGGCCAAGTAATTTAATTTCGCATATTTTGATTTTTAATTTTTTTTTTTTTTTTTTTTGTATATTTTTTTTATTTTTTTAGGATATAACATTTTCAACTCTAGTCATAGCATATAAACGAATTAATTTTTTTTAGTATTCGTATGTTGGGAGGAGGAAAATCTGACACACTCTTTCATCATTTGCGTACGCGTAAATCAATTTCGTATCGAAATCCCCGTTTTCAGTATCAATAATAATACGCGACACCCGTGGTTAAACAGACAATTTCCTCGCATATTGATGAATATTATTCGCCTAATACTCTAATGTTATTCAATACATTATAATACTATTAAATGTACGGTACGCACGTTTGTATTGGCAATGAAATACCGCGAATGGCAATCCGCATGGCGTTTGGAACGTTTTATAATCACAATTTCATCGATATCCGAAGGTCACGTGTTTACTTTGTTGGATAGATATATAAACAATTTTCATATCACGTTTTTCGTCATTTTCTATTTTATTTTATTTTTTTTTTTTTCTCGGAATCAAGAGCTATGTACTTTTGCAATAAATTGCACGAATTTAAAATAATGCACCTTTAAATAACAATAATGATTAATAATATTACACGTAACTGTCCTGCGGTAATTAATTGCATACTGTCAGGAAAAGAATATATTGATTTGGATCAAATCCAAAAAACCTTGGCTGTAAACTTCGACGGTTTACCTACAATACATTCTACTATATATACCCTATATAAATAGTATTCTATATATTACACTAGTCATATGTTGAAAACATCAATATGTAGGAAGACAATTAATATAGTTAACGAGCAAAAATTAATTAAACATAATACGTAAAAATGTCCAATAGTTTTATAGACTATAATATAAGGCCGATGGGTGTGTCCAGTATTTAAAAATGAAAGTTAAAGTGGGGAAATACAGGGTGATTAACATAACGTAACACATTCATTATCTCGGAAAGTATTACATTTTTCGTAATTTGTTTTTTTTTAGGACATTTGAGAAATAAGTAGCTCTAAAATGTTACATTTTTAATATAGGCTAATTCATTTTCGTCCTCAAATTAAGGGTGACAAAAAAAGACAATTTATGGTTAACATTTTAGAGTTACTAACTTTTTAAATGTTCTAAAAAGTAGATTTCAAAGAAAAATTAATATTGTCCGAGATATGAGTGTCTTGTGTTATGTTGATCACTTTGTATACATAGTAATATCTGTTTGCTACTATAAGTTATTGCTAACGAAAATCGATTCTAAACAGAATATTAACAACCATTTGTGTCCCCTTGTTGACAAGGTTACCTAAAAGTCAAGAAAAACTATACACGAAATTGCCGGTGCTTTCTATTTACTACGAAAACTGCAAGGAAAATAAAAAATTACTTTTGCCGCGAATAAACAAATTCAAAAATGCTACTTGCAAATTTCTATAAAGTATTCAATTGGAGTAGGATTTTTAGTAGAAAAGGTGTAAACGTGTGTTTAGACAAAAAAAAAAAAAACACTTCTTAGTAAACTCAATAAGTGCTATGCATCACTCAAAATCGTATATAATATAAATAATTTTTATAACGAAACCCAGCCATAGGATTTTCCCGAAAGTTAGTATTTAAGGATTTTTGGGCAATCAAATTTCAATTTTCTCTCGGCAGTACTAATAGTAAACCACAATGAAATATCACATTATTATCGCAGTATAAAAACTCGCTTTGGTTTTTCTACCATGTTATTCAAAATCACCAATCGTTTATGATAATTAGGGCTGTGCATTTTTAGCAAAGTGAACCTTTAGATTCTGAGTGTAGCGAAGAATGTATAGGTTTTGCTAAGGTGTTTATTTTTTTTTTTTTTAATACTGTATTCGAAAATTCCATAGAAATCTTGCTCAGATATATACGCGCGGTACTATTTATGAAAGGGAATGTTTTTCAGATAATACTTTTAAAAGGTTATTTTTTGATTTTCCAAGCAGTTTTTATAAAATTTGGGAAAAACCAGGATAAAACGTAAGAAAAACAGGAAATTTACGAAAATAATGATTTTATTATTATTCAATTTTGTTATTTGTTGTAATTCAGTTAAAAATATTCGTAGAGACTTTAAATTTGAAAAGAAAACTTTTACTTATTTTTCCTAAACGTGATAAAATTCAAAAAAAATTAAGCTGTTTTGGAGGTATTTATAGACATTTTAATTTTGAGAGTTTTGTACGTAATATTTATTCAGTACTCTGTGGTAAAATTGAAAGACTTGAACAGAAATGCTTTAAAATTTACTAGGAGGTTTGTGAGTTTTACTTTGTGGTAAAAAAAAAAATTGAGTTTAATGTTGTATTTTTTTTTTTTTTTTATTAGAGAAATTAAATATTAAATTTTGACGAAAAAATTTATGTAGAATAAATCTAATTTTTTAATTTTTTTTTTTTTTTTTGAACATATATATATGTTGCCAATTTAAGAACGATGGTGAAGTCAAAACTAAGCGGACTAAGTTTCGAAATTATAGCTTCTTGAAGTTCTGATATTATGCGGATATTAAATTTTCTGTTAAATAACTCCTCATTGATCCTTCTCATCTATGTTAAAAAGGATAAGTTTCTATTTGAAAATCGAAAGTATATACCTATTCAAGGTATAAAAAGTAGGAGTAAAAAATTAAAATTGGTTTTAAATAAAACTTAAGCGACTTTACAATGATAAAAAAAAAAAAACCCCTGTTTACTTTTTCAGTAACTGTGTTTTTTTTTTTTTTTTTGTACATAATAATTTCGTAACTTTAAATCTATTGGTACTGTTTTTAAAGAATATTCTGTCAGAATACATTAGTATGAAATTTTTCGGTATTGTGCGTTTTAAATCGCCCGGTTTTTCTAAGAAGAAAACTTCATTAACGAGTAAGTAAGTTCACCTAACTATTTTTAGCGAGTAAATGTTTTAAAAATGAAAATAAATTATTGATTTTACTAACCACTTCTTTTGATAATTGCACCTACATTAATATTACAGTTTGTATTCAGACAACACGAAACAATTATAATTATAATAACTGTACCATGACCAATCTGTTATTGTCAATCGTCATAATATTTTACATAATAACATAATCAACGGGATGAGCTACTGATAGTTTTTGCCGGACCACATGGGGCTCGGTAAATTATTAATACACACTTATATTTTACTATGCGGAATGAATATATATCATTCACACGATATCACGACGATATATTAATGCGAGCGACGTAGTTTTATGATAAGTAGGTATTTAATTTTAATACTATTTATGTAATGATCCTATTGTATGTGAAAAATTGGCTAAATGCCGTTAGAGTTCCGTCCATCGGTTATCGTTCCAACAAAACGCGTGTTCGTCGTGGAACTCGTGAACGAACTATTTGCTATGCACGACAGCAGTCTTCAAATCCATAGTACCTGCCATTCTAAATAATATTTGGTTCAAGGATCATAACCTAAATAACCAAATTCAATCGATTACGCGTAGGCCAATCATCTCCTTCCCTCACATTCATGTAAGCTCAATCTCAACGATTCCCCTTTCTGCGCACTTCATTTAAAAGAAAGCATCCGCGACTTACCCCATATTCTTTTCGATTGTTCATGGGCATCTGCTCAACGCCTTATTCTATTTAATTATCTCAAGTCCCTTAACATCCCTTTAAACGTATCCGATGTTCTAAAATTAAATTCCAAGTCTGCTATTCTTCTTATTATTTTCTTCATTCATGAGGCTGGCTCTCTTATTTAAAGGTTTAGTATTGTTTATTTTCGGTATCATTTTTTTTTTTTGTCTATGTCTGAACTCCTATGTATTTTATCGTCGAGCTTAATAGTGTTTCTAAAAGCTCTAATAAAAAAAAAATAAATAAAAAGAACACTAATATTATTAGAATTGCTAAAGTAAACATATTTGTTAATCATAATATTATACTCGCGTATTAAAAAAATAAATTAAGAGATTTTTCACGTTACAAAATAAACATATTATGTTTTGCTCGTATTATAGGCACAATGCAATCTGTGATGATTTTTGTTTTAAAATAAATTTTTGGTTTGGGGGGGAGGGGCTAAAAAACCCTTTCTCCGGCCGTCGTATTATGTACTTTGATTATTAGTGTTATGGAAATAAATGATAATAGGGTAATGTTCAAATTTTCGGGGTGTTTTTCTAAACAAGTTTACGATAGTCCTACTTATTATCCTGTTGAATAAAAAAACATCGGATTTGTACGAAAATATTTAATTTATCGCTATATTCAACATGATATCGTATGTTGTATTATAGTTATTTATAATGGTGAAATGATAGAATGTAAAATTCGCGATACCACCGGTATCTGGTTAGTTAAAAAATAATTTCTTTTGTTCTTATTCTCATTGTGTATATAATGCGCACTTGGATTAATAACGAATGCGCATATATTTAATTGACTTTATTGATTGGGTAACTTAGCTGTCCATATTATATTACAGTTGATGATCGTCGGAAAATGAAACTACCAGAAGCTCTGATTAATTATGATAATATTATTAATATTAGGCATGGGACACATTACGTTAAAATATTATATTCTCAACCTTTTATGGATTTTGAACAAATTTTTTGTAATAATGTGTGCAACATACCGTTATAAAGTTATTACCGATACACCTAGGGACTAATTGAAGTAGGGTTCTTACAGAATAAATTTTGTAAGTTCTGATCGAATAATCTTTTCTAAAAGAAAATAGGAAAAACAGGAAAATTTTCGGACAGTAATGGTTTCATTATTTTCGATTTTGTTTTTTTACTGGAAATCTTTCTCCAAATTTTAAGTGTTGTGTGTTATGGAAAAGATAATTTTTCGTAGCTGGTGAATAATTGAGAGATCGCTTTTTCGTAGAGGTTAGATTAGGTATGGTTTGATAATTGTAAAAATACTTACATCAGTCTTCTTATCTAGATAAATTTCTAAGATAAAATGATTTTACCATAGAAAACATGCACGCATATTTAACACGAGGTAAATCATAAATCGTAATTTATAGTAAAAAAAAATTTTGAGTTTACCTTATATATAATAAATAAATATATAAATATAAATAATAATTCGTACATAATGTAAGCATTTAAAGTTCAAGGTTTTAAGGAAATTATAAAAATTAAGACATTTCAAAACACGTTTAACCAAACTTCGCTCAAAACCGTTTCATTTTTTTTTTTCATTCTTATTAAAACAAATTAAAATATAAAGTGATTATTTCGCGATCAAAAGACTGATTATGATGTACTATAATAGCTAATTAATTATAATATTATAAAATGTATTATATTTATTTAATGAACATGTCTTTTCCTTAGAGTGGATGTCTAATTCATACAAAGTGTCCACGTATCGTGAATAATACATTTTTTACACTATATGGCCGATATTATTGGTGTCCACTTTACGAAATGGATATTTATTTTGTGTACACTTTCTAAAATAACGAAATGAAATAATAATTTGTTTTTGTGGTATTATTAGACTGCGGTGTGTATCACTTCATATTTTGAAATACAATAACTATAATTTATTGACGAACGAGTGATGGACAACCAATCGACCACTTCGCTAATAGAATCAGAGGGATATGACATTTGAAGGATATTTATGATGAATAATCTGTACACAGACAGCAAAATCGTAAAAAAACGCCCGCTAAATATGCCTTGATAAGCATTTAACACGGTTACGGTTAGGTATCTACAGCGGTCCACCGTCAGTGTAACGTTTTTAATGCACTTATAAACATAAACATATGCGCATAAACTCGGTAACGTTGAAGATTAAAAGCATGTCGTAAACTAATAATGATTGGCGATATTACATTAAACGCGTGTGGTGAAAACTTGCCCCGGATCTAATACACGTATGTATATATTTATATATTATTTTATACCTGTACTGTATTATTACTCGTATTGTCGTATTTATGTATTTTATATTACATAATACCCAAACGCGTTAATATTAATTACACGAACAATGGTATACGTGTGTTCAGAATATTCAATACTTGTACGCGAAATACACATATAGTTACATGTACGTAGGGTAGGGTACATACACTGCAGTTTTGTCGAATAAGACCGGAAGCGTGAACCGTAGGCGCGCGTACGAAAGGTAAATGTGTTTTGCTGTTGCTACGTCCGATTCGTTAAAATATTCAAGTTTTGTGCGTGCTAAAAAAGCCCGCGAAATTAGAACGAAATTAAGCAAACATATAGAAATATAGCTGCAAAATGTATTTCGATCACTCGTTATTATTACGGTCTGGACGGCCGCGATCAATACGCACAGGCAAAACATGCAAACAAAATGCACTCAACTCCAGTAAACACGAATCAGTTACATTTATAACATATATTCAGTCGTTTATATATATATATATATTTTTTTTTTTTATTTCAGTAATTAAGTCAAGTTACAAAAACGAATACCCGGTCACTTTCAGATTTTGAACGTAGCGTAGAATGCATTGGTTTTACTATTATGTGTGTTTTTTGTTAATTTGTTCCGTCTGGACACAATTCTTTTACTAGAAAACAATTTCGCTCCAATCGTCAACTTCAGGCGGACTTCCAGGAATCAAATTGTCGAGTTCTAGCAGTTGATTCGACTTCTCAACAATTATCGATAATTTGATTACAAAGTTCGTCATAATTTTTTATTATGGTACTATAAATTGAAAATCCGTAATTACAATTTTTTTTTTCCATAATCGTTTAATGTTCAAATTTTGATGAGTTATTTTCCAATTTATGTGAATATTATTTTTAGACCAGTAAAAATTTAACAAAATATATATCATAATTTAGTTATTCTTATTAGTGAAGAGTTTTGAGCGTAAAAATGGCATGTTTTTTAAAATTGTTTCAAGTGCAAATTTGCTATGCAAATCGTTAAAAACACAAAGAATTGTAATTTATTTTGTAGTAACAAATTAATAAACTTAGCTCAGATTCGTTTTTGTATGTAACGATTTATCGCCCCGTACATAAAATTAACTAAATTTCTTCATATATCGTACCTTCTCAATTTCTCCTTCAGTAATTTCAATTGTATTTTCATTACTTTGTATTTATTGATGATTTAAGGGTTCGGTTTTTCCTTTCGAATTTCGTGTTTTAAAGTTAATTTCATGATAAGCGTCGAATTATCATCGTAAAATACATTGCTATAATATTGAACTAGCAAACGAAAATGTATCTTTGTATAATCTAGTGCAGTCTGTGTAGTCTAGTGATAATAAACGTTAAATGCGAATCTAATGGGAATTTGAATGTGCATTCCAGTTCTTCGATTTGACGATTCGCCCGACGATGCACGCGCACACATACGAGTCTGAAATTGTTACATAATATTGCGCTGTTGCTATGATAATTTATCAATCATTTAGAAGCAAGACAACGACGGAGAAATAAAGAAAAATCGCACCCCCGACAATACAATATAATAATACAGTGTTGTCGACAGTATAAGCGAAAATCTTCATACTCGAAACATTACCTACGGAGCTTTACGCATACGAGTGCATTTTTCACCACTGGCCACGTTCAAATTGTGCAGATGACGACGAAGTCGGTTCGGGTAAATTTAGCACAACGGAATCAACCAAAAGATATTTAATATTTGTTTAATATTTTCACGTTTTTCCCAAGTTTTTTCGGTTTTTTTCCATTTGTTCTAAAAAAAGCTGGGAAAATCAAAAAATGGCTTTCTAAAATACTACCGCCAACAAGATTTCCTTTCAGAAAAAGTGCTATCATTGTAAATTGGAACAAAATCAACGGTAAAAAAGTTTTCCAGAGAAAAAATAAATAAATATCTTTTTAAAAAAAATACGTTCCTTGCTCCACTATCAGAATCAAAAATTGTAAAAAATTCACCGGTTAGAAAAGCTCAAGTTAATGTATAAGTACAACAGCTATTTACCAGTAGTACAACTTTAATTGGATTTAATCGTTTACTAAAATTAATTGAAACTCCAAAAATTTATATTTTGAAGTATTATGTTTCAAAGCAAAAATACTATGACTGTAAAATAACCGATTGTTTTTCTGAGTTTCCAGGAGAATTCAACGTCAGTTATACGGATTTACCCTACAGCAGAATAAAATAACGACTAGGTTATTGTGATAAAAGTGTAATGTACTGTGAGAGGTATAATAAACGTATCAACAATTTTTTATCGAAACGATCTCGACGTTTTTTCTGGCGGGATGTCGGACGTTGAACACGAGCCAGAAAAAAAAAACCTTTAACAGATAATATGTAACGTATTGTGAAAAAAAAAAACAATAAAAAAAAAAATACAATATAAATTGCGTAAAACCCATTGTCTAATAATTATTATTAAATGTAGTAAATAAATATATGAATATTTAAAAAAATGCATTGTACATAAAAATAAAAAATAAATCGAACAAATATTCGAATGCACTCGCATACTTGTATCGATTAAACGAAAAAATAGTTAATTTATAAAATTAACGAAAATTAGTTTATGACTACACTCAGATTATTACCAAAAAACGGATTTGTATGTTGCTGCATTTTGTTTTTTATTTTATATTTGTATATTTTCGTTAATAATCTATACGAACCATGCTATTTAGAAGTAATTTACAAAGTTTTAATTTGCATATTTTTGAATATTTCACCAAAATTGCATATTTTTACACATGATATGCACACACATGTATTTATTGCATAGACAATAAAAGTCACCCAGACTAAACGAGAGGGGAAGGAGAAGTCGGGTCTTTAGCCCTAGGGCCAAGGCCTCAAAGAGATACCGGACCCGATCGGAAAACCCGACCATTTTACTTATTTTTTACATTAAAATATAAATTATTCAGACGAAATTACCCAAGATATAATAAAAATGAGTTCTAATTTCATTCCAGTATTAAATAATACAAATATATTTATCGTGTATCATACAATATTTTGGTATTTTTGATTTTTACCATTGTACTTCTTAAAATAAAATATGCATCATTTTTACTGCATACTCGTTACATATTGTTATCAATTTTAATTTTTTTTTTTTTTTTTTTTTTGAAAGCACTTCAAATACAAAAAAAAACACGGTACTTCGCGTGTTGCAATTAAATTATCACAATTTTATATAAACTTTTCCGCTCCATGAGGACTTTTTAAAAAAGTAAAACAAAAAGACACGAATAATTGTGATTTATATTGTAATAATTACAAATAAACACATTTTTGCAATTTTATCGTTGAACACACGAATACAAACAAAAAAGTTGTACTCAACGTCCCGTCCAGAACAGCGACACACTCTTCCTGCGAAATACATAGGTTTTTTTTTGTTGTCGGATGTTCTCTCTTGACTCTCCTTGCAGGATAAACGATAATCGATCCACCGTGTGGTCTGAGTAAGTTACTGCCCTTCTCGTATATTCAACTATTAAACGTGTAGTTTTTTCTTATGCTCTATACATAATCCCAAACATGTTAACAATAATAATATTACGGGCACAATGATCATAATTTTTGGTTAGTTTCCCGAAACCATCATCGCGCACTGCGTTGTTATTTCAAATTGTGTAGTCGTCGCCGCAAAAAAATTACAGACTCGTTTTTCCTGTGGCTAGATTTGGTTCAGTAAAGTTCTTACCCTTTTTCGGTTTGAAAAATGTTCACTATTTATTAATTTTGTCATGACCGTACACCCGCGAATCCGAAACTGCTGCCGCCCGCACTGGGTAGAGATTTCCGGCAGCCGAAGCCACCGGTCGTCGTCGTAATAATTTTGACGTCGAGCAAAAGACTACGTGATTGAAAACATTGGATTTAAGAACGAAGATAAAACGTATTATATACATTACTAAAGACTTTGAATTAAAACGGACTGGATCAAGTTTCTCTCTGATACGGAACGTTTCAATATCCCGGAGTTGATTAATTTGAAAAGAAAACCGCACACCACTACTGCAACTGTAGTCCACCTATTCGAATTAAATTACCTTATGAGTTTTATCGATTTGAAAGACGCCGCCGCCGAAGAGAATAACGGTTTAAAGGCTACTTTTCGGCGGCGGCGGCGGTGGCGGCTATTGAATTTATTATTTAAACAGTGGCGGTACAGATACAAAGTGTTTCTGCCTTGCCGTCATAATTCCTGCGAAACATAATATGTAGGTCAATATTTAGTGTTACTGCGCGCGCGAAGTATATTAACGATTCTTCTCTTTAGCATCCCGTCAAAACTTCGGATATTATTATGTTTCTGAGAATCGTTTGAATAGTTTGTGCCTTTCGGCGGGATATTGCTTTGGACGAGCTGAAAAGTGAAATGTACACCGCAAACGGTGAGAACAACGCAAATTATATCCTGGTCATTCATCATCGGTAACCCATCAAAATGTTACCGCAGTAATATCACAGTAAAAACGACGTGAGCACCAAAATGTCATTACGGGTTTTTAACTTTGTAGTAAGAGGCCCGGTGCAGGTTTTCAAATTTTCTCGAAATTCGAAAAATTTGAAAACGGTTTTTAAAATTTTAATTTCCATCTTAATGGTTATTTATATCTACTAATCTACTATTCGATACCCAATTGAGCGGTCGGTTTCACTGAACAAAATTACTTTACGGAAATAAGGTTAACTCATTTTTAACATAATGTTTTTTTACCACTTTTATTTAATCGATAAACAAATAAATTCTATAGCTCACATTGAACTCCAAATTCTAAATTTTATTTAAAATAATGGTATTAAAAAGTTAACAATTTACTTTTTTTTAGGATATATTATAAAGTTAGTGATAAAACCATTGAAAAACGGAGTTATCCACCATCCTTATCTATTGACTACGCAATTATCTGTACGTAATGATTAAAAATTCCGAACGAAATATGATTCTGAGCTAAGTTTGGGAAAACATGTTTTAAATACTATGATTTTAATAATGTTCGTATGTTCGTCAATATTTGTAAATTTAAAATTTGTATTAAAAAAAAATGACTACAGTGTATTATTTTTATACAAAAAATTAAATAAAAAAAAAAAATTGCACACATCGCTACATTCAGAATCTTAGAATATTATAAGATTCATAACACTGAGTTCATTCATAGAATGGTTTAAAATTGATAAAAACTCAATCAGAAAATTCTTATGATTTGGTATATTTCATGTTACGTGTGAATTTCTCCGATTCATCCAGAATATTGCATTCATATTTTACTAGATCATAATTGTATTGGATTTAATATCCGGATTAACGATTAAATTCATTGAACCACATTATTATAGTATTTATTTCAACCGGGATTACAATTTGATCAAATATTTAGTCTGAATTAGTTCGAATTATGGTGAGGATTTGATTATTTTGTCACGCGTGTATATTTCATTTTATTTAATAATAATTTTAACTATAAATCATCAACGTTCAATCCAATCAACCACCGCACGCACTCGAATACTCCACTGCACCCAGTATTGCTATGACCACCTTAGAAAATTAAGGTTACTTACGACCAAGACGGTTATAATACACGATAAGTCCAGTTCGACTGTTATCATAAGTATTTTATTTTTTTTTTCTAGAGAATAATTAAAATGGACGTCCTTAAGTTGCCAGGTGTGCCCACTAGGATTGTTTTAACTTTGATCGTACTTTCGTATATTTTGATAAATTATTGTGGATGAAATGGGGCCCTGGACAGTACTCTCGATTTCGGTAATAACGAGATATTGTCAAAATCCAATTTCGGGAGATCGGCGCAGATCCTGCACATGAAATAAAATGGTTATGCGTAATGAATCGGGATTTGTTTTCTGGTCACACTGGCCAACTTTAGACGGTCGTTGTAATTTTATCTATTACAACCAAAATATTTAATGGGGGAACTGGGCTCACCGTGTATTTCAGCCGCCTTTCTCAGAACAACTACCAGGTTATAATTAGTCTTTTCGGTCTGTTAAATGTAACTTTACGGATGAAATACTTTAGTAAAAGTCAACCGACTGTTCCAATTATGTAAACATGATTAGGTATAAAATATTAACATCCACTCATGTTTTATTCGGAAACCAAGGTGTGTTGAATTTTCATACTAGGTATGATTTTATTTTGCCGCATAATAATTTTGGAGATATTAAGTAATATGAATAGGTCAGGTAATTAAAAATATGCACTTATTTGTTTAGTGTGGTTTATACATTACGTTATAATCTAAAGTTACCTAGCTGCTGTCAATTAATTGAAACATTATGGGGTGTATAATATATGTGCCTATATTCCATACTACTCCAGACACTTTATAGATAAAACAAAGTAAATTTTTATTACGAAATAATATGTCATGATAAAGTCAATGAGTGTTGATATAGATATATTGCATGGAAAGTTTGCGATATCTGAGAAAATGATTCATGTATAAATTTTACAAGTAAGTGTTGTAATGATTTTAATGAATTTATAATGATATCAAATTCATGCGGCACAAAATAAATTTTCCTACGGTGACATTTATAAAAAAAAAAAAAAACTACATATTAATAATAGATTCTGAATGATGAACAAGGAATGTATAGGATTTACAATGATGGTTTTTTTTTTTTTTTGTGAACACTTTTTCTACCCGAAAGCATACTTCAATTGTCAAGTGTAACACTTTTTATGAGAGGGGATATTCTCTGGGTGGTACTTAAACTACTGAAAAAGGTCATTTTTTGAAATTCCCATTATTATTCGAGATAATGAGGAAAGCCTCGTTCTTTAAGTTAAAAAGATTGAAAGATTAAAAAAAAAATTGTCATTGGCAACCGTTTTTATTTATTTTGTTTTCATTGTTAAGTTTTTATTATTTTAATATTTTTAAACAATCATTGTTGCCATGGAAACGCACATTATTGTGATAATTTTACCACAACACTAGTCAGATGTATCATACCTTCCCAACTTCTCACCTACAACAGTGACCACTCCCATCGACAGTATTAGGACTTTTTAGATTCCGAGCATAGCGAGGGATCTATCGGTTTTTCTAAGATGTTTATTTTATTTTTTTATTTATTTTTGTTTCTAGTCTGCGGACACGTTTTTTCCTGGAAAAATTATCCCGATTTTTACGTGTAGCAACTTTTCTAAAAGATCAAGTTGTCTAGACTATGCTTTAAAATGGTAATTTTTTGATTTTCAAAGCTATTTTTTAAATAAAAGCACTTAAGTGGGAAAAACGAATTATAAAAATACGGACAACGTTTTCTACCAGAAAAGTGATTTAATCGAAAAATCACAATATACCTATTTTGTTGTCTTTTTGAGTTATTTTTCACAGTGTCATGACTAAAACGTTGAGCTACTTTTGAGAACTAAAGGAATTTTAGTTTTTAGGATTTTTTTTGATGTAATTTGGTTATAAATACACGTAGAGACTTGAAACTTAGTTATAATACTTATATTGGACTTATATAGACGTGGTGAAATTTCTAAAATCTTCAGATGACTTTTTTCTCTTTTTTTCATTTTTTTTACAACAGTACTTTATTTTTTACTATAAACCACTTTTATTCTAAAAACTAACTCCGATATATAAGTTTAGAACCTTTTCTGAAAGCTAATTTTATCTTCTTGGTAAATACATAAGTCGTTTTTTGATTTTAAAAATGGTAGATAAAATAAAAACGATTAACTGGGGAAAAAATACGATTTTTTCATGTTTCGTTATTTTAAATCAATAATTTCAAATCACCTACCACTTTTTCTAGCACAAATATAACTCCAATTGAAAAACGACAAGAGACCTTTCTTGTTGGATTATTAATCTCGTTTGTTATAATGCAGATCGTTTTTTGGTTTTCTAAATATTTTTTAAAATAATCGAAAAAAAACGTACAATTTCACGATATCATTATTTTACATTAATTAACGTATATTTTTAGAAAAATTTGTCGAGCTTAGGTGGTGTGAAAAATTACACAAAATTGTATTTATAATATAGCCATCAAAAGTAAAAAAAAAAGGTTGATACTGTTCAAGGAGAAAAGTTTGAAGGGATGATATAACATAGTGCCTTATTCTCCTTAACAACAAGAGACCATATTTTTGTTTAATTTTTTTTTCAATAAGCATTTTGAATGTAAATTTAAATGAAAATCACAAAAATGTAAGGTACTTTAAATTATGTATTACCGAACTGTGCACGGAATTGTTTTTCGTCAGCTTTGGTTTATCGCTGCTTACAGATATAAATGAAATAACTTTATATCTCCTACCTTCCCAACTTCCCACCTACAACAGTGACTACCCGTCCCCAGTATCAGCTCTTTTTTTTTTCTTGTTAAACTTTAACTGTGTAGTAATACAAAAAATAATAATGAAATGACGACCACCGTTTGTATTATATATTTGATATAATATTATAGATTTTTGTTGTATAAGCGTTCGCGTTATGTCTAAAAATCGTACGATAACTACCTGCACCTATTTTTTCCCAAAACTACGAACAAAATATAGGCACGAGTTAAGAACTATTATCTTACATTATGACATTAATTATTGTACGAATGTTGACCTCCTTTTCTTTCAACCCTGCATAATATAGTGACGTTTCACGTACGGGATAATAATAGCCTGTTATGAAAAAAAAAAAGAAAAAAGGATCGCACTAAGCGGATGTGACACACGAAGACGACACGATATTTACGTTATTCATATTATGCCTTTCAGTGCGTTATAATAATATTTCGTGTGCAGAAAAAATTTAAAACATTAGTAACTGTAGACCTGCGAGTTTTACAACGTGAACCGATCTTTTCGTCCGTTTGTTATTCGTTTCGAAACGAAGCTCGATGGTTTTATATATTTGTGCTGGTATCAAAAAAATATTATGTACCGGAAATACACCAGACCCGTTAACCGGAAAGCGTATCCACTGGCCGTTTACGAATCAGACCCGAGCGGTAATGTAAACACCTATGCAATTTCGATTGTTTTCTCGGAATATTATCAAGTTTGGACCAGCAGATAGGTTACGATTTTCCATTTACCTTTGTAATGATAAAGTCGGTACAGAATATAATAACACACACAGATGGATAGTCACACGCATCACTGCGGACCGATAGAATTGTGCTTATCCATAAAAGGCAATCTTTGTATGTGTCTTCAAATTTCCGTATAGACTCAAAAACTACTCTACCGCTTTACGCGGGGGTTTAGTGTAAAATGATCCGCGTTGTTCTGAAAAGGTTTAAAGCTATTTGAAATCCTCGATCTGGCCAGTAACAATAATACAGGGGCGAAAAACGTTGACATGAACAAATTAATTAATATTATAATTGTGCAATTAAATATTCAATAATCCGTTCAAGTACAAACATACGTATATCTTGCGATATTACGAGTGACAAATGACGAAAGTTATAGAATTTATTTCTAGGCTGTGCCAGGTGACGCATGAAACACACTTCTTATTTCAAACGTACTGGCATAAATAAGTATCACGGCATCTGAAATTGCAGTGGTTCTTTTGAATGGTTATAGAACAGCATATTCAGCACGTAAATTTCCATAAAACAAAAACAAAACAGTAACACGCCATCTTGCAACATTTGAAAAACATCAGGAATGAGTAAAGCACTCCAGAATGCAAAATACTTATATGACATGATTACATGCGCATAAAAAAATCGTTTGAAGTGTTGGTTTCACTCATATTTTTAACGGGCGATTTTCGACAGACATGACATTTTTTTCAACGTGCAACGTGTTTAAAAGCATCGCGTTTGTGGAGACATGTTTATAATTTTCAGTAGCTAGATAATTGGATTCAGGCAATTATTGACGATTTAAATGAATTAATGAATTAATGATTTAAATTTGTACTTGGAATGGTATCTATGTAGTTTATTTTTCAATACGAATTAATTTATAATCAATAATAAGTGATTTTATCTGTAACAAAGTTAGTCTGCGTATTTTCGTTGAATCGTTTGGTTTATAAAATACGGAATGATGCGCGTCAAAAACAAATACGGGGCCGTAGTCCGGCTTATGTTCTGACATAATATTTTGTAACGCGGTGATAATAATATTATTATAATATCGATGACGTATAAATATAAAATCCAACAGCTATGCCAATAACGTGATAACGTCCCCGTGCAGCTGTTGAGCGAGCGAAATGCGTATTCGTATATCCGCACTCGGGATGGCCGGTTTTAGAAGGAAAAATACCCGGGACAGATAAGGCGGACATAAAATAATTTGTAGGGCCGGTATTGAAATGCCCTAAAATTCAATTCCATAGAAATAACGCTCTTAAAAAAGCGGAAACGGAAAAATGTTTAACGTTTCGCTTTTGAAACATCGAAATATAGTTACGTGAATAAAATTATGGACTCATCATCGAAGACCTTATAATATACAAAAACCGCAATATACATGATACAGTCAATATTTTTATTGCAAAAATAAAAAAATAAAAATATTGTATTGGACTTTTTTCTGTGTTGGCTCCCTCAATACAACCATAACCATAGACGTGTGCATGGGGGGTACAGGGTATGCAATTGCACCCAACAGCGAGTTCAGTCGTACATTTTTGTTTTTTTAACATTATAAACCATTCAGGCTCTTTGCTGCAAATACCAAACTCCCCGACTCCTTTCTAATATACGCATGGTTTAGGTCGCCATGCCTGCAGTCTGGTCTGTTTCGACTACATCTAGCTACCGTTGCTTCGGTCTAGGTCTACCGCGAGGTCTTTTTTCTTTCGAGTTGTTCACAAGTACCGTCTTGACAATACCGTAGTTTTTAATATGTGTAAATTAAAATAATATATATATAAATTTTTTTTTTTATTATTTTAAATTGAATGAAATGCGTTTATTTTTTTTTTTTTTATCGGCTTATTATTCATCGGGTATTAATATTTAGTAGTTTGGTGGTTTGCACTCCCAGTGAAAATGTTTCGCGCACGCCAATGAATATAACAACAACGCTATTGTACCGGACGCCTTATTGCCTTATCGTTTTTTTTTTCCATCTGATAACTACCCTGTGCCCGTGTTTTTTTCAGATACCCTGATGATATTGTGTGACTGTAAAGTAATCCGGTAATCTCCGGTGGTAAAAATCACTGTCGGCCGAGCTTTCTTTCCGGGCAATTTCAATGCGCGTTCCGTCGGCGGACGATCCACGCGTGCACGGACGGGGGAGGGGGGGAGAAGGGGTCAGTCACAACGGAAATCCGTCCCGTCATAAACCCCTAGTCGTTTAGCGACGGGTAGTCGTCGTGCCGCGTAGCGCCGGGGTCGCCACGGAACGCGCACGGACCCGTGGTTTGCGGTAACGTTATTTCGGTTATTCGGGTATAACTGCGTCGCCCATTAACAGTGTCAGCACGTATCGCGACCGCGCTAATTTAAACCGTCCGCGGGGGTCGAGGGTTACTTTCCGGCGGGCAAAGTGGGGTAAAACAATACCCGTTCGCGATAATAGTCGCATGTCCCGATTACAATAATAATATATTATTGTTTTCCAATTAACGTAACGAGCGGCTGTGTTTGTTGCACGGACGGCCGGTTTCGAACCGTTTTAATAGTCCGCGTGTACACGGCGTTATTACAATTATTGTATTATTTAGGCCGACGACGACGCTTTATGCGATTTGTAGGGCCCGGATTTCAATGAGAAAAAAAAAAAAACAAAAAAAACAAAAATGATCGGAAGTGCGAAATGAAAAATAAATATGTCACCTTGGAAACGCATTCGAAAAGTTACGCGAGTCGTGTACAATGTGTACTTATTGTCCTAGAGTAGCGAAAAAAAAAAATAAAAACCAACTACTACGACCACAACAAAAGCTGACAGTAAACTGGTAAAAGCCGTGTTTTTTCCTCTTAATGTGTACGCCGTTTAATAATTGTGCCGCTGATGACGGTTTATGCGATTCTCACGATAATCGTGCGAATAAACGTTAATACGTGCTAATTATTATGAAAACTATTTGGAAAAATAAAAAAAAAACCGACTTTCTTCTTGAGTATCTAAATCGAAAATGCAACAAAACGCGTTTATTGTTATTTTTTGATCGAAGTAAGTTGTCTATGGTAAACAACATGAGTTACATAAATGTAAAAACAAGAAATCGTTACGCTACGTGATGTAAATATTTTTCCGTTTATCCATCGTTTTTGTTTTTCCTGGTATGCCGAAACTTGGGCGCATAAAATTGGGTGCGGAAATTTTAGGCACAATGACAATTTGGTGCAAAATAAAAGATAATTGGGAGCGAATGCCAATAATATTCAAAATGAATGTAAAACGTACATTAATAATAGATGAAAGGTATAAATTCTAGATTTTATTGCAGTATCTATGCGTGTACAATACAATTGTTGCAGTTCAATACAATAAAAGTTATTATTAGACCTTTTTTTTTATTGCACGTCCGGTTGATCGGCGTTCTGATAACCAGCGTTCTATTGTACTTATAAATATATCTTTCTACTGTCAATATACCCAATTATCAGCTGTCCAGTTGAAGAAAATATTAAAAGATTTTGGATAAGAATTTATAATATAACAATAATACAAGTTTTAATACCTATTTAGTATACTATGTCCATGCGCTAGCAACACAATTCAGTGCTAAATCAGTTGTGTTTTATACAATTTTTCTTTTTAAAATATGTGAATTCGTAATAAGTGAAAATAATCGAGACCTACTTATTTGTATAGGCCATTTATACAAATTAGAACGCTCAAATAATGAAAAAAACAATTTGACCCTGTACTGAAGATAATAGTAAAAAAAGGTCCGGGGTCATGTACATGTGGAAAAAGGAGAAGTAACAAAAGAAAGTAAACATGAACATAACCATTGGCCAGGTCGTTCAAATATTGATGCAAAACAAGCAATTGAAAATATGAAAAAAAATAGCAAAAGAAACAGAGTTGAGTTCACAAGTAGTTTTGAGTACTAGGTCGAAAGATGTAATTAATTTAAATTATTTTGAACTTGTAATTATAAATGGAAATTTTACGCTGTTAGGTATAGAAATGTATAAATAATCGTTTAAATTACTATATAGGTAACTGAATCTGTTGCAAGTAAATTACCTGGAGTTTCCTCAATGAAAAAAAATATAACAACAAAGTCGACAGAAAAAATTAATGGCACCAGCAAATCCTAGAACGTTAGATGAGTTCGTAATTCCTACAGATTACAAAGAAATCGTTGGATTGATGGTAAGCCATTTCTGTTATATGATAGTAACGATGAAAACTCAGGAAAACCATGGATTTAAATTTTTTCGACTGAAGAAAATTTAAATTTTATGACTAATTGTCATTGGTATACAGATGGTACATTTTCTAGTGTGCCATACATTTTTTACTAACTATATACCATTCATGGTATACAATACAGTTATTTTTTGCCATTTTTATTCGCTCTCCTTTCAAATAAAACAGAATAAACTTACATCCATTTATTTGAAATGGTGTTGAATTTAAAACTGGGACTTAAACCAACAACTTTTATGCTTAATTTCAAGATTTCAGGCATAAATGCACTAAAAAAAGTGTTCCCAAATATGTCATCACATGGACGTTTTTTTTTTCATTATTCACAAGCTCTATGAAGACATGTCCAAGATAATGGGTTAGATATTATATATTGTGAAGATTCTAATTTCGAATTAAACATTTAAAAATAAAATGCATTTGTAAAATCATTTGTCCCTCCGCATTTGGTAATTAACGCATATGAAGCTATTTAGGGAACTGAGTTTTAAAATGAAAACAAAACCTTATTGTCACGTTTTTTGGATTATTTTGAGAGTACATACAATTATGTCGTAATAAGAACCTCCGAAGTCCCTAATTTCCAATACAGCTATGGAATTTGTACAATCTCGTTCGATATGATATTACCAAAACCAATAATTTGGTGGAGGGATGGCATAATTAATTTAATTCAACATTAAATTCACTCCATCCTTCGATATAGAAGTTTATTGACGCGCTAAAAAATGAACAAAAATTTAATAGTTTAAAAATGTATCAATTCTTGGCTGGAACAGAACCGAGACAAAAGCTTAAAAATTATAAAAACACAGCTTCTAGAATAAAAGCAATCTGTTGTGATTTTGAAAACCACCCGCGACATAAATGATTTTTTGAAAGGTATTATAAAATATGGCAAATATTATGAAAACCGCTTGGGAAATCAAAAAAATTACTCCCTTAAAGTACCAACTACTCAATATTTTTTTCCTGAAAAAGTACTACACTTAATATATCGGAGCCAGAATTCTGGTAAAAGTGTTTTAAATAGTATTAAAAAATAAATAAACATCATTATAAAACCAATACGTTCCTCGTTTCGAACCTAAAATAAAGACAATGCAACCTTTTATAATATATGATTCCAAAAAGTTTTTATATACTTAAATAAGTATTTATGATTGTTATTATTTTTTTACGTGAAAAACTTGACTGTATCTTGAAATTTGAATTACTCTGTATACAACTATAATAAATGGCGATATTTAAAATAAATTGACATTATAAATAATATAAAAAATATGTTTGTTGCATTTCGGTACGTTCGCGGCAGTAAATAGAACATGTAATATTATTTACGACTCGAAAATATTCTGCTCAATAATATCGAAAAATTCTCTTCGGACATATTACATAGCCGATTACGCGCCATATATTACGGTACACACTATACACACGATATACGCATAATTTATTATGCACCCAAATATAATACGGTATTCCGAATTTTTTGACGATTCAAAATAAATTATTTTCTTTGTCTTGAATAAATCGCAAAAACGCCGTGTCTACCTAACTCTACTATGGGAATTGTTAATTGAAAAGTCGGATCCAAAAAAAAAGCCAATTTCTAAAAAGTGCATCAAGTTATTTCTCGTAACTTGGCTGAGATATTGTATACATTCGATACTAGATCACTCGTAATTTTTTTGTATTTTTAAGCCAATGGGGGATATAACCTATAACCTCCCCCTACCCTGCGCACGCTACTGTTTTGAACGGGTCGCAAAGAACAACTAGACGAATGAAATATTATAGAGTCAGACGCGCATAACATTTTAGATTAGTATAGATTTTCAGAAAAAACAGGACCTAGTATTATAAGTATTCATGATAAACTGCGAACGAAGCAACGAATGCGAAATGGATTATAGTTTTACCGAGATTTGTGTGTGTTTTTTTTTCTATTCACGAACAAATTTGCGACCGGAAGACTTGATCCATTCGTCGAATTCAAGAGTGGTTTCTGGCCGACAATATTGTCGAATTGATGGGAATTTCACGTGAAGTCATTTTATGATTGCTCTTTTTTTTTTCGTAATAACGGAGAAAACTAGAATAAAAAAAAAATGTTCGGGAATATTTACAGAAGAACATCTCGATTTTGTTTTCTCGTTGTATTTCAGTATAGTTGTACGGAAACCTGACATTTTCGCCGATAGGTTATGTTAAACACGGTGCATTTTTCAAACAATCCTGCAGTTTCTTGTGTCGTTATTGTACCTTACTGTTTGAAATATTCTGGTTTATGTAGACTAATTTTTTTGGCTTCGCATAAATTATCAAAAATATGATACACGGTAACTCGTAAAAAAAAAAAAAAAAATAAAAAAACGTATAAAAGCGATATTAAAACTTTGGAAATCCGAAGTCGCGCGTTGTTTTTTTTTTTTATTTATCAGTGTTTGAGTTTCAGATCTTGTCAAAATTACCAACACCTTGCCTACTATTTTTTGATTTATGTGAATTACATTTTTTTTTATTTTTCTACGTGGTAGTAAAAAAAAAAAAAAAAAGCTTAAGGTCATAATTTATATTCGAAGTTATAAATTATTACGATTTTCAATTTTAATTTATTGAAAAGAATATTTAACCGCCCTTCGCTCAGGTTCGATTTTTTTATTCGTAAATCGTCGTCGATTATCAAACAAATATGATAGTACCCGACAATAATTGCAATAATAAATGGAGGAAAACTGCGACACGCGGAAGAGACGAAATTACGATGTAAGTAATGCATTGCGTTTTTCGGTATAGACATCCGAATACCGTTGAATTATCTATATATTGTAGGTATTCAAAAACTGATAACCCGGCTTGATGTCAGAAATAATATATTTTTAACGCTTACGTTCGTTATTTTTCGCGCCGACCGGGAAAAATGAAAAATTAGCTTTTTAAAGTATACCGCATCTGCGTTCAATTAAAAAGTTGTTGAAAAGAACTTTCTCGGCGTGTTTACTGAAGTCTCGAGCGGTGCGATCTACACGGAAAATAATACCTAAACATATTAATATTGTAAAACGAACAACCATTCCGCGCGTTCGCAACCCGAAAATTCGCAAATCCCGCGCACCATAACATTATTATACGAACACATTTGTTCCATTACCGTTAATCGGCCGTAATAATTAAGAAAAAGTTGTAAATATTCTCACTGTATAAGTATCGCGACGCCATGTCGGTCGTATACCGTTTCCGATCATTCCGTACCATGCGTATTGTTTGCCGTAATGACCCAAAACTATAACGAAGCCGTATAAATATTCAATAGATATTATTATAAGTTTTCGAATTAATCATTATAGGCCACGCCGCGCAGTGTCGCGCGATTTCGATTATTTCATTCCCGGCGAATTTCTAAGGAGAAATATCCCCGGCGTTTCTGAAATTCGACAATTACAACTTGAGGATAGGTCCGCCGGTTGTCGGAAAATTGATAAGTGGCCAGGCGGTTCTCGGCGCAATATTTCACTGTTGTCGACCGCTACCTTTCAAATTATCATAATACGATAATTTCGTGTTATGGTTCTACATAGTTCAGTTATAGTTTTGCTACGTGACTTTGCTATTTTTAAATGTCACTCACTCGACGGAGCATTTTTCATATTCCCGTCGTCTTCTATATTTCTACCTGACATGCATTTTTTTTTTTACAACTAAAGGGTTTAACATGGAAAGACACTTAAGTCCTAAATTTCCAGAATTTTCTGTTTTCGATGTTGGAGCTGCCGCAGACCACCGTTAATATTTGACTATAATTATAATTTTTCTGAAAACTCGGTAATATCCGGTCCGTTGTACGCATAATATATATATGTATCGCATTGAAGGCTTTTTAAAGAACATTTAAAACTATAGCCACGACATATTATTCACAGGATTTTGATGACTTGTGTTTTACCCTTTTTTAATCCTATACAATCTTGGATAAAAACTCTTTTCTTCAATACAGAATAATATAAGTTTTATTTTGCATCATCGGCTATAAATCCATTTTTTTTAATACCTTTTTCTTTAAATTTTTATGACAATTTTTTTTTTTATGTATTTGTAATTTTTTAATATTTTATAGGTATTATTATTATTAATATTTATTCGTTTAACATTTTAGATTCAAAAGACTTTTTTTTAATTTTTAAAAGTATTATTGTTAGTGAAGGGTTTTTCTCGTGAATAATTCTAATTCATATTTTTAACTCAGTTTAATACAAAATACAATCGTGTTTATAATACAATAGCGCATATAACAGTATTATTCATTTTACAGAATGATCAAAAAACACTCTAGAGAACAACACTTATCTCTATATGTAATGAAAACAATACGTATCAGTTATCTTAACTCTATTGCCATGGCGTATTATTTGCTAATATAGTAATGTTGTACAGAGTGTTGATATCGTTTTCATGGTTTACATATTAACCACAAATTCAACAAATAAAATTTCGAAACAAAACATGTTTGGAAACAGTTGTTTTATTAATATCGATTAATTTATGAAATACAGATCGGTACTGTTGCGGTATAAACTACGATATGACGTAATTTTATTGTACTTCGGTGGAAATAAAGTCATTAAAGTATTTTTTTTTTTTAATATTTATGTTTGTTATTTTCAGTTTTTTTGTGCCATTGATATCCTGTCTCTAGTTTAATAATATTCCATAAATTTTGAAATTTATTTTGCATAATGTATCCCTCACACATGTATACATGTATACACCTCTATAGATTGATAGTGTCGCTATTTTCTCGAAAAAAAAAAAAAATTAACGATGTAAATAATACCGAATATTAAAACATTTCAACGAGAATATATAATATTAAATTATCCATGGGAGTTGGAAATACTTGGTAAAATGTTGTCGGGATAATCAGGATTCGTCCATCCGAGGACTTACAATATACATATTCGGCTAAACGCGAGATGAAACGATATTTATGTGATACCTACTAACTATAATCAATATTGTTAATTTCGTTTTTAAACCATTTTATACAGGTACCTATTTTATTTATAATACGATTTTCAAGCGGTCGAGTTAACTGGACGGCTGAGTATGACGACGTGATGAGCATATATTTTGAAATTCGATTTCGAAACAGACCGATAGGGAGTTTTTAGTATTACAGTGTGTAGTAATTTTCTTTCGCAGAAAACTCCTTTTTACGCAGGCAATGAAGCGCTCTAAAAGTTTCGGATGACCTTCAACAGCAAATTGAAAATTGGATACTGTACCAAACACGAGTTCTTTAAGGAAAATGTATTAGCAATGTCAGCTTTTCTAATATTATTTTGGAAAAAGTTTTCGCTCGGAAAATCTTCACGTACCAGTACTGTGAAACTTAATCTGAGTCAAGTGCATACATTTCATACACAATTGATAACAATTATTATTTATTTAACTCAAACAATATTAATTTATAATACACATACTCATTTTTTAGTCTCGGAATCCCTTGATTTTATTTCACAGTTTTGGATGATTTTCAAACAATTTAACGAAATAGCCCATGAAGAAATTTTAACAAATTTTCAATAATCAGTAAGAACAGTAAGAGCTCTGCAAAGCATCTCTGAAAATTGTCTAAAATTGTTTATTAAAATTAATTTTAATATTTCATTTCAATGTGTCTTTATTTAAATCGAAAAAACACAAATCTTTTGTTTACAAATATATCAACATCTATTTTAACAATGGTACAATATGTAGATAAATTATTATATCGTTACATTAAACGCGAGTCAAACAAAATTTTGGTTTTAATTTGAATATATTTCAATTAAAAATTGAAAAAAAAAAATGAAATAGTACACATTTTATAGTTCATACATTTTAAGTACCTAGGTACTATAAATTAATATTAATATTGACTGGAAACCATATATTTCTAGAGTTGTAATTTATATGTAATTAAACGCCTTGAATTAATATGGACTGGATCAATAAATTGCCTACTTTAATAGTATAATATTTACCAAGGGGGTTGGGTATCAGTAAGTCAAAAATATTAAATTTAAGTGAATTTTTGAATAATGTATAATAATAATAAAGAGTTTAAATGCCGATTTTTTTAACAGATGAAATGAACGTACTATATTATGTTATATTGCATGGCAAAAAACACACAAATTTTTACTGAACTCTGATGATTCAACAGCACAGTTCAAATACCACGTATATAAACCATTTCAAATGCATGGTTATGAAAAACCTATACGGAACGTTGAAAATGCTTTTTATAAACACGGTAATTTTGAACCATCAGTTAACAAACCATTCTATTTAAACTGATCGATCATTTTTGGTTTATTGGTACAATATTGTACACACGGTTCAATGTTTAAAAACCGACGTTAAACTATGATAAAATATCTTAGTGTTCAGAACATTTAAACACTTCAGTGAACCGTCAAGGATTTTCTATATAATAATGTTGGTTGATAGTGTGTAATGTATGTACTGTTTTTGAAGCACCGTTTTTAAAAACGGCTCACTGATTATAAACTCAGTGCTTGAATTGGAAACATGAAAAAAGGATTACAGACTTAAAAGAAAAATATCGTTTCTTATTGCTTTTGTTAAACTTCATCTAATTCGTAGATGAATATGCACCTACACGTCTCTAATGCGAATGCTTCTAACTGTAAACAACTTTCCTACAAGAAAGCATGATCTCATTATCAATTGTAGAGGTTGTTTCAGTAGAACGTTTTCTTTGTGTGGCACATTAAGTAAGCATTTTTAAATTTGTCTTGTAATTTTCTCAATAATAGAAAAAAGGAGAAAACCAAGAAAATCCATTATAAAAGCTAGAAAATCTACACAATAACGATTTCCGTTATAGTACATTTCGTTTTAGATTTTAAATGGATCTAAGAAGCTTATGGTTTCACAAAGATATATTTTTATCTGTGCGCAACTTTTCTACCAGATTACTCCAATTTTTAAGTATAGTACCTTTTCTGAAAGGAAATTGGACAGGAGAGGTACTTTAAAAGAGTAATTTTTTTTTATTTTCTCACTAGTTTGTCCAATAAATGGGAAAAACCGGGAAAAATAACATAGGAAACTCGTAAGAAAACGGGGAAATACGTACAATATTAAACAAATATTATTAAAAAAAATATATAATGCTTATGTAATTATTTAACTATAATATAGTACTATATTGTTGAAAAAACAACTACACTATCAACTCTGTTCAGAATTTTTTTTTCGTTAGAAATAGTTTATGCTTACATGTATACCTACATTACATTTCCCCTTTACTACCTTCACAACTTCTCACTTACAACAGTGGCTCACTCATGTGTTAAGTATGTCAGTCTTTTTTTTCTTCTAATTCTGTAATATATAAACGTAAAGACCTGCAATTTCATCGAACATAAGCAATTTGCAAATATGGTAAAACTTTAAAAGCAATTTTATTTAAGTTTGATGTGAAAAAACTGATAAGTTCTAGAGAAAATTATCGAAAATTGAACATATGTTTTTATAAGTGGTAAAAACAAAGACGAGCATATTATTGTGTAGTAGTTTTTCTTTTTATACTGAATAAAATAATAAAGTAAAAACAAAATTATTAAAATGGTTAACACTCATAAATAAATATGTATATATAAAAATAAAAAATAATAAAAAAACGGAGTCGCGTTTTACATTTTGACTGTGATATACCTGATGATGAATTTCTAATTCGAAAGCGGTTGTGTAATACACTTGTTATAATACTCCAGGCGATGCATTCATTTTTTTTTTTATTTTTTTTTTATACATATATTTTTTATTTATATATATTTATTTACTATATTTTTTTATAATGGTTCAAAAAATTTTAAATTAAATGAAAACGTGAGAAATACCATTAGTTAAGAAACGTCTGAACAATTAGTTGAGGTATTCCACCTTCATATTTCTCCCCCAAAGCCGTGCACTTTTAATCTTCAAGAAATGCTACTCGGGCATTGACTAATAAATCCCAAACTATATGTATTACATCCATACGAGCAGTATCAGCTATTTTTTATTTAATTATTGTGTAAGTAGGTCCTTAAAAATATTATTTATTTTGCTGATTTTTATATATAAATTGTATTCCGATTCATTGGTCTACCACAACAACTTGTTCTACATATTATGATGATGGAATATATTCTGAGTTTTTTAAACTAAACTTCGTCAAATCGTCTAAAACAAGCCCATCGACACCTAATCTAATTAATCAAGTGCACGCCACAATATAAGTGCACGATGGCACTAACAAATATTATAATATAATAATAAAAAAAAAAACAACCCAAAGTTAAAGCTAACAGTAAAACTATTCTCTACGGAATATTATTATGTCTATTCGTATATATTATATATTACATACTAAGATATCATTGATATCACTGATATCATTGACTTTTGAAATAATAACAATTTTTTTTTAAATTTTTACTATCGAATGATCCAAAGGAAAATTAAGAATTAATACGTCGTCACTATAAAAATGACTGTATAACATTGTATATTGTAATAATTAGGTTACTAATACCTAATTAATACTTTTTTTGGTAACTGATCCAATGATCAATTGCCAACACACGTTTGGGTGTGAAACTCGATACAAGTAGCCAAAAATTCTTCGTAATAAATTATAAAACGGATATTTGCAAATAATATATTGTACATACTTTTAATATTTTAAATTTTAATATTTATGCGTGTAAGACGAGCACAATTTTTTTAAAAGAGATTTACGAATACATTTTTCTCTTTCGCTCCGTTAAATATGTATAACGTGCAGTTTCGAGTACAGGGTACTTTTCAAAAATATGATATTTTTTTTATGATTTATTGTAATATAATAAGAAGGTATAAAAATTATTGTCAAAAATTGTTTGTTAATTTTTTTTTTTTTTCTAACAATTTGAAAGTTTTTATCAAATCGTTAACAATAATCGTAATCAGTGGTGTTATGAAAAGTTATTTTCGGTGACTGTAGTTTAATAAAATATTATGTTCGTCGGGTGCTTACTGCAGTAACATTATACGCTTTTATTAAATAGTCGTTAAAAATTATATCCCTATGATTACTAACACGTTGTAATTATATTTTATTTTCGAAATTAATTCACTAGGGGGGAAAAAAACACGGTTTTTAGTGAGTTTTTTTCGTCAATTATACGGTCCATCGTTTCAAAATCTCAACAGCCTCTTGGTCCATAACTTAAAAAGTCAATTGACTAAAACAATATACTCGATAAAATTTGAATGTATTATATTATACGTAAATTAAATAAATATATTTTACTCGTATATATCGTTCGTTCGATACGAAATCTTAAAGTATAGAAAATAGAACAAAAATGTGTTTGAAAAAATGTGGCAATATTACGTGTATGAGTTTATTTTTGTTTATCTCGAAAAATTCGTTACATGAATCGTATGATATTTTTCAGTATTTAGTTTTTTTTTTCTTCTTTATCAATATTTTTTAATTCTAATAATTTTGTATTCCATTGAATTTAATTTAGATTAATTTAAATACAAATATCGTGACATTTGAAAGAGACATATACATATTCTAAAGTTCAACAGTTAAAATGATTTTCTAGATTTTTGTATACAAATTTAAAAACATGACCGATATTAAAACATTACTAGATCATCAAACTCTATTCAGAATTGTTTATTGATTGCAGTGAATAAATCGTATTTTTTATCAGTATAAAATTGACTTAATATTTCCCCCTTACCGTCATAATATTTCTTCTTACAATTATGACGACCTACCCGTGGTACAAAGAATGTTCGCCTATATGTATTATATTTATTTAATCGGTAAGAAAGTAAAACAAAAAAAAAAAAAAATTCGGGTTACTTTTTTAAATGTAAACTACACAGAGAAGAAATTATTAATTTTTTATTTTATGTATATTGCAGCACGTCATTAACACAAAGTTTACATTATTTTATAAACGAAACTTTTTTGACATAAAAACCATAATGTTTTTTTTCACTTTGAAATTAATCGAATTCAAATCCATTGCTGTTTATTTTTATCAAATCATCTCAATACTACCGTAGTAGTTGATTTAATATCGAAAAATCCATAAAAATGGAATTATTTAAACTATCGAGCGCAATATTTTTTGTTTTAGAGAGTAGGTATTTGCCTTTTGATTTATTACGGTTTCAAGAGAGAAATATGGGTTGTATTATTTTTTTGTTGAAAGTATGTATATTTTTTGTTTTTATCTTTATTTTCGAACCCCGGTTACATAAGTAACACTTATGCACTGTGCACTTGCACAGGATATTAAATTTTTGTCAAACAAATATTTGTTTTTCCTCCTACTGTATTACCGTGAATATTTCTAAATAAATTATAGAAATACTATAGTATAATATCCACTAGTTATGACATGTTCTTTTTCCTACCTGTAAACAAGTTTTTGACAAGAAATATTGGTTCGATGATAAACTTTGGTGGGTTGGTTTCTGGTTACACATTTTGTCTGATTGGTATATTGATCTTTCGATTCCAATTTTCTTAATAATAAGGTAAAACTGAGTGAAAACGTCGGGAAATCGGCAATATTGATTTTAGATTTGATAGTAGCGAAGATCGTATTGGTTTTATAAAGATGTTTTATTTTTTTTTTTTTATGTGAACACTTTTTCTTCTAGAAATCTTATTCCGATGTATACGATGTAGACCTTTTTCTGAAAGGAAATTTTCTTGGGCGATACTTTAAGATGATAATTTTTTGATTTTTTCAAGAGTTTTCCAGCAAATGTAAAAAACCGGAAAAAACCAAGGTAAACCGAGTAAAACGTAAGAAAAACGGGGAAATCGGATCAATATTAAACAAATATTATTAAAAAAATGTATAATGTTTATTTAATTATTATGCCATAATATGACATATATATTATTGAAAAAGCAACACTATCAACTGAACTCCGCTCAGAAACATTTTTCCATTAATAATGGTTTATTGTTACTTAAAGATATAGATTAAATTCCCTTTTGTATCCTACCTTCCCAAATTTCAACCTACAACAGTGACTATACTCACGTGCCAAATATATCCGTCTTTTTTGTTAATTTCGATTTTTTCGTAGGTAATTCAATAAAAACCATCGAAGACCTGAAACATTCACCAAGTATAATATATATACATTATCGTTTTACAGACGCGGTACGGTTTCCAAAAATTAACGCGTTATGAATTATTTTTAGTTATTTGACGTGGTCGCATTTTGTTGTAATATCATAATACTAACACTAGACATTGATAATTTAAGATTGTGTGAAATTCGATTGCCAAAGAATAGCGATTTTCACGCAGAAAACGGTATGTTATGTAAAAGAGGAGAAGAGATGAAAAAATGCTGGGTGAATATAGGAGTTATCCAAAGTATAGAAGAAAGAAAAAAACATAAACAGGGAGCTAGTAAACGGGGAAGTTAAAGAGCAAAAGGAACTTGACTAACAGAGTAATATGAGGAAATTGAGTTATTTGTTAAAATTAACAAAACAAATAAAACCTACCGAAAATGTTAAGTGTAGTTGGAGATGAAAATACAAATTGATAAAAATATAAAGGAGAAAATGGTAAATTGTTAATTTTATGATGTTCAGATAGTAAATATATGGAAAAAGTACATTGAAGAACTACACGATTGATAAAATCTAAAGAATTGGGAAAGAAGGAAGGAACAGACAACGATGACCATCTTAAGATCAGAATTAATCAAAAAAAGAGTACGACAAGGTTGCACTGTTTCACCCTTATACAAATGTTGTGTAAAAAAATAATTGAAAAATAATTAAAAAATAATTACTATAGTGAAGACAAAGCTAATGAAATAGCAAATAGGAATAAAAATCGGAGGAGAAATTATTTCTATATGTTTTACTGACGATGTAGTAATGATAACCGGGAGTGACAAGCAATAAACGAAATGAAAGAGACGCTTAAAATATTCAAAATGAAAATCAATGTAAATAAGACAAAGGTACTGATTTGTGCATGGAAACCTCGAAATATAGTACCTGCGAATGTATATATATATATAAATAATAATAAACTTGAACAAGTAATCGAATTTCCATATTTAGGTAGTATGGTTACATCTGATAGTATGCACACAAGAGAAATCAAAAGACATAGGAATGTCAAAAACAAAGTTTAGTAAAAATTTAAAACTATTCACGTCAAAGAAATTGAAAACTAATATTAAAGAGACTCATTAAAACATATTTTTGGTGTATAGCTGATATGTACGGCTGTGAAACATGAGTTATAAATGAAACTGAAAGAAAAATATTAAAAATATTTGAGATGCAGTGCTAGAAACGCATATAAAGAATAATCTGGTTAGAGTAACAAAGATTTAACGGAAATAGTCGGCGATAAATGTTTATTAATAAACTCTATTGGAAAGAGAGATGGAAAATGATATGGGACATTACAAGACATGAACTGAACTTCACCAGAAGAACTGCACAACACAATACTAGGGAACATGATCGAAAGAAAAGTACCTCGCAATACATTTGTCGAACAAATCGAAAAAGATGGAGGAATTGGAAGCTAAAGAGCACCTAAAGAAATAGTGAAAGACCGTTAAGAATGGAGAAAAAAGTTGTAAACCAACCCATGGGTTGAAAAAAAATATACTGAATTGGTGTTTTTTTTTTTTATTATTATTATTACTATCAGGTTTAATGTGATTGGTGTTTTTGTTTAGGTTAGTTAAGCTTTAAAATTTCGTTATATTTATTGATTATAATTATTTAAAAAAAAAAATAATGATCGAATGAAATTAAATTTAAAATTAATTTTTGATTATTATCATTATATTATAGAGGAAAATCGGAAATGTCGCAGATGGAATTTAATCTAGTCGACTGAACCGTCACGGTGTATAAGCAATATAGGTTTAAATGTTTAAACACGCATTGTAATCTCATTAATAAATTACAGAAAACGAAATATTAGTTATACAGCCGTAATATATTAGTGTAAAATGATTTCACGTGAGAACAGGTTACAACCACATACTCGATAAGTATTTTGTTAACATACCGCGCGAAAAAACATTATGCCTAAAATTCGTGATATAAAAATAATTTTCCTTACAAATGTGTTTCCAGAGAAGTAAATTATAAATCGGAATCGCAATTTCAAAACGCGATTATATTCGTGTAATTATGTTACACTTAAATTATTGGATAGGTATTTATACAAATATTCCAATTCACTGATCTAAAACCGAATTAATAATTAATATCGTTTTTGTATACTAATCAGACTTTGCGACTCTTGTATGCTATTATTTTAATTATTAATTAATTTTTTTTGTCGATCGATCAAACGACGCACGTAAATGCACCGTAAGACTAACTTGAAATTCAGAGAAATAAGTACCATACCATACCGTACTATGGTATGGTAATATGCGCTTAATATTAATTATTATTACCGTAGTTCGTAAACGTCTCATAACTCGAATCGACTGATTAATTTGTTTTGATTATTTACGTACTTTTATATTGCAATGTTGTCGTATATTTCGTAGCTTTTTAATTCGGTCTTTTTCGTCGATCGAGTGGACTCACTCGGGTGACGCGGAGATAATACATCGAAATTATAGACAATTGTATTTCAAACGCGCAGGCACCTAATGAATAATCGAGGATAATTTGTTTTCTTTTATTGCATTTCCACGTTACAATGACATCGTTATAATTGAGACTTGTTCAAAATGTAGTAGGATATTATCTAGGGAGTGGATCGGGTACTAGAAATAATTTCATGTTATTTACCGCGCTACTGGATTCATCAAACATTCAATTGAATAGTACAAAGACGATACTATCTATAAATTATGTGTTCATAAATAAAATTAATATATGTCCACTCGTCATCGTAATGATTCTTTAAACATAATTGTATATTTCCATTGCAACGCTCTCAATCTCCGAACTTTTCATCTCTTTATTTTGTTTTCACCATCATACTCATGCAATTGTGAACCTCTCATCGAATACCGTTGTGGATCAGTGTTTTTTTTTTTTTTTTTCTTTATCGAATTTCGTATAATATTCAACATGGAATGAGCAAGTTATTTGTAAGTCGAAGTTTATAATAATTTCACCGTAGTCGATAATCATATGCAAAAGAAAAAGTATGGTTTACGGTGTGCAAAACTGGTAGTCGTAACGAGCCGTCTCTCACACTTCAAAATATTCTATACGCATAGAATATAAGTATTATTTGACCATGTCTAGTCCTAACGATTATTTTTAACTCAATTGCAGAAAAAAAAAAACCGCTCGTTACGTTCATTTTCCCGCTTTCTCGACTTTTTTTTTTTTTTTTTTTGGTTTTATCCAACTGTTTAGGAAACTATAAGAAATTCAAACAATTATCTCCTTAATACACCAACTAGAGTAAAATTTCTAATAGAAACGTTCTTCTTAGACAAGAAAAAAAATAAAAAACAGAACACATATATAATAATAAAACAAATATATTCTTCGCTCAGAATCTTTACATTTAGTTTTAAAAAGTGAAGGGCGTAAGTGGGTGTATGCACTGTTTTAGGTGGAAGTTGGAAAGGTAGAATACAGCGAGGATTTTAATGTATGTCTGTAACCTACGATAAACCATTGCTAACGAAAAAACGATTCTGAGAGGGATTCAGTTGACAGTGTTGCTTTGTGAACAATATATAATAAATCATATGTAAAATTATTAAAACAATGTGAAATTCCATGACAACAATGGTTGTTTAAAATTATTAAAATAATAAGAACTTAATAATAACGAAAATAAAATAAATAGGGTTGCCAATGACAATCTTATTTTTAATGTTTCAATATTTTTTTAACCTATAGAAACAGGTTTTACTTATTACCTCGAATATTAATGAAAATTTCAAAATTACTTTTCTAAAAGTACCACCCAGAAAACATTTCCTTTCAGAAATGGTTCTGTACTTGATAATAGGAGTAAGCTTTCTGGTTCATAATGTGTTCACAAAAAAAAAAAATAATAAAAATAAATATCATTGTAAAACAAATACATTTCTCGCTCTGCTCATAATCTAATAATAAAATAATAAAGTAAAATATTAGAATACGGGAGGAAAACGGTATTAGTCTATTTCTGTATATTTTTCAGGAAAGCAAAAACAAAGTTATGAACTTCATAATAATTATAATTGAAAACATAATATTATTAAACAATAATACGTCATAATAATACAGTACTTACTTATTATATATTATTGGGTATTGTAGTAGGGACAACAGACAGCGAAATAAAAATAGGTATTTATCGAAGTTGGACTTACTATCATCATATTAAAATAATTAATTACTTTACCCAAGTCTCAAATCCCTATTGCCAACTCAGCCTCAAGCCAGCTTACGGTTAAAAAAAAAGAAAGACGTCCTAGGATAATGAAGACGGGTGCAGCCACTGTTATAGATAATTTAATGTGTACCTGTAAACAACGATAAGCCATTACTTACGAAAAAACAATTCTGAATGAAATAATTAAATAGGCTTTATATATTTTCTTAAAAGTATTCGTTTAACGTACCGATTTTCCCATTTTTCGTACATTTACCCGTTTTTACTCGGTTTTTTTCTGTTTTTCTCATTTGCTGAAAAAATTCTGGGGAAAACCAAAAAATTGACCTCTTTAAAGTACCTCCCTACACCGATTTTCTTTAAGAAAAGTTGCTATATTTAATAAATCCGAGCAAATCTTCTGGTGGAAAAGTTGCTCATAGATAAAAAAAAAATAATAAATATCTTTGTAAAACCATAAGCTTCTTCGCTCTACTCAGAATCTAAAAATTAATTGATAACCATAGATAATCTATATTACCATAAACCACCACTATAACCACAAGTAACCAGTGTGGTAACATATATTCTCTTCGAAAACATCATAGCGTGTGTATTAGATGTATGGACGTCCTATCCATTTATATAATATTATCTATGATTTTTCCCACAACCGCATGCACTACAATCTTTCCAGTATACCTAATCTTTTCTCTTCGATATTAAAAAAATGAAATCTTTTATCACTGAATTGATTTCAACATGCAATCCTAATTCTAATGTGCTATTGGATAAAACCATAAAATAAAAATCGAAAAATATTAAACCTCTACCGTTTTTCTCCTGTACCCTTATATTATTAATTATCAATAGGTATTCACAACAGGACGGTAAGGAAACTTGACTAATTTGCGAAATTGTGTAATTTAAAATAATACCATACTTATTAGATGTTAAAAAAAGTGACCTCTGAAAAATATTGATGGAAAACACGAGGCACAGGATATATTGATAAAATCGAAATTTAAGTGCAAAAGTGATGACGAGTGATTGTGCCACGTACAACGGCACGTCCGTATGTTATGGCAAATGTTTGCAGAGTAGGATTGAGATCGGTACCTTGATAGTATTTACACAGATTCTGTAGTTCGGAGTTTTCAAATAGCTAACTCGCGACGAGGATAGTTATGAAGGGTAAAATACGATAAAAAAATAAATAGTCGAGTACTGCAGACGAATAGGTGGCAAAACAAATAATCTAAACAGATATTGGCGTCACATGATCTAATAAACAATAGAAGGAGAGCTCGAGTATTGACAATTTTTACGAGAAATACATGTAGGTGCATTCAATATAACATCAGTAATTCTATAAAAATAAATAGGTACCTATGTACCTAACCTAAAACCTAACCAGCCCAAGAATCACCCGTACTCGTATACACGTAAAAATAAATTTAATAATTTTAACGAGTTTCATTTTAATAAAAACGTGGTGAAATAATTATACTATTATTAGCGGGACCACCAGCTGTGGCTGACGAAATAATTGAAAAATCCAGAAATAGCAAATTTATCGATATTCTCTTCCGCGTATTATGGTTCGCCCACCGTCAGTCTGACAACCGACTTGAGTTGCAGCATACTGAACGTTGAAAAAAAAAAAAATAATAACAATATTAGAAAATCGAAACATTTCCAGTAGTAAAAATTATGATAAAAGGCTTTCGTTCGACATTTGGCTTGATATCTCAATCCATTTTCTAACTAAACTTTTGCTCAACAAATAGTTTTGAATAGCTAAAAGAAGAAAAAATCGTCAGTCCCTAAATTTTTGCACCATGTTTAGACACGCGCCTACTATACTTAGAGACACCATTGGACGGCACAGATTATTTTCAACCGCTTTTGCTGATGACGATTACGCAATTATATATGTCTAAGTATGAAATTTGTGTAAATCATCACGATCTATGAAACGCGAAAACGATTGAACGGGCCCCTCGCTTACTACGGATTTATCTGTTAAAAGTTTCGCCGTCAGAGTCGAAGTTTTGAAGTCATATACGAGTTCATAACACTGTTCGTGACTTCGGGGTTTCCCGAAAAACACCGTCATCGTTCGGCACAAGAAATGTCCGGCCATAGAGACTTTCTATTAGAAAGCTTGCTCCTATCATCAACTTCATGTGTGAATTCTGGTTAAAAATGATCTATCTGTTGCATATTGAAGTGGTCGTTTTTTTTTAATTTCCCTGTAATTTTCTTAATAATAGGAGAAAATCGGGGAAAAACGTCGGTAAACTGAAATATTTACGAAATACCGACTTTTGTAGTTTTCTTTATTATTTTTTTTTTCTAATACATCGTTCAACTTAAACTTTTACCTATTAAAATACCTATTTAAATAGTTAAATAGTTTTACTTTTACTTATTTTAGCATCTTCTAGACATAGTAAAATTGTCAAAACACTCTAACGTTATTTATTGGCAATTCTAAATTGTCGAGGTTTTTTTTTTTTTTTTTTTGTTTTAATGTGAGTAAAATATTATAATTTATTTTTACGAGCGTTTAAGGTTCACATTACGTTAAAAACATAAACAAGTGTCATTTACAATGTAGTTAAAAATTGATGCAATTTTAAACTTAACAAAACACATTAAACCAAAATTAGTCCAGAATCATTTTTAGTTTGCAATTGTTTATCGTTGCATACAGATATTAATTAAATTACTTATTTATTATACTTATATTCTATTTTTTTCAATATCATTTTAAATTTCTGATCTTCAGCAATAATTAGCATTTCGCTAATCTGTTTGAAGGTCAAGCACATTTTGAGATATTCCGGATGTTCTCCACGCAATAATGTGATAAATAACAATATAAATCATATTTTATAAATCGGGGGTTCAACATTTTTTGTCGGTCATTTTCTCATATTGAAAATATATTTTTATTATTTTTTTTTTTTTACGAAAAGGAGCGAGAGGTTTTGTAGGTCCTATTAGTCATTGCATAAATATGGCCCTAGTTACGTCGTCGTGTGCTCGCATAACTTTACTGAAATAACAGTAAATTCGCGACCGTATTGCTATTGTACGGTGTGAGAAAATGAGAAAATTAAATTAGTTTTTTCCACGGCCATAAAACTTAATACACGGCAGTTAGGTGAGGTTAGATTAGGTTAACCGTGTTGATCGAACGATTCTATAAAATATATTAGGAATACGAACGGACAACAAAATGCGCATTCAGACGCGGTACGGGGACGTAATATTATTACAGTGTTCTATCGGCGAGTTAACCCGAAATCCCAGAGACCCGTGTCGAAATTAATGTTTTTTTGAATATTCATTACGGCGGCCACATTTTCGGGGTTGCTTAACGGTCGTGACAAAAACAGAACCCTTAAAATTTCGCGGTGTCCTTCCGTCCGTATGCCACGTAAAAAATTGGTTATAAACGCCGCGGTTTTTTTTTTTTTTCAGTCGGTTTTGATGAGACGCACAACGGTAAGGCGCCGTATACTATACGGACATCCGTACAGCCGTGTAGTCAAATAATTGAAAACACGCGGTTGTTTCCGATACAGACAAAACTGACGTATGGAAATATCGCGTTTATCGCGCGCGCCATCGCCAAGCTACCGCTGGAAAGCCATTTAAAACGTAATAAAACGTCACATTTTCTTTTACAGATTTCGCGAATATATTATCGCATCCGAAGTTCGAGAAAAATATACCGCCTTGGTTCCGTTTAACGTCGCATCTGTTATATTAATATCGAAAGTTCCGTACGAATTCAAGAAAACGGCACTCGATAGACGCGCAATACTACGGAACACTGCGTTTGTACGTGCAGGACACTAGGGCAAACACGAGATTGGATAACGGTTGTTTTTTTTTTTTTTTTTCTAATCTTGACAACCGCCGAATGGGATGAATTGAGTTAAACTATGTTTCACTGTTCAATATACAATAAGATCGCGCATATACGCCTATATACATTTCATTATTGTTAAACTCTAAGACGAACAAATTTAAATGTACGACGCAATACTTTTGTTAAAATACGTTTCAACGTGGCTTCACCGTCTGACAATGTAATTGTACGTTTACCGAAAATTATAATATTATATTTTACGCTGCGAATCGTATAAATATCGCCCGTGACTCGCAACGTCATAAATTGTAAAAAAAAAAAAAACCGTTGTAATTTTGCGATCGTAAATAATTAACAGTTTTATGTACGACTCGAGTTCGGGATTCGGAATCGAATATAAATTTATAAAATTTTCTCGCGATCAGAAGGAAAAAATGTCCGAAAAAATAACCGTGTCAAAAAACGTTGACCATTACGACAACGTAAAATTTCCGAACACGGAATGTCGGACAAGCTCGAAAAGAATCACAGACGCACAACTGATAACATCGAAAACCGAAGATTTTATAACTTTTCGTATATTTTTTTTTTTTTTTTTTTTAAAGTTTTTTTTTAAACGAGTATCAGTTTTACGAAACGATTGCAGCAATACGCCAGCGTGCGTTTACGGCGAACGGCAAGAACATTTGCGAGAGGCACGGTGATGGATACCTGAAGGATCTCTTCGTCGGTTTCGTTGCTGTTGACATACTCGGTGGAGTTGAAGCACAGCGGCACGTCGGCCGACATGTTCTTGCATATCTCGTACTTGTATTGGACGGTGCTTTCGAGCACGACGGGCGCGGCGGTGGCGATGGCGGCCGGGTCCATGGCACGGCGGTGACGTAGCGGCGGGTCGTTTACTACGCGTGACGCGCGTCGTCCGCGATAAGACGAATCGTGTCGAGCTTATGTCATCGGCGGCGGCGGCGGCGCGGTTCAGCGAGTCATCGAGAGCGAATCGGTAAACGGGAGAAGAGCCGAAGAGTGGCGCGCCGCCGGCGGTCCGGCACTGGTTATCTGCACGTCGCGGTTACGGTTACGGCACGATCTGCGGCAGCGGGACCGCGGTCGGAGTGTTGTGCACGTATCTGGCGGTGCGCGGCGACAGACTGCCGTGGCGCGGCCGAACACACGCATCGCGAGCGCGACGATAAAACGCCGCGAACAAACTCGCGCACGCCCCGTCGACGGGACACGTACCCCTTCGCCGCCGCCCCGGCAGAGCGCCCGCACACGTGTAACACCCGATATAATATATAATCTGTCCGCGATACCGATCCCCCCCCCACCTCCCGCCGCCGCTACCCGGAGACAGTTGGTTTTCCGAACGCGACGGCCGTATCGTCCGAAATATGGCCCCGGCCGACCAACCCCCAAACCGTCACACGTCTCCGTCGCCCACATACACACACCGAAGAGCTAACGTGGGTGATTCGGGACGACGGCGATGCGGAAAAACCGATTGCGTGTAGCCACGAGGGGCCTGTGTGCCGGGGAGTTCCCTGTTTCCGGGAACGGGGGGGGGGGTACCGTATATGAGGTTAATGGATTACTTCAGACATAGGTAATGTTGAGATACGGCATAACACAAATCGGTATAGATCCCGAAAAAACTGTCCGGATAAAAGATAACCATAATTTATCTAGATAGAAAATAAAAAAAAAAAAAACATTAACTGTTCAAAAACAATGATGACGTTTCAAACATCTCCTGAGATAATGAAAATATGCGAAAATCTGTTTTCGTTTAAAATGACTCCCTGGGGTAAGAACTACGAATATTTATATTTCAATTGTTGCACATTTTAAAAAATAACTTTATTTTATTTTTTTCGACATACTCGTATTTTAAAATTAGCTTTTTTGTAGGATTTACTCTTCTGAAAATGTTGTTTAAACTTTTTTATTTTAATTGACATTAACAAATTATTTTATTTTTGTGTAAATCTCAAAACGTATTATTAAAATACGATATGAGATAATTTCAAAACACCGTTCTACTGCTGTGGTACAAAATTATACACTAATTTCTTCCTTCTTCGTATGACACCCCACTGTATACTAATATCGTTTATGATTTATTATTAACTGTATAAAATAATTTATTTAGATTCTTAGCGACGCGAGGAGATACCGGATCACTTGTGCAAGGTCGAGATACCACTGAATCTGTCTTTGCAATCAATATTTCAAACTTTATAAGTAATTAATTTCAGATTCCGAGCGTAGCGAGGGAGCTATTGGTTTTTCTAAGATGTTTATTTTTATTTTTTCGTTATTTTTTTGCTAGCAAACTTGCTCCAATTTTCACGTGTAGCAATTTTTCTGAAAACACAAGTTGTCCAGATGGTGCTTTAAGGGAGTCTTTTTTTTTTTGATTTTTTACGTTATTTTTCAAATAAAAGAACTTATGTAGGAAACAATTTAGGAAAACGTACAACTTCACGATTTCATTATTTTATAACAACGCGGACGACGTTTTCTACCAGAAAAAATGACTTAATCGAAAAATCAAAAGATACCTTTTTCGTTGACTTTTTAATTTACTTTCTTACGGTGTCATTGTCAAAACTTTTGAGCCACTTATGGGCATTTAAGGAATTTTAATTTTTGGGAGTTTTTGCTGTAATTCGGTTATAAGTACACGAAGAGACTTGAAACTTGGTAATAATACTTATATTGGACTAACCTAGACGTGGTAAAATTTCCAAAATCATCGGATAACTTTTTATTTATAATAAGCGTTTTGAAATCAAATTTAAACGATGATCGCAAAAAAAAATTAGGCACTTCAAATTATATATTAGCGAACTGCGCCCGGAATCGTCTTTCGCCAAGCACTGGTTTATAGTTGCTTACAGGCATAAATGAAATAACCTTTTGTAACCTACCTTCCGAACTTCCGAACTCATCTACAACAGTGGCCGCTCCCATCATAATATCAGCTTCTTTTTAGACTCAATTCCAAGTTTTCAACTAGTGAATGCCAAGGAAAAAAATATTGGAAAAAAGTGGATCTATCATCGGTACGTTTAATTAGTGAGATACATGTTTAGATAACTTGGCGATATTTATCTAAAGAAAATAAAAGACAGTTAAAAACGTATCTAGACAAGTTTCGTCGTCTGTGTCAGGGGCGGCCAAACTTTTTTCTGCGTGGATCTATTGAGAATATAATTTTTCCGTTGAAGATAAACATACCACACACAAGAATGTATAACTATAAATTGCCTATCTTATAGACAAATTAATAACAAACATACGCGATGTACAAATAATAAGACTCAATTGTATAAAGTTAAATAATTGTTTTCATCATATCGTTTTATTGAGAGTTAGGAATGTAGTATAATTTTTTTTTTTAAATTAAATGTACCGGAAACAAAATTAGCGACGTAAGACCTGTTGAATTCGATAAGCTGACAACAGACGATCCGTGAAGACAAAAATTATTGGCAACTGTGATTTAACATTTGTACACGGAAATTCTGAAAAAGGAAAACCGACGTTGAAATCGTCCGCGATCGACCGGCCCGGTCCGTATGCAAGTAACCTGTAATACGGACAATATACGAGCATACACGGATGCGACATGCGGTGCATTCAAGTGTAATCGAAGAGCGCACCAGTTACACCGGGGCGGTGTCGTATATAATTGTTATATTATTGTCTGGCCGAGATGCTCCTACTAATGGGCGGTTAGCATCAACGACTACAGACGTCGGAGAACAGACGAATATTTCGGGATGGTTGGGGATTATGAGCTGGACGACCACACTTATGAACGACGTCGAACAAGTGATTTGACGGGGACGCGCGTTATTATATTTAAATATACCAAAAACAGAAATAAGCCGGTACAGAGTTGACTAAAGTTAGATCTGCGCGCAGTACACACGTACAAATGGAAATAGTAACGAAAGGAAAACAATAACAGTGTAATCGGAAACTTGATCACGCGGGTGTACACAAACAAATGGTTTGCTAACCTGTAAATTGATACAAAAGAACATTCAATACAAGGCTATCGGTACTCACGACCGGACGTTATCGGCGGCGGTCCAATGTGGTTTGGCGGATAAGCAGCGACCGTGGCGTACTTGACGGCGACAAAAGTCCCGCGTGGTGGCGGTGCTTCGGCTCCGGCCTCCGTTCGAGGTGAAGTGGACCGCGTGGGACAATCGTCCCACCGACCGGCGGTCAACGACGCACGGGCGCCAAAATCGCGTATAGCGGACGCGAATCGGTCGCGAGCGGACGATACTGCGCGAACGCGTGACGAAACGGAACGTAGCGGATACAAACGAACTCGGCTGAGCTCCCGTTAACCGGGCGACGACTGTGCGCCGGGGAAAGCCGGGGAGCGGGACGGCCGGTCCGATAACGCTGGTGGGTACCGGTGATAACGGTGCGCGAAAAAATTGTACAATATTAATATTTATATCATATTAATTTGCCAAGGCGTAGTGTCGACCGCAAGCGATAACGGAAACGAAATTCACAAGGACGCTAGACCCGAAATTTACCTGCGAAAATCATACATCGATTGGGCGAATTTATCTTTGTATGTCGTACGATGTTGTACGATGTTTTTCATAATTACGGTTTACATTCGTTTTCAAACGAACAACGTTGAAACAATTTTTTGATTTTGTATATTTGTATACTTCGATATTTTGTACAAAAGAAAAAAAAGGTTGTACGTTATCATACGGGTACTCGAGAATATTGTGGGAAGATAGGTAACTTTACGTAAGAAAAAAAAAACGAAAGAATTGAAGTAAATTTATTTTTTCCTCTTTTAAAATTGTATGTATTGTGTTATTGTATGTTTCATAGAAATTTTGACATTAAAAAAAAAAACACGATGTACTTATAAGCGGGAAGCTTATATTTGCGAGACAGCGAGACCAAATATTGAAATAATTATTGAAAATCCAATTTTTCAGACTTCAAACATTATAAATGATATAACTAATACAAGCTCGTCCAAATGATACATTAGACATATTAAATTTCGTCCGAATAATATGTATATAATCGCCCAAACGATATGTGATATTGGGTTGATCGATGAAATCGAATGAAAATGAAAACCGCCCATTCAGAACATACCGCAAATGCCGGCTATAGATAGTGTTGAGTCTACACTGTAGACACATCAGTTCGATGAAAATTATGCGGATCGTAAACCAGAATCTATAACCGCATATAACCGTTACGGTAACTGGTATGGGCTCTTTGTTCACAGTAAAACCCGTAGATAATAAAGAAACGAAGTGGCCTCCCTTAACAATTATTATAAATGAGCCGATGTTCCCAGAGGGGCGGTAAACTGAGACGATTTACGATTCATCACTATAGTACGGATAAAACGCATCACATAGTGAAACTTAGGGTAACTACTGTCCCCGTCCCTCTTGGAACGCTGATAACTATAGGGCTCGGAATGTATAGGAGTTGCATGTTTGTATGTATACACTGGATTTGTAGCAGACTAAGCTAGACATTTTTTGTATACAATGGAGATTTTAAATGCATATTTCGTTAATTTTAAAGAAAAATTGCATACATAACCGATTTTCGTATATTATGTGAAATTAATATTTGCTAAAAAAATTGTTTTTTTTTTTTTTTTTCATTCTTAACCAATGTATTTTAAATAAAATTGAATATAAAACTCAATATTATTTAACACGGTTACGTTATTTCTCGACGTCTCAGTGTAGTGTTATCCATTCGGTCTTTATCGTTTTTGTGCACGTTAATAATGCGGACATTACGTATTGTCGAACAACAAACTTCGACTGATTTTCGCCCGATTGAACGTTTCTCCGTTGCACGTTTTACGATTTTCCCGCGCACAACGTGCCGCGGTTTTCAGCTCCTGCAACTTCTCCGATCGGGATAGGGCGCGGATGACCGGTCCGTGGGGTCGAGATTATCCGCGGGCGTGCCGCGCGACCGGCCGGTACATTTTTCGATTCGGTCACACGGGCGCGTGCCGCCGCCGACTGCCGGCGTTATAAACGACAATCGCCGTGTAACGTCCGTCCCGCTCCGGGAGAACCAGCGCGGGAGGTGTGCGCGCGAGGACCGCGGCGTTATATTGATGGCCACGCGACACGTGAAAAATGTTCGCGGCCGGACCGCGCACGCAGTAAAAAAAAAAACCGAACCGTACAACGTACGCCCGCCCGCGCGGCGGCCGCCGATGGGCCCCGGTGCCCCGGGATTCCGGACGTTTTCCGCGAGCGCTGTGAAATCGGGAAAATCGTTTCCGGCGCCCCGGCGGCCGCCGTGGAAACAAACGGCACGGTCGTCCGCCGCCCGTTCACGCGGGGAAACGGGTACGGCCGTTTTTCCGGACGAAAACGACCGGGGCGAGTGTAGCGACACGGTTCGCCGCCAACAATAACAGTACGATGCGCGTTCCTGGGGGAGGCGACCGGCCGGCGTCGTACGGAATGCACGCCGAACACGACGGAGCGACGATCATTAACGTCGGGAGGGGGGGGAGAGATCTTCTCGAGATCTGTTTTAGAAAATACAGACTATCGACCGAGACGGAATTTGCGTTTTTCGATTTAACACGAATTATTCGTGCATTTCCGGCTTGATCGTGTACGTCGGTTGATAGCACGCAATAGAATGGCTGTAAACAAAATAAGTTCATAAGTTGAAAATCTATGGGGATACATAACAAAAATAAACGTGGTAGGTACGGTTTCACGAGAAAAAAAAAACTTAAATTGCCCATAACCCAAACAAATTTTATTCCCCCCTTTAAACGGGTTTACGCCGTCTTTGGTGAATTTTCATATGGCGCTGGCTGATAGAACACATTGTATGTTCCTATTATTTTTTGATAAACAACGATAGTCTATACAAGACGCATCGAATTCGGATTTTTTCATTCGATTTCAAATAATGTTATTAAACAGTCTGTGAAAACAAGTAATTTGCTTCCGTTTCTCAAGATATATTATAAATTTTTTAATAAAAATTGTCGAAAAATGGAGTTCAATTTGATCTGGAGGGAGTGTTCCTCTCTCAACGAAAAAAAAAAAACATAGAAAACGTACTACGAGACACGAGAGGATTTCCAGTGAGCCATGGAAAAACGCGCTGACAACGAGTCCTACAAGGTACGACAGAAAGACAAAATGTATAGATGCGACCCTGTTTCGACGTTTCGACATGCAATAAAATACATTTTTGTTTGATAATAACAGTTTTATTTTTTTATTTTTTAAAAAGAAAGTCCGTCAGCGTAACTGTAATTAAAAAAGTTTTTGGAGTTCTCTCGAAACTCGATCGTTTCAATCGCCGTACCGCGTCAATAATATGAGAAAATAAAACAATATTATTATTAAACTCAATAAATATATTTAAGGGGTTATGGATAGACAATTTCAACGAAAAATTATTAAATCACTAAGTATTGTAAAAAATGTGTAAGATTTGTGTTCGAAATTCGAAATAGAATTAGCGGAGTTCTCCAGTAGGCTGAACTGTTTGTAGAATCCGTGCAAACATAATGATGATGTAACAACAGATTTAAAATAGTTGTTTTCAAATCCCAAGAGAGATTTCATTAGAAAGCAAATACTAAGTACAATCAAAAGGGTAATCAGGGCTTAAAAACGTTCGGAAAAAAATAATTAACGAAATCAATAAACGTAAAATAAAATATAAATGAAAAAAATCGAATATCATTAATCATAATTAATAATTAAAAATAAACAATAAACGTAACTATTGTGTAAAAAATATTATTGCAAATAACTTTATTCGAAATAATGTTTATACTTTTTATGTATTAACAAAGTTGGCTAACATGTGTTAACAATAAATCATATTTTCCGTAACATTTTTATTGCTGTCTTTTATTTATAAAATATGAACATTTTGAGTTCACATGGAGTCATTTACCGGGCGAGATTACTCTAGCATTTTAAAGTGATTACGACCGGCTCACTCCGTTTGAACTCGTCTTTAGTAGGTCTATTCGTTTATTTCTGTAATCCCACTAATTTTTCTTATTTATGTTTAATTTACTCGGCGTGGTTTGGTGTAAATAATAAATATGTGATTTTAATTTGTATTTTTGCTTAGTTAATAGTTGTAGATATTTGAATACTTCGTTAATTATCTATCGATCCCATCTTTTGTTTCAACAATAGTACATCTACTAATCAGTAGTTTATCTTTATTTAAATATACTAAAGTAAGTAAGTATATTTATTCACTATGGTTATTTAATTTTATTTTTCATTAATTTTACCATACAATTTTCATACTTTATGCAAATAATTTTGTTCAAACAGTTTTTATAATTTTTTACGTTGTTACTTGTTGTATTAATTAAGCTAAATAAGACAAATTACAACACTAATTTAAAAGTACCTAAGTTGTTAATTTATTATTTTTCGATGTGTTTAAGAAAAGCATTTTTATTATGAAGAAAAAGCTTAAATGGAAGTTATAAAGAAAGAAATATTATTGGATTATGCAGATAATATTGTCGTTTTAGAAAACTCCAGACAGTATATTTCCTAGGTAATGTCTAAACTTTTGGCAGACAGTAAAAGTATAACAGATTTTGTATTAATGAAAGAAAAACTGAATGTATGATGCTCTTCAGAAGAGAAGTAGATCAGCTTAATCTACAAACAGCTAATGTTATATTTGAGAAAGTCGAAGATTGTCAGTACATGGATGAAAATATAAACTGTAAAAATAACATGCGTGAGAAAATAGTTGAACTGAACTAATAACAAGCGGAAACGGATGTAATCATACCATCCATAAGTTGTTAAAATCTAAATTGCTATAAAAAAAAAAAAAGGTCAAAAATATAGCTCTATACGATTTATCTAAGACCAATAGTCACATATATGTATGAAACGTGGTCTACAATAAAAATGATAATAAAAACCTGGTGATATTCCGGAGAAAGGTCCTGAGAAAAATTTTTAGTCCGATATACAACCCCGATCTAGGAACATTTTAATGACAGAACAATGGAAATATACATCAATAGTATAGAAAACCAACTATATATTATCATATACAAGAGTCAAGAGATTGGAGTGGTTTGGTCACATTCGGAGAGTTAGACAAATTTACTAGAAACGGTCACAACTACGATACAGAGGAAACGGCCTGTAGGAATACCGCGCATAAAATGGAAGGACGTTGTAGAAATGATATTCAAACGGTATTTATGAGTGCGTCTGTTTAATTAGCATGCGACAGGGAAAGTAGAGAGGTTTGCTCGTGGCAGCTCAGAACCTTCATGGACCGTTAAGCTGAATATGAAGATTATTAAGACTATTTATAAGAAGATAAACTTATTAATTAAAGTTAGAAGAAAAATTGGAACTTCGAACTGATAAAAACATTAAAGCTTTTGATCCTCAATCACAAAAAAAAAAAAAAAAAAATGATTTAGTGAAAATAACACAACAGGATATTTATTAGAAACTTATAATCAGCACTTAAAAACCTAATGTTCATTCACCCGCTACATCATCGAACTAGAGCCCGTGTTTTCGGCAGCCGCTTACATTGGAAACAAATTAAAAAACATACTTTCAGTAAATGAAACATACAGTGCTCTGCTGTTTCTCCGATTGTGTTTTCAAAATATTTAAAGTCTTACAACATTTCAATTGAAATAATTTTTAAAAGAAAACTGTTCCGTTATAGATTACATACTATTCATTTGTATGGAATTGTTCAAATATTGTTCAAAAGCATATTGTATGATAAAAAAATAAAATCAATTTTCGAAATGTGTTTAACGTTTTTAAATGTGTATCTTAGAACTCTGAGATTGGTCCCGATAAATCTCTAAATCAAAGCGGTTAAGAATTTTTTCTCTAGTAGTGATAAACTTCAGTAAATACGATGCACAAATAGTTTTTTACGCAAGTCGTTTTTCGAAAAAAAAAAAATATTTTACGACAAAAATGATTGTAACACACAATTTCGAAGACGGCGTACAACTATACAGATGACAGATCGACCGATCGGCGCATATTAAGCGGGGCCGGCCATTCTCTTCGAGACCATTAATGTCCATCGGTGTTTTTTTTCTTTTTTTTTTTTTTTTTTTCCATAAAATATTTTCGCGATAGGTATTTTATTTTATATCGGTGACAAATATTATCCGGCGCAGAGGAGTGACGGCGGAAAAACCGCCGCGCGCGCCGGTATAAGCTCCGCGTTTTATTTTATATTCACCCGATCGTCCTCACAATTATTATTAATACTGTTCGGTATATACGCGGCATAATACGAGTATAATGACGCACCATCAATAACAGCGCACTTTTATAATATTATTGTTATTATTATTATTATATATTATACGAAATATAATAAACGAACGCGTATTATTACAAAATATTACATGTTACTCACCTCGGAACCGTTATTATGCGACGGTGCGGACGCGCGGGGCACCGGTAAACCGTTAAAATAAATATGCAATTTCACTAATACAATAATATTATAATAACGTACACTTTTAGCCTCGGTTGATACCGTAATGCATCACCCACTTTGAATGATGTTTGCAATTTAATGGCGATGAGCGTGACATAATATTTACGTACGCCGTCGTCGATAAAATACGGTGTATTCTAAGCAACAACGGTGGCAAACCGTCGGTTCCGACGTTTTTAAAAAGAAAGCCGACTCGCATCGCATCGTGGTTGGACAACTGTTCCAACAATCAATCGATCATTAGATCGCGGCGCGACTGTAAACGATAAATTAGTCCGCGTTGTTCGTGTTAATTTTGGTGCGGCCGGACAAATGTTATCCGCGTAAATCGGAAAATAATGGTATGCAGTCGACGTTTCCGGTTTCTATGATCATGTCTAATTGGAATGCGACAGAAAACCAAATCAAAAATAATGGAAAATATTATTTGGGAAATGTTCCCGTTTTCCCTATGACTTTTGCCCACTGGTAAGAAAATTACTAGCGAAATAAAAATATAAATACTTTAATGCGCTAAAAGAAAAAACTTGCTACCCAGACACTATTCCTGATTAGTGTTCGAAATAACGGAAATTTTCCGAGAAAATTTAGAACAGTATTTGATAAAACAGGTCTTTTCCTCAGGTCTGTGAAAAATTGGAAAACACGTGTTAAATTTTTCAAAATATTTAAACCGTTTTTGAGATATTTTAATATTACGAGATTTTACATAATTATAATTTGGTAGATACTCTGTGGATACAATTTTTGAACTAAACAGAAATGATTGATAATTTAACAGAAGGTAAATTATAAGTCGTAATTAATAAAAAAAAAAAAATAAATGATATAATGATTGCAATGTAGTTATTTTTTTTATTTATTTAAAAATCAACCTTTGACGAAAATCGTAAATATAGCTTTGCTTTTCAAAACTTGTGTAACTGAACTTCGCTCCGAATCGTTTTTCATTAGCAAAATGATATCGTTGCTTACAAGCGCACATTAAATATCCTTATGTATTTTTACTACACAAATTCCCATACACATCACTGGCACACCCTTCCTCAATATCAGCTTTTTTTTTTTTTAAATATACTGTCTACAAAAGAATAAGATTCGATCTGAAATATTAATTATTTATGATTTTTGAAAAAAACATTTTTTATGGTATTTTATTATTCTTTTATTAGCATATTGTCATCCAACACGCTGGTATTAAACGTTTCAATTTGTATGTACAAATGTAATAATAAACAAGTTGACATTATTAAAAAAAGAAATATTTAAATGCCAACTTAGTATTTTTATATTCGTTACGTCACATTGAGAAAAATATTTTAGTAGAACAATTCGAACACACGCTGCAAATAAACGTACTACAATATACGCACTTCTGCAGTTCCATAAAGTTTAAAATACATAAACATAATTTACGATATTTTAAAAGCTAAATTATAAATTCATAGTGAGAAATTGGGATAAAAAGTGTTTTGTGGTTTCTGCACGCTGCACGTGCAACTCGAATACGAGTTTATGTGTAAAATTAAAAATTATTATTCAGTACCTAGGTAAATCCGAAAGATTGTTTTCTTTAAATACCATCTTCCCGTAAAATTTTAAATTATAATAAAAATCGAATATTACGGTAAAATATGCACCATCACCTGTTCCTTAATAAAATTCTATTTTTAAATTGTCAATTGAATAGTTTTTCGTTTCGTCCCATTAATCTATTTTAAAAATTGGCTTTTCTCGCTCGTGACAACCATATTAAGTAGGCCCCTACGTAATTATATAAAACTGTAGTTATACATAACTGTGGCGGCGTCGAATTTCCCCCAAAAATGATGGCTTTCGCACTGTATTGGGTCTTTTATGTTTATATTTACATAGTTAAATATATTATGTGTATGCATATATCTATAAATTATAAAGCTACATCGTATTTTGTTCACGATATGAAGTACTACTTAATATTACAGCTGGATGAGTTTGGATTAAAATGGGATTTTCGGGAAGTGATAGGGAGTACGGATATACACATTTACAGACTAATTTCGAATTTTCAACAACTTCGGTACGTGCATGTACAGTACAACTTATTTTTTTTAATAGTAACTCTAATTTTTTCTACAGATTCGGGTTGTTGTTTGTTTTTTTTTTTTTTTTTTAATAACATTGATGTACAACAAGTTTTTTCTAATTACGAAATTGGCAAAGTTACAATGTGTTGGCATTTAATTTGCATACAAATAAAAAACTAATAATACCTTGGATACCTTGAATTTAAAATGATTATTGCTAAAATTTCGTTTTATAAAATTATTCGTAAATATTAAATTTCAATATACTGTGACATTGCCAATTTTTTAAGTAGGAAAAAATAAGTCACTGAACTTTTTTCAAAAACAAATCACTATACCTGAATCTGGAGAAATTAGAGTTAAAAAAATAATAATAATAAATTGAAGTTGTCTGAAATGTGTATTTCAATACTCCCAAACACTTCCCAAAAACCTCATTTCAATTCAAGATCATCCAGCTGAAATATTAAATATGGTACCTCATATAGGCAGTGAACACGCGATGTATAATATACATGGTTACCGTGGTCAAGGAACACCGATTTTTAAAATAAAAGGGGTAGAGGTTTATTTATGTATAAAATCTAAATTTTTTCGGGTACTTTTGAATACATTATGTGGCTTCTCCCGGACCAAATAAGCTCAGGAGATTATAGTTTCATTATATGCGAATTGAAGGGACAGCATTCCGTTTTAATTTTAGTAATATACACTTTATTATTACACAATTTGAATATTACGTAATGTATTTATATTATGTCAAAGATGTTATTTATACAAACCTCCAGACCTACCAAATGAAGCCAGGAGCGTGCAATTTTAAAAATGGACGGTGCAATTAACAGGTAATGTGCCTTTTGAGGGTTTTAACTTAAAACCTCATACACAACCATTTTAATGCTCAAATGTTCTGTTTTGACATAAAATACCGGATTATAAATTCCCCGAAAACCCAATCAAAATAAGTAACCAATAAAATGTGGGTTAGAAATATAAAATAATGAATTGTACCGACGTCAAGGATGTGTCTTTTGAAGTTTTCAACTTCCGACCGCCGCACAATGTTCTTAAATTGAAAAAAAGATTGATACGTTATTTATGTATTTAACTGATAGTGTGTGTTAGTAAATCAAATTTAATCCACACGCGATTTTTATAATAATACATAAATAGTACAAATATTAATTAGTTCATGTATATTGATTTTCGCTCCTGCTCTCGTCAATGCTGCCATCGTTTTCAAAAATTAATATATGATGCGATTTTCGTATTTTAATCTTCACTTTGGCATACAAAAAATGGATTCGACGATAATAATTGCCAAATCCAATTCAATTATTTATCCTCGAAAAACCGACAGATTCGGCAACTAATCAAATCATAATGATATTATTCGAAATATTATACTCAAGTTTAATTATATGTACGGTGTATGACCGTGACCCGCAGTGACCAACATAATTCATACCGTTCATTATTACAATACATTTTCATCGATGATCTAGTATTTAATTTGTTAGTATTTAATTGATAATTGCATGGTCCCATTCTTACGAGTTCGAACAAATATAACCGACAAATGCTTCAAAGAAATTAGCTTTCCTAAAAGACGAAGGAATGCGGAAAAATCAAACGAAGAATTAATAACTGCACATCTAATTTTGATTAAATGGTCGAATAGTTATTGTCGGACCCTTGATGAATAGCGGATAACCGTCAAGCCATGTCTTTACTCCTGAAGCGCTGGTACAATTTTTCAGATTTTCAAATTATATTTGTCATTTTCACCTAGAAGATTTACTCGGATCAAAAGCTTTGTACGAGTTTTTTTTATATCATTTTTTTTTTTTTTTTTTTTTTTATCTCCTGGTAACTTGAGAGAATACGTTATTTCAAAATTCCTTGCCCTTTTCGTAAACAATTATATTTTTGACTCGTATAATTTAATTAAATGTTCAAAAGTACTCGAGCAAATAAACTCGGTATGTATGTGTTCAACACGAGTTAACTGGTGTCAGAATAATAATAATAATAATAATAAAAGTTCTGCAGATTTCGTTAAAATACGATAAAGAAGCGTTGATTCAATGGTTGTCCGCTTTAAAATTATATTATACTGTCTTTTTTTTTTCTTTTAAATAAATAAAAGTTTATTAAAATAATGCTTTCATAATAATTTATGATGTTGAAACTATTTAAACATTTATTGACGTGACGTAAATTAGAAAGTATCTACTCTAAAAATATCTCAGTTAATAATATTATATAGGAATAGAATAATTATTATTCAAATTGCACAATAATTAATCGGCAATAATAATATTTGAATATCATAATTAAATCTCTAAAATATATTTTATAACGTACATCGTTTTATTTTACGCACACATAAATGTGTGGGTCTATGTATAATTATTTATTTTCGAAATAATATCACGATTTGTAAATATATATTACAATAATGTCCCAATATCACAATAATATTATATTTGTATATTGTAAATATATGTTCAGATATACCTACCGAGCTTAGTCGAATTTCTCATAATATAAGTATTTAGCCATTAAGATATGTGTAGGAACAACCAGGCTGATGGTTAAATTCACGGATATTGTTGACCGAGTTAAGTTGTTTGAACAAATGTTAACGAGTTCACACGTTAAAAGTTCACTGTTTTATTTATTAATTTAGTTTGGTTACAAGTTAAATTTAACATTTCATACATGTATTAACTTAGTTTAAATTTTCTTTTGGATTTATTTTGTACAATTTTTGTTATCATACTTAGTGATAATGATCAAACCTAAATTATGTGATTTTTTAAATTTTTTTTGAAAACATGCGTGTTTAATGAGATGCAGAGGGGGCTTGGTACGGCCATTTCACCAATTGCCCGAACGTTAAACCGTTCATGTCCAGCGGAAATAGTATTAGAATTCAGGTACCTACCCGATATAGTGCAAAGCAGTCGCTCGACAAGTGATCATATCACGCTTAGTTCAAGGAATAATCAAAGTTTAACTATTCTAACCTTGAAACTTCACGCAGATTATTGAGAAAAAAATACATAATATATTATTTACGTAGCTACTTACGATTATTTCAAATTGTTTCGAAAATAAAACTTAAAAAAAAAACCTGAAATTAACTGGTTAATTATTAAGTTAATGAAAATACAAAATAAGATTAGTTAAAAGTTAAATTTAAAAAGCGAAAAGTTAAAACTTAAAATTAACAGAAGTTTTTATCTTTTTAACTCGTTAATGAACTCTAGTTTAATTATTTAAATCAATTCCAACTGCATGTTCCTTAAATAAAATTAAAATAACTTCGAATTATCAATAAGCAGAGAAAAAAAAAAACAAAATATTGTCGTATTGTAAATACAAAAATATATCATAAATAAATGGATACGTTTTGTTAACACTTATGAACTTTCCGTGTACGTTTTACGTTTTAAATGCTGACCAAAAGGCATGCAAATCATGTAACAGTGCAGTATACGTTGCAGTATTGTACTATTGCGAAGATAAAGGTATTTTTGAGAGGCCCTTTGAACAATTTGCTCTTTCGACTTTGTCGGCAAATTGCCGAAATGTATTGTATTATAATAGATACCTAATGCTCTGGCATTTCATTACCATGGTGCGGGCAGTTTCAAAGTCGATTTAATATCTTCTGTCTAACGATCGCTGTTTGGATCATGCGCGCCGAATTCGTGTTAAATATATAATATTATAATAATGTGTTGGAGCTCGAAAATGCGTATTTTTATTCACGTATATGTGAGTACCGCACTTCGGTGTATAAATATAATATCATATTTTGCACGTCGTAAAAAACAGATTCGCGCCATACACGTATTTTATAGCATTTTGTTGCGGGCAAAAAAAAAAAAAAAACCAACTAATCGATCTGGCAGACGCGCATAGCATCATTTAGACGACGCGTATAATATCTATACCTATCTACTTATAAACTGCACAAATTATCACCGGAGAGACATAACAACAACGTTGTTATAATTTCACCGCACAAAGATTGCCCTTAGTACCTACTTAAAGTATCGTATATTATACGTACGAAATTTCACGCCGATTATAGGAAACATACATGACAAATTGGAAGTTTTATGTTTGTGGATAGAATTCATGTTAAAATGTCTATCATTCTGTTTATGTTTATTTTATTACAACTTTATCAACTATCTCTTATTATATTATTGATGATTTATTATTATTTTCAATAGTTGCATGGGGAATTATTATAACATTAAAAGCTATTCGATTGTCTAGGTCGATTGAACGGTTTTCGAATTTATTTTATAAATTCCTTTACAATAGTCATGGAGTAACCCGATAGTACCACCCGATTTTAGAAAAAATATGTTTTCTAATGTTCAAAAATACACACAAAAAGCAATTTTAAATTCCAAAAACATTTTAATATACTACAAGAACATTTTGTTGACACCTTTTAAAATATTTTAAATTTAATTTGTACAAAACTAAATAAATCACGTGTGTATAGGTCATAGGAACATGCAAAATAATATGAATACTGTTTACGTATTAAAAAAAAAAAAAAATTGATCCTGTTAATAGATGTACCATAGCTATAAGAGGAAAGTTGGAAATTTAGGATATATTATAGAGTTGTTTAATTTATATCTATCACAACGGCAAATTATTTCTGACGCAAAACGATTATGAGTGAAATTTAATATTTTGAAAAGCTTAAATTTAAAAATGTATCAATAACATTAATAATTAGTGTTTAACTACAAAATAAATTACAATTTTTAAGCATTTTTATTGCACTGCAGTTAACATTTTTTAGTAACAAGTACAACTTATGCATAAACTCGCATTCAATTTGTGAGCATTTTGCATTTGCCAAAAATAGGCCTTTGCCTTTTTTTTACATAAAACCAAATAAAAACTAAACAAGTTTGGATATTTCAAATGGCTATTGTATGCATTAAAAATCGACACGATGTTTTAAACATTTACCATGTCTAGAAAAGTCAAATATAAATATTTTATGAAAATATCGCAATATACCCTCGAATATCGGAACCACATTTCTGGTAGAAGAGTTATTCACGGACAAAAAAAAAAACAACACACTAATTTATAATCTTAAATGTATTTAAGATTATAACATAAACGACAGATACAAGCGATAAAATAACGCTTTGAAATATATATGAACACAAACATCAGTATCATATTAAAATAATAGCAATACAATATTAATTGGGGACGGGGAAATATAATGAACCCGATTGTGAAAAATCAAAACGTCAAAAGTCTTAAAAATTAATCACATAATTATTTCAGGTATACTACGAATATTACGGTTCAACAAGTGTACATTAAGCAAACGTCTAGTTCGGATTTGCGGTCATTTATATTAAACAGAAAAATACACGGATTTGTTGTGCACTGAGATTACTGGAGAAATCATTACAAATTCAAACACTCGTTTATAATAATGAATATTGAATACATACGTAGAAGATGATTGCTTATTTCCATCAAAAACGTTAGTTCAAGAGCCGTCAGAAAATCCTCGGTATCTATTCAAATACATATTTTAAAACTATTAAGAAAATACACATAATTTTTTGTTTTCATTTTATTTTCTTATTGGTGTGTAAATATATTTTTTCAGGTTCAATAAATGGATCGGGAAGTTTTCATAGGACATTCAATGCCCAGATTCATAGTGCACGTCCTTCTATTAATTTTGTCATATCAGTTCTGAAGAAAACATAAGAAGAGACTTACACAAAAAAAAAAAATCACCATCTAAAGATCGTTTCAATAAAATGTCCTTGGCCGAAAAACAACGTGTTTTCATTATTTAAGAAAATTAACAATAATGAATAATAAATGGCAACATTGCCCGGAAAATTGTACGTAATCGAGTTGTCTTTGGGGTCATTTTGGCAATCCGTTGTTTGATCAAATTCGAACGGAATCGTGTTCCCAAATAAGGTAAGACGTACGGAACCGTGCGTTTGATTAAAAATCTGTCCTAGAGATAATGGAGACGGGTGCAGCCAATGTTATAAATAATTTAATGTTTATCTGTAAGCAACGGTTAACCGTTGCTAACGAAAAACCAATTCTGAATGGGAGTTAAGTTTATAGTGTTGCTATGTCAACAATATACATGTCATGTTCAAGTAAAATAATTGCATATGTATTATTTTATTTAATAATATTTGTTTAATTTTGTACCTGTTTTCCCGTTTTTTTTCCATTTATCAAAAAAATTACGTCTTCGAAGTACCTACCCAGACAGATTTTCTTTTAGAAACAATGCTATTATTGTACATCGGAAAAAAATTTCCAGTAGAAAAGTTGTTCGCAGAAAAAAAAAATAAACAAAAAAAACATCATTGTAAAACCATAAGCTTCTTCGCTCCACTCAGAATTCAAAATCGGAATATAACACTATTTATGAATTATAAGTCAAAAAGTCGATTGTAAGTGATTCGTGTTCTATGAGTGAAAAAAGTAAAATCACAGGAATAACGTTCATTGCGTTTATGTACTTTCGTTATCTAAATTAATTTCATAAATTTGCAAATGTCATATTATAATACTTATAGACGTCGAATAATTTGTAAGGTATCTAAAGTAGTTTATACTCCGCTTTGGTTGTATTTGATCTCATGACCGCAAATTTTCCGGTACTCAATTACTCGTAAAGAGGGTTACCGACGAGAGGTTATGACGAGAACCACAAATCTTCATTTCTTGACCACAAATACACCGACTTTAGAGTAAGAATTTTAAAAAAGTTTTTAGAGCAAGAATCACTTACTTATTATAAATATATTATTTCGTTTTTTCGTTTTTTATGGGTTACCTACACACTTTGATAGCGATATTTAAAATTCGGTATTTTCTGTAAAAACATGAAATTTGAGTATACCAATGATGTTTAATGCGGGATTTAAAAATTGGAAATCGAAAAAAACACAGCCTTGATACTTATGCCATACATTAACAAATTTGCATTAGCCCACGGCTTCATTTAAGGATATGTAAGGGTATACAAAGCTAAAAAAAAAAATCCCACTCCTTCCACAACAATTTGACGAAAATCACATAAAAATGTTACCAAAGTTGTTATCACTAACAATCTAGAATATCTAAACGTGTCCGAAATTTGCGCAAAATATCAAATATATAATATTATATCACGTAACAAAGACCGGAATTGTGCAAATAACTAGATTATAAAAGTTAAATTGTATAATTCGCGGCGTGTACAACAATTATTGTATAAATCACAAAATTCCAAAATATATTATAAAAATCACATTTTAACCACGATCGTGCAGTTTTTCGCATAAAAGTCATCATTGGTATGCAATAAAATATTTTATTGACTCGTTATTAAAAAGTAAACACATACACGCATATGTATTTCTAAGGGATCTAGGAATATTTTTATACCATAGTATAACCAAACAGAAAAAAAAAAAAAGATCACATTTAATGTCGCTGACTGCAATTTAATCTGTGTAAATATTATCGGTCGTCGGTTATTTTCATATCCATATATTATTGATATTATTATCATCGTAAAAAGTACATTCAAATGACAAAATAATGGTATTTTTCGATTATCGTACCAACTCCGTAGACCGATAATAGTACGTACGTACCAATGAGTACCGAAATAAAATCTTCATATTTGATTTTTTTATATATTTTACAAAAATATAACCTTTTTTTTCTAATTGTATAATAATATAGCGGCCCGCACAAGANATGTATTTCTAAGGGATCTAGGAATATTTTTATACCATAGTATAACCAAACAGAAAAAAAAAAAAAGATCACATTTAATGTCGCTAATGTACGTACCAATGAGTACCGAAATAAAATCTTCATATTTGATTTTGTTTTTTGTTTTTTTTATATATTTTACAAAAATATAAACTTTTTTTTCTAATTGTATAATAATATAGCGGCCCGCACAAGAACCGGCCAATCGGGAAGGTTTCCGATTTCCCGATAGACCAATCCGCCCCCGAGTATGCTGACATGCAATATTTATAAGAAGATACTTTTCAAAAAAAAAAAAAAACTGCTATAATAGTTCCACGGATTTCGTTTTATTTCGCAATACGTACAATGATTGTTGCGCACATTGTGAAATGCACAATTCTGGACTTTGTGTTTAACACATATACGAGTATAAAAAAAAAAAAAAAAAAAAAAAAAAAACATAAAACAGACACAATACAGTGCAGTAGTTTCGGTTTTCGGTCGAAATTCCGCAAAAAAAATTTAAAATACGATTTTCGATAATGCGATCGGATGTCAAGAAACGCCGGCGAGGTAGTATTTAAAACCGTATCGTTTACTGCACGGTGAATGATAGCTAAGTGTTTCGTCGTCAAAACCAATTTAGATTGTTTTTTCGCTTGTTTTACGTGAACACATATTGTTTGCTATATTTGCCGGTTGAAAAAAAAAAAAAAAAAACCAGAGACGACAAATGTCACCGATGGCGGCCCCGCACGCACGCGCGGTACCTACAATCATTTTCGCTTTGTGTCGAACGTATACGTACGATAGAGCGATGGGGTTTAACTTCGCCGTGTTCGTTTTTTTTTTTTCTCGGTTTTTTTTTTTTCTCCCCCATTATCCGTTCGGAACCGAGTGCAGTGTAAATAGGGCACATCAAACGCGCGCGGTAAATACCTCGGCAGTTGTCTATACAATACACGCGCGGTTTTTTTTTTTTTTTTTATCAAAATGCAGATATTATAGACGCGCCCGCGCCGGCGTAAAAGCGCCGGATCGCAGAGTCGGCCAGCACCGCGGTTCAATTGCGCATGATTAATAATCGTTCGCCGACCCGCGATCGGCGTAACAACAACGGCATGCGCGGCCGGTCAAATACGTTCGCCGCGAACGACACGGTATCGTTTCGCAAATGAAATTATCGATAATCTACTGTAAATCCGCGTTCCCGCGGGAATTGCATTTCCCGTGTCCGCGCGCGTTAACAACGACGCCGCGACGACACCGCGCGGCCGGCCCCGCAGTCCGGCGCGTGTTTCGCGACTTTTGCGACGCGACCGCGCAGCGTGGAGGAACACCGTGCGCCCGCGCCTCGGGGAAAACAAACAAAGAAAGGGCAAACGTTTTCGGGTGTTTACCCGTTCGAAATTCGGGCAAATATTTTCGTTGCCGATTCGCGGCGGTCGGACGCGTCGAAAACCGACACAATTGTCCGTCGCGATATTCGCCGTCACCCGGAGAAGGTGTGGACGCCCGACCGTTACGCATATCGAGTTTGAAAACATAAAAACGAGATTGTAACATTACGCGTTTTGGCTGAAAACCGAAAATCGATTGTTGTGTTCCATTTATCGGCCATTTATAATCGAATTATGGCCGCGCGTATAAAAACCAACAACGAATGTTCTCATAAGAAACGTTTCGCCGCTGTATTACATGCGTTAATTGCGTTAAAAACAAATTTACTCGATGTATCCGGCAAGCGCCCGGTATCCGATAATAAATATTTATCGGATGGATACATACGAAAAACTACTTATACCGTGTACGTAATTTGTCGATTCTATGCGAACGCGAATCGTTACCGATGGATCAAGCGTGGCACGTATATCGTTAAAACCGATTAATATCTATTTTATCGAGGAACGTATCGTTAGAAATCGTAAGTACTCGGCCCCGTAATTTAGTTCAAACGTCAATGAGCAGCGACGCGGCATTGCAATCAAACGTCGATTCTGAGCAGAGCTCGGTTATCCGGTAACGTTATACTGATTATAGTATACGTCGGACGTTTCTCCTTGGAACCATGACACTAAATCGATACCCACGCGCCGCCGGCTGTGCTCGAGTATTTTATTTAGATTGCGATCTGAAAAGGCAGGATTGGAAGTGGATTTTCGTTCGAGTCGTAAAGATTTCGAGAGTTTCAATAGCCGGCTAACAACGGCATCGAAACTTTTGTAGATGTTCGTGGCGACCGGTAGCAGATACGATAGTAATAATAATTATAATAATTGTTTCGATTTGTGGGGCGTCGTGAAGTGCCTTATCGAAAAACGTATAGGTACTAGGTACCCGGTAAATTAGGCCGTAACCCGTATAGATATATTGGGTCTCCGGAGAAGACTCGAATCGCGGGTCTAAATTACAAACGGTTTAAACGTTACGTTTTTCCTAACTTCCCCGGAGGGTATTAACCTATAGTACATTATAGTAGCTGCAGTATTCGAACGGGAATTTGAAGAAAGTTTGAAAATAAATTCCCGGGTATGTATACAATATGGACACCGATTAATTTATTTACCCGTACATTTTGGACGATTAAATTAAATTAAACGATTTTTTTTTTAATTCTAGACAAATTTTCGATATTGGAGATTTTACGAAAAAAAAACACACACCTGCAGCTGCCAATTATTGACATCTGACGTGTATTCGACATTGAAACTTACAAAGTTTCAGGCTGTCCAAATATTAATAATAATATTATTTATATTAAAGCTCAAACGAACTTCAGTAGTTGCGCAATCGTACGGATATTTTAAATTTAACTCTAACCTAATTTACTTATAGTTTCCCGTTTCGAGTTTGTGTTTACACACGTTGAATTTCAATAGATTTTAAGATTATTGCTTTACTGCTGTAGTTGAAAGCCAAAAGCTGATGATGTGTGCAAATAATACAATGTCGTTACGCGTTACATTGTGTTATGCACAGTTGTTGATACAATACTTGTTTGCGCCAAAATATGAAATCATAGCTCTAATGGAAGCTCTTGATAATAGAGATAATCTTGATAATATTTTGACGCAAACAAATATTGTATCAATAACTGCACACAACATGAAACGGTGACACAGCAATCAAAATTGTATTATTTACACGTATCGGCTTTTGGCTTTTGATCTAATTGTTAGGTAGGTCGTATATTGTATTCCCTCTTCTGATACGTCCAGAATGTCAGATTAAATATCATAAATGGGTTTGATATCCGAGTCGACTGATTCGGTTCGCAATCCGGATTCAATCCGTGCGATCGATGGTTTTTGTTTTTTGTTTTTTTTTTTTTTAATCCGGATTGCGGATCGATCAAATTTCTGCTCGACATATCATAGACAAATTTGTCCAATGACAATGTCGCCAAAACTCATTAGAAAATTTACGTTTACAATTGTTCAATATTTTAGATTCCATACTTTAGTATACAGGTATTTATTATTAACACTAACCGCGAGTTTCGCATACGGAACCGATTTTCAATTGCCACGATTTATGACTTTACATATTTTGCGTATATTCGAGTTTTGAAATGTATATAATAATGCAACACCGCTATTTTATGCCGAAAAACCACACGGAGTTGTTGTAAGCACTTTTTTTTCGGCTGCTTGAAAAAAAAAAATGTAGGCAGGTGTATAATTTTCTTCGCGAACATGTTTTACAAACCAAATATTTAGTATAATATTATAATAACGGTTTGCTGACACCAACAAAAACAATATCGTAAAAGTTCCATGTCTCGTGTTCGTGGAAGAGTTTTTTTTTTTTTCTGAAGTTGTACACAATTCATAAGCACACTCTCTCGTGCAGCGGCGTTCGAAACAGGTACCTGTATAATATGTGAACGAATATTTTACGAATGCGTAAACTTCAACTTGCCCGGTGTAAAACCGCGATTTAAACTGTTGAACAAGACCGTCCGGCGTTCGAAATATTATTACTAGTCACGTTTTTTTTTTTTTCGTCATTTATATTGATTTCGAAAGATTTTTTTTTGCGTCAGTTTTAGAAGAATAGCCGGTAGGTTTAGAACGAATTTTCGCAAGTTTCAGCTGGATATTGTATAATTCGTAAAAATGAATCGTCCCCGACGGACGTGTATTGAATACCTTTTTGCGTAAAAAAAAAAAACGAAACGGCTTACAGAGTGCAATAAACGTGCGTGCGTTGTTTCTTTGTAAATTATGTGCATGTACAACATTACAATATTATATTACACGAGCGTGAAACGAACATCGACATTCGACCGTGCATATAATATTATGTGCATCGTCCAATCAACGGCGTACTTAGTCGGCGCGAAATTCAAATCTGTTTCTAACACGGTATTCGTTCGGCGTTCGTGCGCGTCGAAAAAGCATCGTGTCGTTCAAAATATCATAATCATCCCCCGGACGGCACTTAACAAACGCGAATCCGATGTGTGTATACTTATAGAGTGTGATAGTCTGGGTGTGTATGTTAGAGTGTGATTGACTGAGTTTTTGTCGATATAAATAGTCGACAATAATATACACGGGATATTATTTTATTCTCACGGAGATTTCGAGATTCGGTTTTCGTATTTTACCGTATACTTTTCGGACAAATACGATCGCTATTCGAACGCGGATTTTGAAAAACATACGGGATTTCTATTGTTTAAAACCGAAACTCGACTACCGTATATGAACGTAAAAAATGTAATTTACTCGAAAATCTCCCGATGGCTATCGAACGCAGAACCGAGAGGGGAAGGGTGTAGGGACGAACACGTTTACTCTCTCGCACACGTTTCGTGCATAGTGCAATACCATTCCTATACTTTACACCGGCGGTTCTCAAACAATGGGACGCGATGGAAAACAGTGGTATGCAGAAGGCCGCATGGTGGTAACACGAAAAATGAATCAATAATGATTTTTACTGATGTTTTTAAAGGATCTAAATCTAAATTTATAATGTACATTTTTTAAAAAAAATCTAATAAATACTTGACAACCTAGTTATTAGAGGTAGTTTTTTTTTTTTTTTTTTTTTTTTTAATGTTACCGGTTCGAAATAAATATATTTCCATTTTAAATGGTTCGATTTTCAGTCTTACGTGCGATGGGTCCACTTGATGGGCCCACGGTAAGCATGAGTGATACGCGAAAAAAAAGTCTGAGAACCTCAAGTATACGAGGTCTAACCAATAAGTAATGAGACTAATTCAATAAAATACGTATATTTAAATATTAAGATACATCGATGTGATCCCCTTCAAAGTACTCCTCTCCCACCCCTATACACTGGTTCCAACGTTTTTTCCAGCTCTCATAACATTTCTGGAAGGCTTCGACTGGAATGTCCTGAAGTACCCTCGTCACGGCGTTCACTGGATGTCAGTTATGGACTCAAAATGCGTTCCTTTCACGGCCAATTTTGTTTGAGGGAACAAAAAGAAGTCGCAGGGTGACATATCCGGCGAATAGGGCGCTTGTGGCAACACTGAGATGTTCTTAGAGGTCAAAAATCACGACACACTGAAGGCACGATGGCATGGAGCATTGTCATGATGAAGGTACCATCTTTGCACACAGCTTTTTCATGGACAAATCATCAGTTAAAATTCTTCAACCGGTCTCCCACTTTGCGGTTCATCCCCGACGTTTTCACGACCATTTTTAAAATTTTTATGCCATCGAAACACCTGAGCACGACTCAGGACTTCATCACCGAACACTTTCACCAATTTATCGTACGTTTCCATAACGGAATCGCCGAGTTTAACGCAAAATTTATATTACGTTGTTCCATATTTGTGACACGCCTTACAAACACGTTGTCGAAAACATAACACAACTGGAAAACTATTTGTTGTACGAAAATCGCAAGCACATGTATCGATAGAGGAGGGATGAGAGATTAACCGAACGAAGTTTCAGATTCGCAGTGTTACCACAAGCGTGGCAAAAAAAACAGTCTCATTACTTATTGGTCAGACCTTGTAGATAATATTATAATACAGTCCTGTTACACCCTGTATACTATAAACGTTATCGTTGGAACAAACAACGGAGTAAACGATGACGGATAACGGGCGTCGCCTTCCTTTCTGCGGGGAATAAAAAATATCATTGAATGAGAGATATTTCGTAATACCATATTATTGCGTCGCGCAATAAGTACCATGTTACGTTTTTATATTTTAATTGAATCATTACTGTATAAACGGTTTTATTATTTTTTAATACACGATATTATACTGATCGACCGTATGATTTATACTATTGTTATACATAAAATGAACGCAGGTACCTGTATTACAAGCTGGTATAGACTACCTCATATTTTAGATTGTTTTTTTTTTTTCCGTCCAATTCGTGTATTACACCCCTGTTACGAGTCCTTAGACTAGCTAACATGGCTTTATCATAAATCCCGCTCTGCCCTCCCCTCTCATTAAGAATCTTTAGATCCGTCCCTGACGATAGTTCGCGATATAAAAATAAAGGTTCAACCTACGTATATCATTATTACTATTATTATTATGTTTCGTTCGTAAAATCGACTTTACGACCCCCGGAGGAATAATATTTTAGGCAAATGTATTTTTAACGAAACACAATGTTTCTACTTACCAATTGACGAAAAAAGAAATATATATATATGTATATACATATTAATACCTAATAACGCTGATGGTAATCAAAATGCAAAGGACCCGGGGCTTACCGGACAAAAGTTTCGGGAAATTATTATTTTAAGTGACCCCGTGTACGTAATCGCAATACTGTTACGTAATAGTCTAGTATATTGCCCGACCAATCCGTTTTAACGATTTAACTCACGAAACACAGGAGCGAAATTTCGATGAAAAATCTAGGGATGCTGAAGCTCCCAGGAAAAAAAAACAACTAGTTTACTAACTAACTCGTGGAACATAAGGCACAAGTAGCCCAAATATTTTCAGGTGCTTAAGACCGCATGAAATATTATTAGTTAAGCATGCTGTATACTTCTTATTCGCTCTATAGGGACTTGATTTGGAAGGCTTGGGTGAGTTTTTGGAGAGGGGGCTAACCCTTTCAAAGCCATTTCCCCTGTGTATATTTATACTCGTGGGATCTATGCATGACATTACGCCTGCAAACATCCGGACATTTTTTGAAATCTATTCGATATTTTTCGATTTATGAACCTATGAGTTTGACCGTTGTCCTGTTTAATCCGTTTTTTTATAGGATAAGGATAACTATAATACCTTGTATGAATTCAAAATAATACCACACGCCAAGTGTAACGTAACGATACGAGTGTGTCACGCATGTAATAAAACATTAATTACGTGAATTGGTTTGTTCCGTTTTTTTCGCTGGAAAACACTGTGTTACTAACGATAAACCATTGTAAACCAACATTGATTCTTGGCGAACGGACAACAATGATTGTTTAAAAAATATTAAAATAATAAAAAACGGTTGTCAATCACAACCTTATTTTTAATCTTACAATATTTTTTAACCTCAAGAACCTGGGTTTACTCATTATCTCCAATATTAATGAAAACTTCGAAAAATTACCTTTTTTAAAATACCACCCAGCGAATATTTCCTTTCAGAAGAGGTGCTAGACATAATAATCGGAGTAGGCTCCTAGTAAAAAAAGTGTTCACACGGTAAAAAAATGTGAAAAAAATAATAAACATCTTAGTAAAACCAATACATTCTTCGCTACACTCACAATCTAAAAAAACCAAATCGAAATTAACAGAAACCGTTATTATATACGTAAATATTCCCGTTTTCTCGAAGTTTTTGCTTTTAGATCCAACATTATTATGATAACCGAAAGAAGAATTTAAAAAAAAAAATTGACCTTCAAAGTGTACCGACCGGAGAAAATTTACAAAATTTGAACACGGACACGCATCGCCTTGTAACGACAAAAATATAATTCGCCACGTTTGATGTAACGTGAAACGCGAGCATAGAAATATATTAATCGCTAACGAACATATTATTAGACGAAGAATATAATGCAATTAGCGCAAGTATACTGTTATGCTGGGCACACATTTTAAACTTGACGGAACTAAACTTTTACGTGCAGAATACCGTACACGCTGCTCAAAATCGTGTTCCGAGAGCGCAATGATTTATCGTTGCTTTCGAAAAACAAAAAAAAAAAAAACAAAAATACATATACACCATTATACCCATTATCCGTATTATACCGCCCGGCCCGTAACAACTTTTTTTTTTTTTTTTTTAGTCTAAAAACACTTGCGCTTTTATTTCGCTCGTAACAATAGTAACATAAATATTCAATAAAATATCTAATATACGATAAACTCGAAAATATTTTAAATAAACACTCAATTACGATATTTTCCCTTCGAAACTTCAATAATAATTTAAATGATACTTACGGTACTTATCCACTCTCTCTCTCTCTCTTTCTGTCTCCGGCCATAATAATAATATAATAGGATATCGTTTTAAGTTTATATTATTGTGCGCGCGCTATTGTGTACCCATTTGTTCTCAATGCAAAAATATAATTTCCCTTAAGCCGTTTGAAAATACATTTGAATTATTACCGAAATTTTAATGAATAACAATAATATATTCAAACGCGTTTGAACGTACCGAATAATACATAACCAAAGCGGTTACTAGGCTTTTACGTATTGAATAATAAGAACGAGATAATTATACGGTCCGATTTTCGACAGCGAGTGGGAATTCGAGAGAAAATGTCCGGTGCAGAGAAATCGCCAAAGTCCGCCATTGTTAACGAGTAATACTATCAAAACAAAAAAAACTCATCCGTTTCCCGAGTTTCAGCTCTTTGGCTAGTCCAGAGGCAGCCGCTATAAAGTGTCTAAATTTAGCCCGAAATAAAAATATACACTCGATCGGGTACGATACAGTGCAATGGTCTATATTTTTTCGGAGGAAATTCGTCCAATAATATTAATTTCCCTAGGTATAGAAGAAAGAAATTCGCTACCAGAAATACGAGATTTATGGTAGAAATACTGTTGACGAAGCCGTTCACTTTTCACAGAAAAAAACAAATCCGGATATGATTCGCATCGTTACTGAACCACTATAATGTAGGTGAGTAGTTATTAGAATGTGCTGCATGCAACGATAAATCATTACGAAAAAAACTGATTTTAAAGAAAATAATATTATAGTCGTGTTTTTCCGTTGTCGTCGAGGTAATCTGCAAGAAATCAACAAGCCGAACAAATAACTAGTGTTCGAACTGTTGAAAACTTCGATAGAAATTTCGAACAGATTGAATGGAAAAATCGGTGCATTTTTACTCGCCAAAAACAAGTGTTTTCTACGAAAGAAAAAATACACATTTGTAAAAACCAATGCATTTGTCGCTACGCTCGGAACGCAAAGCGAAAGTCGATCTCTGTATTGGGTTTTGTTTTAGATTCTGAGCGAAGCGAGGGGTGTTTTGGTTTTACAATGATGTTTATTATTTTAGTTATTTTTTTTTTTATCTGTGTACCACTTTTCTTCTGGAAATCTTCCACCGATTTACAAGTGATCGGAACATTTTTTCTGAAAGGAAATCTCACTGGACAGGTACTTTATGGAGATGGTTTTTTGATTTTCCCAGGAGTTTTCCCACTAAATGGGAAAAACGGGTAGTTAGGTAAATAAATATTATCAAAGAAAATATATAACGCATATGTAATTATTTTACCACAATTTGACACATATATTGTTGATAAAGTAACACTATCAACCGTACTACGAACATTAAATTACCTAAAACAATGGCTGCACCCGTTCCCATTATTCTACGGCAGCTTTATGAAATGCACGTGCAAATCGTACATAAAACATTCGCATCCGTTTGATTTATAATTTTACCGAAAAGTACAACAGAATTCATTGAGGCGTAAATCGAATCAAAAACCAGTTTTGTCTAGGGCAACACGTTCCAAAAGGAACGATTCCAGAAATCAATTATTTGATTAAGGAACGTGGGAATTTACAGAATACGTTATTTTTCAAACCAATACAAACGGAAATAAATTCCATTTTTTTACATATATTTATTACGTTCTTTACACGTGCCAAATCCCGAAACCGCAAAACCCGTATGGAATGGCCTTCGGTAGAAGATTCGCGTCTACTAAACTACAAAACGACTTGCGGTTTAAAAATAATAACGCGTGGAGGAGGAAAGAGGCGGAGAACGGATTCTATTTTTGTCGGAAAAAAAAAAGAAAAAAAGGAACCGAACAAACTGGAACGGATTCCCTATTATCAACGTTAAAGAAACGACAGACAGGAACACTTGGGAGAACGTTACGGCCCGCGGTGGCGCGCCACGTGGAATGTTCATCTTTGTTTACCGTCTGTACAACCGGACAGCGAGAAATTTGAAAGCCCAAAAAAGTCAATTTTTTCCGTTCAACGGGTCGACCGCAAACACGGTAAACCAACGAAATAAACGGGGTCGCAATCAACCGTAGACCGCGATATTGTCATCGTCGGATGCGTTTGAAGCGCATAAGTTGGAGGCGAATTCGCGTAAAACCGATCGAAACCTGCCGACCGACCGTTCAAAACAGTGATAGCCGACCTTTTTTTTTTCTTTTGTACCCTAATTTGTACGCATACGAGATCGGTGACATATTCGGCCACGTTAATTTGCTGATGACCGTTTTTTTTTTTTGTCGCGCTAAATAGCGTACTTTTTTTGTATTTATTCAATTTGCCGACGACCTTTTTTCCCCTCCGTCTACGGTTTGTTAACACGCGCCACGCATTCGTGTCACACGCGCAATGTATTGTCGATAAGCGATTCGTATTTAATTAAAATAATACGAAAATTCAAAGTAAATTTCAAAAACGATATTTTAGACGCAATATCGCCGCGACGGACAACGGAGCGAGGAGTTAAAAAAAAAAAAAAAAAAAAACGGCGATAATATAAATGCGCTGGTTTTTAAAAGGTCGATTTTTTTTTTTTTCGACATTTTATCGACGGAAATTTCCATTGGAAACGTTAACGTGTTTATTGTCCGAATTCGGTGTGAGAAAAAAAAACCCCCCGAAATTCATATTTCGTGCTCTCGCTCCGGTTTACAGTCAATAACCATCGTCGGTCCCAAACATCTTCTGCGTCCGCGAACGTCCGAGCAGAAATGGCGGGCTTTCTGTTCAGAAATCTGTGCGGGCGGTTCCGTCAATCAGCGCGGATCGATAGACGGCTGTCGCCGCGACCACGTTGCGACTTCGTCCGGTACGTCAACGGCACCGGCGGCCACAATCCCCGCGTTTCGGCGCAAACCGACGTCAGCGCCGCCAAGAAGCCGTCAATCCGAGTGACGCTGGTGGAGGGCGACGGCCCCGGGCCCGCCGTCTGCGCGGCCGTCCGGAAAATACTGAAAGCCGCGAAAGTGCCGATCGAGTGGGACCGGCAGACGGTCCGCGTGCGCCGCGACCCGATCACCGACCGGATGGCCGTGAACGCGGAGCTGTTGCAGTCGGCCGCGGACACCCGAGTGGTTTTGCGCGGCCCGGCGACGGCCCCCGCGGACGACGGGTCGCCGGTGTCCACGGCGCTGACGCTACACAAAGCGCTGCGGGCGTCCATCGGCGTTCAGCTTTTCGCGTCCGTCGAGGGCCACTGTCCGTTCGGCTACCTCAGCATGGTCAACGTCCGCGACAACGTGTCCGCCGAATATTCGGAAATCGAACACCTCGTAACGCCCGGTAACAGCACACAACGCCGATAATGTTATAGCGCCAGTCACGCGTGCAAAAAGGATAATTTCTCAACGTATTCGGAAAGAGCTGATACCGGGGACACGGGCGTGCCGCTGTTGTAGGTGGAAAGCTGGGAAGGCGGGAGTGATACGGTGTGATCGATCTATCATAAGACGCCCGTCATATCGGAAAGTATTACCGTTTTCCGGAATTCATTTCCCGGAATATTCAAGAAACGAGCTGCTCCGAGATTTTTCGTTTGTTATTTTTCGACGCCCTTAACCAACTGTCTACTTTGGATTTTCGAACGGCAACCTGTATTGAACATAGACGGAGTATTGGTTGAAATACATTTTGGCGTCGACATTCTCGATTTCCGTCAATCCGTTGACGAGATATTCCGCTTTCGAGTTCGGGTTGGAGGAGAATGGCGGTGCATTATTGACAACTCTTCTCCAACCCGGACTTAAAAGTGGAATAGCTCGTCGATGGACTCGCGGAAATCAACAATTTCAACGCCAAAATGTATTTTAAATAATACTCCGTTCATACGTGGAATGTTACAGGTTGCCGTTTGCAAATCAAAAGTGGCTGGCGGTCTCGCCCCTGAACGATAGATATCTCTCTTACGATAGATTGATCGCCTGTATAAATTTATTCAATTTGAATATCTGGAAGCAACAGTAGACCATTGCTAACAAAAACCTATTGGGAGCCATGTTCGATTACACGTGTTTTGAAAGTCGGTAATATTAACGATTTCCGTCGAATTCGATTTTAAAACTCTTATGCTTAAAAAAAAAAAAAATTAAAAAAAACGGCATTAGACTCATTTTTTCTTTCGACCACCATCAATACGAACGATAACGAACCCCGGGTTTAGTTTTCAAGCATTTCTGTTTAGTCTGACAATTTTATTCACAGAGCGTGTCCAAAACAAGCAAAATTAAAACGCCTATAAACAGCTCAAAAACGGCTCAAACAATTTTAAACGTCCAAAAACGAATTTCTTACTCACCAACTGTGTTATAGGTCTCCTTCCGTTTTTCCAATTGTTTTTTTCCGGGTTTTCTCAATCATTATGAAAACCCGTAGGAAAATCATAAAATAACCTCTACTCGATGCCCCGAGACAACAACGTCTTTCAGAAAAACTGCTACATCCTATACGCGGAGCGAGATTTCTTTTCGAAAAGTTGTTTATAGGCGCGAAAATCGTTCAAAAACACACGTCGCAGTAAAACCGACGCGGTCCGAATCGAAACATAAACATTTCACGACATTTTAACAATTTAACGTAACATTTCAAACGTTCTGTATAATACATTTTTCGCGTATAACATAAATACCGCAGGCGTGGTGCAGTCCATCAAGACGGTGACGCGACGGCAGTCGGAGGAGTTGGCGCGTTTCGCGTTCGATTACGCTGTGGCCCACGGCCATCGCCGCGTCACGACCCTGCACAAGGCAAACGTGATGCGCATGTCGGACGGCACGTTCCTGAAAGCTTGCCGACGGGTGAAATGCGATTACCCGGGCTTGGAGTACAACGAGGAAAGGCTGGACAAGTTTTGTTTGCAGGTGGTCAACGAACCGTGCCAGTACGACGTGCTTCTTACGCCCAGCCTGTACGGGGCGATCGCCGGCGCGGCCGTTTCCGCGATGGCCGGCGGCCCGGCCACGGTCCCGTACGCGGCGTTCGGGCCCGACGTGGCCGTGTTCGGTACCATGTACGACGGGCCCGCGGTCTGTCGGAACGGCGTCATCGCCAAGCCGGTGATCAACCCGACGGGCCTAATCAGGTCGGCCACCTGGATGCTCCAACACCTGGGCATGCCCGAAATTCGGCTGCGTATCGAGAAGGCCCTGGACGAGACCATCCGGCAGGGCGTCAAGACCGGCGACATGGACGGCGTGGCGTCCTGCGAACAGTTCACCAACGCCATCGTCAAGAACGTCGCTCGTCAAGAACGGTGAAATCGCGGACGCGCCGACCGCGCGATGTTTTCTCGCGGTGAGTCGACGGGTCCCCGCGGCTACCGCACGGAGACCGCCGAGCAATTCATTTTTGGCGTTTTCTTATCGCTATAACAATTGTCTGCGCGCGTTTATAATCGTCCGCAAATATATTATAAAAATGTCCGCGTACCGAAATCGGTCGACCGTCACGTTAGTGCGCGCGTTGCAGATTGACGCGTTTGCCGTAACCGTCGCGGGGCGGAGTTCCTCCGAAGTTCAACGTTCGGCGAAACGACGGCCGTCCGCGCAGACGGCTCGGACGCGCTCGGATCTGCTCCGCGGTCCAGTCAATCCGAAACGCGATCGGAGCGATACGCGCGTGCTTGTTCAATACGTTTTTAGATTCCGAGCGGACCGGAGGAGCTTACGGTTTTCCGACTTTTCTACCGGAAGTCCCGCTCCGATTTTCAACGACGGCGCTTTTTCCGAGGGGAAATCGCACAGGGGAAGGTACTTCGAGTAGGTCGTTTTTTTTTTTTTTCTATGTTCCCCGGAGTTTTCCCGATAAATGGGCAAAACGCGGGAATACCGGGAGAACGGTAAAACGAGTACAACATTATTAAAGCAAACGTTCAATGCGTATGCGATTATTTCACCGAAATATGTCCACATGATTTATGTATATTGTTCGTAACACCGTCGGCAGAAATCCGCTCAGAATCGTTTTCTTCATTGGCAATGGTTAATGTACGTTAATCGTTTAATCGTACATTATATTTCCGTCTGTATCCTACCTTCCCAACTTCCCACCCACAAAAATGGCTGCACCCGTCCCCATTATCGTCGGACAGCGTTCTTAATAAAATACTGTTTATGGCCGGTACTCGTATATTCGTTATCGCGGAAAACGATGATAATTCAAGTTCGATTCTGCTGTCGTTCCGCTTGATTTTTGAACTTTATTACGCTCAAGTTCTGTTTATATTGTATAGACCACATGGCCGATACGATAAACAATATTATTAGTGGCGGAGTCAACTCCGGAGACGTTTTTTTCTCGGGAATATTGTTTTCGAGAAGAGAAAACCCCGATGTCCGATGTGTACTGATATCCTCGGTGTCGTAGCGAATTTCGATGAATAAAGGTCTGATACCGGAGACCCGTGAAGTCGACGGCCGGAGCAAAATTGCCGGTACTTATCGAGAGAAAACGCATCGCACTGCGGAAATACCTATTTATGACTCTAATTTAATTTAAAACGAATGCATTATGTACAACCGCATAAAAACGTGTTGCGCGCACGTACCCAATGGAAAATCGGGTCGTTACCGGGCTACGCGCCGAAGTCCCGAAACGTGTATACTCTTGACAACACGCGGTGACGATAACCTAACGATGGAATTGTTATAGTTTTTTTTTTTTAAACGTTATCGTCTCGCCCGTGTACGCCCGTTTTCACTAACAGCGTTTCGATAAAAATTTATTGTCTTTCGCTTTCACCGTGGCCTTTGTGCGCCTCGCGTTCCACAAACCCATGAACCGATCGCGGTTCAATCTTCGGAACGGGATCGCGAACCCCCGGCACCGCACCCCCCCACC
>CABPRJ010002402.1:289472-424191 GCA_902439185.1 Cinara cedri
CCCCCCCCCCCCATCACCGCAGTACCCGACCGCCACTGAACCCGCGCACACGATGCGTAAAACGCAATTAATCGACGGACGAAGTCTGATCGGTATTGTCGTGCGCGCGTATTGGTAACTGACGTTGCAACATAACATCGCGCGAGCCGACCGCCGGATTCGATATTATTATCCGCGCATATCTCGCAACGTTCAATGTTTACCTTACGGAATGTTTCCGGTCAGATAAACCGTTCTACGATTAATAAATTCTTCACGTTTCAGACTCAACGTTGGTACGAATTCGCAAAGCTAGGCCATTTTAAGAGACGGCTGTCTCATCTTGTTTACGTTAAATTATCCGGAAAAAAAAACCAACCAAACAAACAAACAAACTAACTTGGGTCCGAGTCAATTTTGAACCGTAAATCAATTTGAATTACTACCTAGGAAACGTTGCAAACGTTCAGGAAAATAATAATAACTTAAGTCCACTCATTTATATAAAATAACCATCAAAAACACGCGCAACCATATTTTGCGCTTGCCGAATGGAAAATGACTATTGTTTATCTTAGTGCGGTATGGTATAATGCATTAATAAAACTAGACTCGTTATAATTCACTGATAATAACCCTGTAGACAGAATTTAAATTTCAATCAAATAACTTGGTTGAGTCAGAAGTTATCAATAAAACCAGCTGCCCCGCGCCCGGCGTTGCCCGCGCCAATTTGTATTGTTATTGTTTTACCCGTGTTCATTTTCGGTTTCGGCCGTGTTAGAATCGAATGAAAGCGAATAGGTGGAAAGTGGGTAGTCCACCTTCGGCTGACTAAACGTGTTCTATTGTGAATTTCGATTAGTGTAAATAATGATTACAATAGTTTCCTTTTCCGTGGCAACCCTCGGATAAACAAAAATCTTATATAAACGAAACAAAGTCGGGCAAGTTACGGCATTTACAACTCAAGAACGGCCGAACCGATTTTGATGATCGCGCGATATTTTCCGACTAATTTCTAATAACAATCAATCGCCGTGCTTTTGCGTCCCTGTTACCGGGGTAACACGAATCAACAAAAAAAAAAATTCTATTTATCGTGTAATAATCTAAATTGTTCGGTGTTGCTCGTGTACATATACTCGTATATATATAAACGAAAATACTAAAATCGCGATTGAAAACAATAGTGGGCGGCGGTAGGAGGGTGAAAAATACTTTACGATCTACTCTCATGCCTACCAAATGTACAAACGAAATTTCATTAAAATCGGTCGTGCAGTTTCGGAGGAGTGTGACGACCACCGATACGTGACACGACAATTTTATATACATAAGAAATAACTTTTATTTGTTCAACTTGTATAAAGTTTTCTTCTCCTAAAAGACAAATAAAAAAAAAAAAAAAAAATGACCGAATTAAAACTGATCGAACCATTTGTTACGTGCCATACCTACCATTTGAGTGCGTCGAGAAAATTACACCTAAATTCTCGGAAAGAACAAAAAGAAGTTTACAATGGGCGTCCGGGAATCGGGCCGCAACAAACCTTTTTTCAATAATGTATACGGTAATTGGGCCGTTAAAATTTTATATTTACAGCGGGTAGACCCGGTAATTGGGCCACTATTTCAAACGATTTTTTGTTATTGAATCCGGTGATCGGGCCGCTATATTTTAATATATTTTCGGATTTGACAAAAGGCAAACCACTATTTTACGCGACTACGTTCAATTATTTCAAACCGCGTTATTATTTTTCCCGCGATTACAAATTCGAATTTGTTATGTTCGTTAGAATCGATTTGTGTCGACGGTACTTTTGAATACTGCGCAAAGCAACCTGTATCGCATTATTTTCAAAAAAAATCAATAATTGTTCGAATAATTTTATGTTGTATTCAATACCATTTATTTCAATATATTTGAAATAACACATTTTTTTCGTTATATATCTGTAGCCCAATATCCGAGTAAAAAATGTACAAAAATATTGTTTACGAAGCAGGTAGATAAAACCGATTCCCGAACGCCCGTTAAAAAAATATCTGTTGGTTTTCCATTAAACAATTCCCATAAAAATTCCATATCGAATATTTAAGTATTTTTTTGAATATTACCTCGGGGCTGACCGGAAATATAATAATACGCGTCCGTGTGTCGAAAACTCTTAAACTGCATAAATAACAATTGAATAAAACATTTCTATCAAAATTGATTTATTATCTACTCGTGCTGGCCTTTTGAGTGTAGACTTCTTGAAAACGAGTAAAATTTATAGACCACGTCATTTTTCATTTCGGTTGACGTCTTTTTTCTCTAAAGAGTCCTTTTACCGGGAAGTCGAGTCGTACTAATAAATTAGCAAAAATTGCAAAAAACGCGAATGAGAACCCAAACGCATGCGTTTAATATTTTGTTATTTAAACAAATTGGAAAAATATCGTCGTTCTGAAAATTGATATTTCATGTTTGTTTTTGTAAAATATTCTAATTAAATGTTGAACAAATCTTTAGTGGCTTAAGAGAAACTCTCACATAATACATTTTTTTTTTTTTAAATTAATTTTCAAAATATTCTTATTTTTATCGGGTCGATGTCGAATGTTTATATTTTACTCTGTTATAATTTGTGTCATACTTTTTTTGGTAAATTGATAACTATTTTGGTTGTTTAAACAAAATCATAAAAATCATTACAGGAATCAAGAGCGCTCACAGGATAATAATTTTCAGATGAAGGACAAAATGAAACTAGATTCCGAAACCTATTTATAGCATATAGATACTGAATTGGTATTTCTTGAAAAGGAATGAAAAAGAAAGGGTATGCAATTAAGTAAACATAAGCTTAGTGATGAGCAAAAGTCTATGGTTATTGTAATATTAGACAATATCGATAGTTAATATTAATAAGTATTTAATTATCATATGTTTAAACGAAATCGGTGTTAACAATAAACAACCAATCATTAGAAATAAAAACAATTTGTTCTTATCATCATCGATATAAATATTATAATAAAAATGTATTGTGATGGATTTGATGATTCGCAGCATATACAATTTGTTTTTTGGGACATTTTATTATTTTCTTTCGAATATTCATTTCATTCAAAATGACGTTAAAATTGCCTATACTCCACACCTTAAATACCGGCTAGCGTGCGAACCGCAAAACTTCGGAACATTGAATGCGCGACAAGAAAAAATAATATATCAGCTGTACGTATTATTCAAATTATTCAGATTTCCTGATAAATTGTTTTTATGCGATCCGGTGGACGCCCAGTGGGCCGCAATAACCGCACAGCGGAGATTCCCAATGATACCTGTCCGTTAACGTCCGGATTGGATAGCCATAAAGAAGAAAAAAAAACGATTACGGACCACCGAAATGGAAAAACAGTATTGCCAAGGCCACAAGGCACGCTCGTAAATATTCCGCAACCAATATTATTATAATTATTATAGTTTATCGACCGATAGGTTATGTCTTGGATTAGGATCACTTGCAATGTATAGGTACTGCGAATATGATTCAGGTAGGGTGTGGCGCTGTGTCTACGAGGAAATAATGTGCAATGTGTGTATATCGTTAGCCACACTGGCCCATCGATTATTTTTAAATATGCAAAAACAATAAATTAGGTAGCTACCTATTCGAAACACAATTTTTCCTTAGCATTACAAATTGATATAAATGGCATGCAATTTAATCATCGGAGAGAAAATTAGAAAAAAATAACTGTTGTGGGTGGGAAGTTTGGAAGGCATACAGTAAAAATTAATTTAGTTTATGTATTAAAAGCAACGATAAATCATTGTAATAAAAAAAACATTCTGAGAGGAGCTCGATGAATTGCCAAGGTAGCCCAAAAATCAGTAAAAATAATTCTCTCTCTCTCTCTCTCTCTCTCAGCTTATTTTACTCTCGTCGGAATAACACTTTTTTGAGCCGTAAAAATAATTGAAAAGTTTTTTCCGGCAACTTTACGGATAAGTTTTAAAATATACACACCCCTGTAGCCTTCGAAAAACAACGACGTTGATGTCATACATGTTTTTAACTAAATCAATTAGTTGTTTTAAAACTATACCCGAAGTATGCAGTACTGCGGAACTCTACTTAAATTCGATTTACGAATGATTTATCGGTTTTTTAATAATAAAACAAAAAAAAAACCTATTGCATTTGGTCAAATCCAATATTTAATTTCTTAACTATCGAAATGCGATTGATTCGCATGGTAATATTATGTTATTAGACGTACTTATCAAATAGTTTTACAAAGCATTTATGTCATTCAATAAACATTCCGCACTTCCCATCTACAGCAGTGGCATACAGTGAACTATGTCTGGTTCCTTTGTTTATAATTATTTCTGTCACGTATGCAATTATAATTATCACCGACTCGTAAAATATAAATAAAATATGAGAATTAATTAAATACCAAATATTAATCACTTGCTAATTTTAGATTCCGAGCGTAGCCAGGGAGCTATTGGTTTTACGATGCTGTTTATTTCTTTTTTTACCCTTGTTCTTTGTTTTTACTCTAGAAGAGGCCATTTTTTTAATTTTTTACGCTATTTTTTAAATAAAAGCACTTAAGTGGGCAAAAACCATGGGAAAACGTAAAATTTTACGATTTCGTTATTTTATAAAAACACGGACGACGTTTTCTACCAGAAAAAATGATTGAATCGAAAAATCACAAGATACATTTTTTTTTTGTCTTTTTGATTTACTTTCTTATGATACCGTCGCCTAAAACTTTTGAGCCACTTTTAAGCTTTTAAAAACTTTTAATTTTTGGAAGTTTTTTGCTGTAATTCGGTTATAAATACACGTAGAGTCTTGAAACTCATAATACTCATATTGGACTTTCCTAAACGTGGTAAAATTTCCAAAATCATCAGTCGACTTTTTTTTTTTTTTTTTTTAATGAGAGTTTTGAAATCAAATTTAAACGAAAATCGCAAAAAAAAATTATGGCACTTCAAATTATGTATTACCGTACTGCGCTCGAAATCATCTTTCACCAAGCAATGGTTTATCGTTGGTTACAAATATAAATGAAATGACCTTATGCATCTTACCTTCCCAACTTCTCACTTACAACAGTGATCGTTCCCATCCCCGGTATCAGCTCTTATTTTAAAAAATTATATATATATATATATATATATATATATTTAACTTAAACGTAACCTTAATTAGCATCCATTTACGGTAGTAAAAAGTCATTTACCGTATTGATTACTCTGAATATGAACACCTATGATCAATTTTTTTCTGAAAATATCTCGGGATGAAATCTGAAGAGTTCACGTTTTTTAAAAATGTCATCATCGTTGAATAGTGTAAAACAAAACAAAATCCATCTAATATTCCAAACTACGATCTTTAGTCAATCAAACGAATCATTCAATATACATTTTATGGCATTTAAAACGCATTTCATAAATTTAAAACCATTGCGTATTCAATATAATAAATAGGTAATGATGTGTATCCGATGGAAATAATTTTTGACTATTTTTACACGGTTTATTTGCATTTTATTATATTATGGTTAAAACGGACCGTCGAAACGTGAAACCGATCACACGGAAAACTTCTAATTACTTGTATATTTAGTATTTTACGTAAATTGTGAATTTTCCATTGTACTTTGTCAACGCTGTAAAACACACATCAAACGGATTTCAATTTTAATAGCCGGATACATTTCACATCGTGGTTAGGCCATTTTATAGAATAAAAATTAATTCCGTGTACATATTGAAAACAACGATTTATTTGTTTCAACGAAATTTTCGCATTCGAAAAACGATTCTAAGCAGAGCCCGGTAAACTGGTATGGTTACAGTGTTAGTCGTGTGTTCGGTTCATTCGCACGTCACCGACTCCCGTATTGCCCACATCCCATTTCGCCGACTCCTATTTTGCCGACAACATTTTCTTTTGTCAATACTTACTTGTGACGTACGTTGCTTAAAGTATACGCACTCACGACTCCATTCCACTAAAGGTCATAATAAAATAACTTATTTCCGTTGTCATTCTTACGGGGGGACTACATTAATTTTCTTAAATTGTCACTCTACAAAAATTAATTTATGAAAGCGATAATAAAAATAATATTGACCATCTACATGACCGTTGATCACCTATTGTATATTGTCAATGGCTCGTGTATGTCCGATAATACTAAATGTATATATTTACTTTAGCTCATGCCGCGATCGCGGCGCTGGAATTTCTTTAGCAATAATGGTTTTGTTGCGACAATAATATTCCAATTCAAAATGATAATACGACAGATATGTGTGACGGCGAAACGGGAAGAATTTCAATACCTTTATAAAACTGGTTCATCTGTCGGCGACGCGGGCAGCCACGGTTTGTTCGGTTTAATAATTACGTTCCGAATAATAATGTACCCGCGGAAAATCCGCACCGTTTCAGGTAAATAGCGGGGAAATTGTTTAGCACATTTATTAATCGAGTAATAATGGTGTGATGTAAAAAAAAACACGTACGCTTATTTGTCGAACCAATATAATCCGCAATCGCATAAAAAAAAAAAAAGTATTATGTCATAATACTCGTAGACCGACATTTTAACTTTTTCTAAGACGATCATCATCAGCGCACCCTAATGTTAACGTCACTAGTCTCGAGACAAAGATCAACACTAGTCACTCGGAACTAATAAATCCAGATGCATATCACGGGAGAGTCATTACTATATCGTTAGGATCATCGAAGGTTCATAATACTCGTATACTGTCCCCGGCGCATACCTACACACCGGCACAACGACCTTAGAAATTAAAAACCTTAGAGATGAATATATTATAATGCTTACGACGAGACAACGAACCACAACGAAACGGTTGAATGATTATCGCACTGGAGCGGATTGACATTGTTCATTTTGTTCTTATGTTTTTTGGTACGGTCCGATGTAGGAATAATAAATTAGTTTATAGGTTATCTTAAACACGTTCGATAGGCAGGCAGATTGAATAAATATTATTGCAGTACATAATTACAATATTATAATAATTATTTATTATAACCGTTAACGAATACGAGTACCTACATTTTTTATCCAGTGTTTTTTTTTTTTTATTAACAATGAATAAGTATAGGTGTCGAACGACAGTTATTAGTTAAGTCGAAGTTATTCGGCTCCAACAAGCCGAGTTTTTAAAGTTTTAGGGATTTTCGTTGGCTATTTATTATTTTTACCAGTAAATTTATATAGCCTTATTACTGTTAAGGTGATTGTCAGAAGGGACGATTTTCTGGTTTTGTCTAACGTATATTATCTTGCGCGTTATAGGAATTGAGATCTATAGTTAACCAATAAGAATCCAAAATCAGATTTGAATTTTTCGTCAAGTCTACTCGATAACGACTTAATTACCATAATTGAAATTTTTGTAAAAAAATATATGTTAAACATTTTAAAATTCTACTTTGTATTTTTTATTAGTTTTTCAATTTTTTATGTTGGACATAAACACGGCTAGATTCCTATACTGCGCATGTGTAGATTAAATCAGAAAATCATTGCTTATGTCAAACCTAAATTGTATAAATATCAATCTTATTATCTCACGAAATATAGTATTCCTATATTATGATTATTAAAAGAAACAATGTAAGACAATTTTTTTTTTCTCAATTATTAAAAAAGCTACAAGGAAAATCAACAAATTACCCTTCCAATGTATCAACTAAACAAAATTTTCTATTAGAAATTACTCCTAAAGTTGATGATCGGTGCCAGATTTCTAATAGAAAAGTTGTTAACAGATAGAAAAAATATGCAACATTAGTGTAACATGATTAGAATTTTATTTTAATGCTTATACCACTGCACTTTTATTTTTCTAAAACTTATTCGGTAATCGAATTATGATAAATATTATAAATACTATTTGTGCATTATATACTATTAGTAACGGGAAACTACACCAGATTTTGTAATATCTGTTTGTCTATCGTGCAAAACTGCAAACGTTTGTTTTCAAAGTTCCAAGAGTACACCGGTTCTAATCGACTATAAACAAAACATATTTCACCGAATTAAATAAAACAAAACATTAACATTGTTTTACTAAAAGATTTTTTATGATTCAGTTGTCAAAATAGTAAAAAAAGGAACCATTACGTTTTCGTCATGTTTGTCCGTACGTCACAGGTTTATAATAAATCTTCCCGTTGAATTTGATGGAACCATACAGAAATTTGTTTTATGTAAACGGCCTTACAATTGTATATCAAGCCAATAAAAAATTAGAACATTTATATGTATAGAAATATTTGTATGAAACTGAGGGTAAAACAAATATTTTTATTTCACATCGTATCATAAGTAACGATATTTTTTCGATTTCTAATCAACTATCTGAAAATAAAAATTCGAACTTTGTGAACACATAGTAAAAATGTTATCACCATAAATTGAATGAAATGATATGTATCTAGTATCTACCGTTGGATATATTTTTGTTACATTGTCCCGGTTTTTATTACTTATACCTAACTAATGGAAAATACCAGCGCAGTGGGATGCCCTTAAGTTTTTATGTATACTCGTTTAAATATACGAAAACATTTGAATTTAAAAATAACAGATTAAATTATATATATATGCTTATCTATGATTAAAATAATCTGTATATAACACTAAATTCAAGTTAAGGGTGTATAAGTATTACACAAATTATATCTAACTCTTTTTTTCATTTTTTTTTTTTTTTTTTTTTTTTTTTAATAAGAAAAGGCTATATCTGCGAAATAAAAATATATAATACATAATCATATATACGCGCGATAGTAGAATAAATGCGACAATAAAATAGGATTTAAGTGTCGTAAAATGGCGTGAAAACTATAGTTTTTATTATGAAAATGTTTCCTACCCGAGAATAATAATATTTTTCTTTATTATAAAGATATATATATTTGTATATAAATGGCTATTTTTGTACGTAAGTATGCCATTATTTCTGAAGTTGTATCTGTGTATTATTCAATTTAATATAACCATATATATATATATATAGATATGCATATAAATATATTATACCTACGTAGCATAGACTCAACGGTGTAATGATAACGTACACTTATGCGTTTAAGTTGTTCTTCTTTTTGTGGACATTACAAAAATGATATGAGAAAATGCTATCTGTGGAGTATAACGTTATATTGTGTAACATTTTCAGATACCTAGGTAATTAATTGTCTACATGCATTTATACAACGAAAAGTCACCGAAACGTTATCTCTACACGAGCTGGTAGGATGATGTTGATGATCTATAGAAGTACCAAAAATATAAATTAGCCAACTGTTGAATGTGGAAAATTGGGAAAATATGATATATTATATATTACGGTCATTTAGTTTATATTTTGCAGTTTACAACGGAAAACAGTTCTGATCGGAGTTCGGTCGAACATTTTTTGATAATTTGAAATTGATAATTCTTTTGAACATGAGGCATGAGACGCTTATCATGACATTACGGATGATAATATATTTTAAATAGAAAGAAAATAGTGTAACCATTAGTAGTTGATGCAACATTATTAGGGAGTTAAAAAATTGACTTTCGGAAAAGGTGCCATGCTTATACATGGGAGTAAGTTTTCTAGGATAAAAGTTGTCTACGGTGTATTTAGTATCATTGTAAAAATTTTAAAAAAGGAATAAAGGTCGTCCGATGATTTTAGAAATTTTATCACGTCTAGGTAATGCCAATATAAGTATTATTACCAAGTTTCAAGTTTCTACGTGTTTTTATAACCAAATTACAGAAAAAAAACTTCCAAAAATTAAAAGTCCTTAAAAGCTCAAAAGTTGTAGGCGATGATACCGTAAAAAAGGTAAATTAAAAAGCAACAATAAAGGTATTTTGTGATTTTTCGATTAAATCATTTTTTTTGGTAGAAAACGTCATCCTTGTTTTTATAAAATAATGAAATCCCGAAATGGTACGTTTTCCTACGTTTTTTCAAAAAATGACCTCTTTAAAGTACCATATAGACCAATTGAACTTTCAGAAAAGTCGAAATCGTAATCGTAAAAATTAGAGTAAGTTTGCTAGAAAAAAAAGGTGTCCGCAGACTAGAAAAAAAAAATAAAATAAACAACTTAGAAAAACTAATAGCTTCTTCGCTCGGAATCTAAAATCTTAAGAAAATCAAAAAATTATTGGATCACTTTAATACATTTTTTACAAACAGAAACAGCACAACATAATTTAATCAATACATATCTCACTTCGTACAGATTCCGATACTAAAATTAAGTAAAATAAGTGTCATTTTTAATATTATTATAACTTGTCTATATATTGGATCAGAGTTGCAAAGTGTTTTAAACAAGTATCTACGTTTGAAACGTTTTAAGTGTCCAAAATTATTTATTAAAATAAAATAACTAATATGTTTCTGAAGATATTTATAAACAAGTAGTTCTTATTCATTCTTGAAATGAAAAAAAAAACCGTTCCTAATTTTTTTATCAATCGTTATTTTGCTCTTCAATAATAATGATAACAATTGATTTATATTGGCTTTCATTAAACTATGATTTAAAAAAAAATAATAATGTTTAAAACAAAAAAAAAAAAATTTTTATAATATAAACATTTCTTACAATTTTTTTTTTTTTTTTTTTTTTTTTGAAACCCTGGAGCCGACAATTCGACTGTAATTGCATTATATTGCGCACAAATAATACATTGTTTTGAAGCAGCTACGTAAACCGTCCATCGGAATTCATTCTACAATACATTACTTAAATTTACACAACCAACAAACTGGGAGAATAGTATTACCATTAAGCGGTCGCATTATATTATCAGAACTGTAAGCATTGTTTTGAAATTCTCGTCAAAAAATATCTGGTGAAGGGTATTATTATTATTATTATTATTATTATTACTATGTGAAATGACTCGAAACCTTTCCCTTATTCCTTTGTTCACCGCATCAGGCGGCTGGTTGAAAACTTGGTACCGCATAATACGACACGACGTATAAACCGACTTTTTTTTCTAATTAAATAACAAACGCATTATAAAAAAAAAAAAAAAAAAATCATCTAAATCTAAAATCAAAATTTTATCCAAGGCGAAATAACTATTTACACACACATAATACTTTACAACAGGACAAATCACACAGCTCAACATTTATTTCATTCTAAACTACCTATCTACAATTTAATATACATTTTTTTTTTAAAAAACATAGTTATTCTTATGCTATATCAAAAATAATCTGAAATATTATTACATTTTTAAATCTCATGACACAAAATATAGATTTTTTTTTTTTTTATGTTTGCTTAAGGGTTATTTTGATTTATTCGAAAAGTCCCGGAGTATAGTCATATTTTTTCATTCGAACTATTTTTCCCCTGCGAGTTGTGATTATTTTAAACGTTTAAACGACCTACTAAAAGTATGCGTAAATAACGAACGATGAATTATACGTCTCGGTAATTATTACACGACTGCAGGACATACACCGCGCGGTTTGTTATCTATTTGAATAATTATACCCGTACGGGTAGGCACGCCGACAGAACAAAAACAAAAATACAGTTTTTTTCAGGTACTCGAAACAATTCGAGCGATCTACAATATGCAATCGACTGGCAGTAGCTGATATACGCACCGCAACGCATCCGCACGCACGCACGGTTAAATCGTAATAATATTATAATTTACTCCTCGTTAAACTATACACCGTATGTATGCGTTTTTAAACACTTTAATTACACATTTCAAAGTGTACGTATCTGTACGCTTACAGACGTGCTATGGTATACATTTTCGCGTTGCACGCGTTATGCAACTGAATGGTATCTATGAACATGTAAATTGTTGTTCCAATGGTCTTTTATACCTGCGCAACAATAATATTATTATGTCGTTACGCTGTTATTATCGATTATTTAAAACATTCACAGTTATGAATATCATAATTTCAGTAAATCATTATCCGCCGGAGACTTGAACGACAGTACACGTTGCTAATTATCAATGTAGTACTGTGCGATTTAAATTCAATAATAATACTCTCGAGTGCAGTCGTGGTACCGTCATCGATACCGGTATAGACGAGCGTACAGTTTTGCGTGCACGCATACGATTAACTAATGCGTTACTTTCTTTGTGTTAGAGCGATTGACAATAAACTCGCGTTTGTTTTATTGAAAAAAAAAAAAAAATAATAATAATAATAATATTATTATTAATTGAAATTAATTTATATCGCATAGAATATTAAATAAAAATAAAAACGTAACGCGGAAGAACAATTATTGTTTGTACGCCGCGCGGGCCGGATGGAATTTAAACCTAACGTCACATCGGCATACTTAAAACTATACGAAAAATAGGATTAATTAATATAACCAATCGATTAGGTTTGGGTTAATTGACACACGACCATTTAACTATCAAAAGTTATCGTACAAGGCAACATTGATTTTTCAAAATTTTATTTCAATATACATATGTATGCCTAAAATTGTATTGTAAGTAATTTACGAACAAGTTAATATTATTATATTGCATGATTTGTATTATTGTGTTTTTTTTTTTTTTTTTTATATTCGAACAAGAAATGCTCACGTATCATTTGATACTGTAAATGTTTATTTCAAAAAAATCATCATGAAAAAAAATGTTGAGATTTTTTTCAATTAAATAAGAAAACAAAATTAGATACAACAGTTTTTCCATTATAATAATAAGTAAAAAAAAAAAATCGCACGTAATATATTGAATTAAATATTTATTTAAAAAATAATAATAAATAATACAGTATTAATTATGAAGAGAGTAATGACATTATTACCTACATACCTAAACGTATATTATGTGTGAATGAAAATCCAAATAACTTTTTTTGTTTCTATATGAAAAAAAAAAAATCAAACCTCTATATTAGTTACGTGGGGTACCTTCTATTATTGCTTATTGGTATAACGCACCCGTAGGAAATGAAAAAAAAAAAAACACACAATGAAATACTACGTTTTTATCATAATAATATTGCAACATGTCTCGTCTTTCCACCTGTTTAAGACAAACAGGTAAATGCTATAATTCCGGTGATTAAAATTATTATTGCGGTGCAACTCTATGGACTGTTTCATCAGATAATACAATTTCGAGAATAAAATATGCACTTTACGGTAAATCCTTTACCTCTCCCCTACGGTTTTTAATTTTTCTTTGAAGCTTTTTCTGAATTTTTCTAAATTATTACCCATGTTGGAGAATCAGTTATGAGAAACAATGTTTTTAAAGTGTTCGGAAAAATTATTACACTTTTTCTCGATAAAAATATACCAATAAACTGGAAATCGGCTGATTTACGAAAGTAAAAATCCACTGAAACGTGGAAGCACGGATCATTTATTTTAGAAAAACTTTTATAATTTTATTTAGGTTTTAATAATTTTATTTAACACTATTTAATGGTTAAAACCGCGAGTGCGGTACACACATTTTGTTATAGATCGTCATTTACGTTTGAAAAAAAAAAAAAACTATATATTTCGGAGAAAAAAAAATGGAATAGGTGTTGTGAATTTGAAGAATCTCATTAGGCATCTACGACCCATCCACGAAATTATAGAATTTCGAACATTCGAAGTTTTCGATGCATTTGTTTTTTTTTGTCACAACAATGAAACGCGAGTGTTGCACCGCAACATCGACTTTAGTCACCGGCGATTACCGGTTCGTCCCGTTCCGACAGTCGGGTTGGCAGCACTGCGGCTGCGCGGCTATGCGAACGATCTCACCACTCCTCCGGTCGGACAACAGGTAGGGCCGCGACAAACAGGTAGGTGAGCGGCTATCAAACGTGATACTGCCACGCTACAACAGACCCAAAACAATAACACTGCCCAGTCAGGCGATTCTTGCAGCCAATAGGTACGCGAGCGCGTTCGTGTAGTGTCGTTTTTTTTTTTTTTTTCCTGTGATTTTCTTGGTTTTGTTTTTTTCCCCTCGTTTGTTTTCGACATTTTCCATTTATATTCGATTTTTTCAGTTCGGTGTTTACGCCCAGGACGACCTGCCTGTAGGTGTTCGTACGTTTCATTATAATTTGTGTAAATACCAGTAATACTAGCAGTGAGAGTGCGATGAAAACCGTACGCGAGTCGTCGACTTCTTCAGCGGCCGGTGACACACACGACAGGTAAACGTTCCCAACATAATAAGAATATAAAGAGATTTTATTGTACCGAACAAAAGTACAGGGGTATCGGTTATATTTTTTTTTTTTTTCGGTTTTTTTATTTCCGCCAATAAGTAAGTTGCATGCGTTAAAGATATTTATTTACGGGCATACGGACACTCTAAATAGGTCCGATGTATTTTTTTTTTCATCGTGCGTCATTGAACACAACACAACATCGATAATAATACGAATTTCGAGTTATGGACAACAGTCGACTGCAAACATATCAATCTCGATAGTTAGGTACACGCCGATTTAAGATTTTTTTTTTTTAAACATACTTTTTAAACTCCGTCCCAGAGACACTCGGATTCAGATTTACATATTCAATGTGAAAAGATTTTAATGCGCGCTCACGATTGTTATGTTAGCATCGCCGTGTGCATTTTGTCATTGTATATTATATAAATTAGCATATTTTTTTTTTTTTTTTAGATTTTAACTCGACAATACTCTTTTTTGTCGTTTTAATACTTAATAATTAATGTATCGAAGTGATCGCTGCAATACGCATGTAAAAACAATAATCGCATAATCATTAGTTATAGGTGGGTACGGTATATTGAGTACGTTTTTTCTCGATTATTACTAATTTTTTATGAGTAGAAACACTGATTGATATTATAATATCGATTTAACTGTAGTACCTACCTAGTATATTACCTATATCTAAACATTTTCTACGTATATTGTTTTATGAGGCGCGTGTAAAACATAAAAATCAATAGGTCACGTGTAATATTAATAATAGTAATAAGGAATATTTGTTCGGGAAATTATTATCGCCAGTATAAAAACAATAACAATTACAAACATTCTTAATTTCTTATATGATGGAATTACTTGTCTATAAACGAGAGATTTTTCATACTGTCGTGTTTCGCCGAGTACACATTTATTCGGTGGCGTAATCAGAGAAGGGTTTCATGTGGGTTTAAACACTCCTCAAATTCGACGAATATGCAGGGGGGGAGGTTAAAGCACTAAGTAATAATATATGTGGCATATTATTATCAAGACGCCCCCTCTACAAAAAAAAAAAAAAAAAGAAATGCGACACTGCCTACATCTGTCTATATGTGTAGATAAATCCGTATGCGTCCAGACTAAAGACACCTAATAAAACGTCATCGCGTGTGACGATGAGTAGTAATTAAATGCGGAACTCATAATCGTATTAGCTATTATAATTATATGGATGGCGTGGGAAACAAATATTAATAGTTGGGACAAAGAATAAATAAAGCTCCACGGAATAGGTTTATACGTTTCAGTGGAATTTAATAAAAAAACTTGAGTGTAGGCTACTATTATAATAATAATAATATGTATCAATGTTAATATTGTACAATTTGATTTTGTCGTATATGAAAATATAGAGTTCCTTAACCTAATTTTTTGAATCCATAGAAGAAAAAAATAGAACATACGATTCTGTCTGATGTATTTTTTACTATTTCATTAGGTTACCTGTTTTTTAATAGGTCGTGTAGGAATTAACCTGTACTTACTCTCTTGGTCCAACTAAGGGGCAACGTAGCAAAATTTCGTAATTTTATAGCATAGAATTCAAATTATAACGCGTTTTGATTGAAATATGGCAGTTTAAACACAAGAGACAAAACTTAAAGAGAATAATACATTCAAGAGTACCATCGCCGTTACCTTTATTCTAAAATATTTTCAAATAGAAAGTCACAGCCATGTTACGAGTTTAGCTTTTTTTTATATACATACGCGGATAGCTGTAGCTTTCTGTTAGGCAATAATTTAGAAAAAAAAAACTTACGTGGTGCTCTTGAAAATATTCTCATTCCTCTTTACAATTCGTTACCCGTGTTTCAACTTTAATTTAAACCTGAGCGCCACAATTTGAATTGTGTGTCATGCAATTTCGCAATGTTGTCATTGAGTTGGACCGAGACGTGAAATAAATGCACGGGTGATGGCGTCTCCGTGAGACCAGAAACTGCATATAGGTACCAAATTTGAGTTCGATCGGGTACTAAAAAAAATTAATTAACCAATTTTAAATGCCTTCGTAGTTGTCCATACAAGTGTAATGTGGAAATACTCGTATCATATCGAGTATACCGGACATGCCGAGTTTTCAAAATCATCGGAATAATAGAAGGCATTGGTAACACGGCGTGCACTCGAAATTTATCCAAACGAGTTATTTATCTCGTACGGTTATATTATTTATATTAAATATTGGAACGCGAAAGTGCAATAAATTCAGTGTCTTACTAACGAAACTCGAACACACAAACGCACAAAAATTGGAACAATACGATAATTCCAGCGAACGTCCAAGTTGGTAGGTATCCAAAATTAAATTTTTCTGACCCAGAAAAAAAAAAACAAATGGAATTTGTATTCCTTTTGTTCGAAAATGTCGCACCGAAATAATAATATATGTATGTACATTTGCAATGTGCCATAAAAAAAAAAAAACATATAATGTCCAAATAAAATAACTATCGAAACGCGTGTACGTGTATAATTTTAAATTTTAAATTATAGACGGCAATAATATAATTCCGCATTAACGTGAATAAAGAACGTCACACACGCGTTTCTGTTGTTTCCGTCGTATTATGAACGCACGACGTAGCAAATTTGCTTTCGGCAAAATCAATTTTGTCATTCGTGCTGTTAGTTTTAATATCAGAGCGAATTGACCTATAATATCAAACTCGGGTAATGTAAACAGGGAACATTAGCCGCGATTTCACATGGTTTTTTTTTTTTTTTTTTCTCTCACGTTATTTAAATTCTCGAGCGATGCGTATGGTTAAGTGAAGAATTATCACTACGCGTGAAATATACTCCGCATCTCGTTCAAAAATTAAAAACCCACGTCGGACATTCGGAGCGACAATAACAGTGACGCGCGTCTTGTTATCTTTTCAATAATATATTGTTGTCGGTCGGGGTCCGGCACGCGGTTTCGTCGGCGTTGATTTCCGCTGACGCGCGGTTATACCGAACGCTGCGAACGACCGACCGCCGCACTTCGCTGGGTTTCGGCGTACCGTCGGCGGTCCGTTCCGCGCGTGACCGTTAGCACGTCGCGCGGTTTTCAACGCGAATGACGCATTCGTACGGAGCGCCGGACGGACGGCCGGCACGCTAGCGGTCACCGCGTGCGACGTTTCTCGAACGACACCGAACGGCGGGTTTGAAACGATATTTCGCGCGTTCGCGACCCCGGGGCGAAGTCCGACTCTGCGTCGCGGCAACGTTGATGAGTTTGTCGCGCGCGCGCGCGACAAACGTTTTTGTTCCTGCGGCGGCGGTTCGACAGTCGGCCGCGCGTCGTCGTTAACGGCAATCATTTCCGTGGGCCGGTCGGGTGCACGGCCACTGCACATTATCATATCGTTCCGGGCGGAGCCGTTCGGAATGCGATAACGATAATAATAATAATAATGACAATTGTTCCTCGCGTATTCAACGATTATTACAAAAATTATTTATTACGCATACGCGTATTGTTCGCGATTAATAACTGTAAAGAACGTGGTATTATTATGTCGACGCGTGGCGCAGCATATCGTTTTGTATATTTAATGCGATCGTTTTGATTGTGTTACCGCGCGATCTTGGCCGATATTCGATTTTTTGAGCCAAGCGAGAAATGCGTTGGTTTTACTACGATGTGTGTGTGTGCATTTTATTTCCCCATACGCGCAAACAATTTTTCTACCGGAAACCTCGTTCCAATAAAAAGAAAAATCGTACAGGAACTATTCTACTCGTAGACAATTTTGGTTATCTTGGCTACAACGGAAAATTACGAAAATAACATCAATATACTCGACGTTTCGGACAATAACTGGTTCGTGATCAGTGTCTGCACAGTGTACGTCGCCGCAGTTAAGTAGTAAAGTAAAAAGCGTTACATGTGATACGTATTTTCTATAAAAAAAAAAAAAAAAACACCACAATGAACTGCCGTTGGCGTGATATTTTGTTTAATGAGGCGACTGCCGCTGCCGCCGCCACCGCCGCCGCGGTATCATGCACTCCGTAGTGACGTTATCACGCTGGGTTCAAATCGAATCAATTGCGTGTGCGCAGGCGGAGAAAATGGCGAACACTGTGCGGACACGACGATAAGTATTGTCTGTGCGACGGTCGCGCGCGGTCCGCGCAATGCGAACGCGGACCCGAGTACAATGCGATCGCGTGGAGTGACCGTAATGTGCGAGCGAAATAATTATTTGTTTCACGCGAACGGAATTCGTGCCGAACGCGTGACAAATCGCGACAAAAAACAAAAAAACAAAAATAATAATACCAGCGCCACGCGTTTCGATCGCGGATACCGCCGTCGGATCCGATCGCGTTTTCGCGCCGTACCGTAATACCGTATTACCGAACCGGCAGAAGCGGCTGCGGAATGCGGACTTTTCCGCGAGCGCATCGCGTACCGCCGTCGTGTACGATAAAGCGGACTCCGTATGCGTTCCATTTTCCGTATGCGGTCGATTTTCGAATTTTCCGTCGGCGCTCCGTACGAACGTTTCAGCGTAAAACGTTAAACGACAACACCGGATTTTTAAACGCCGCGGTACGTTTACGCGCGCCGAAACGATCGTTTCGCCAGCGCGGTACACCGACGTTTCGGGACGAACGCAACACACCTGCATACAGAGCGGAGCACCCACGAGGGCGAGCTCGTAGAAATATCCCCCGAAATAATAAACACGTTCGAATTCCGTTTTTTCAACAAAACGTATATCCGTGGCACATTCTGTACATTTATGTCATACCGGTGTACCGCACTGTAAATCCGACTTTGTTTGAAAACGAAAATGGTACTTTATCGTCTCTCGTTTAACAATTTTTTTTTTTTATATATATATGTTTAATATTTTATTTTATTTATCGCAATACAGGGCGAACCCAATTGCATTGTACAAACACGATTGCGTCATAACAATAATAATATTAAACGGTACTAAAATGTTACGTCTTATTGCGGAATACAGGACGCGGGCATTCGTGTCTTTTGTTACACAATCCCGTCACGCTATACGAATCCTACGACCATCCCGATCAGCTGCTAAATTCTTCAAATCCTATCCAACAACTTTTTCATATTACATTAATGGTATTTTCCCGGTCGGGATCCGTTCCGTTACCACCCGCGAGAATAGATTTTCGATTCTTACCTACACATCCGAGTCTTTCCTTTTCGCCTGAAAAATACTTACCGAATTATTTTTTCCCCGTGTATATTTATTTTGATTATACGGTTCTCGTTTTTTTTTTATTCGTGTACACTTCCCGCAGTAATGTGTAGTTTTCTATTATACGGTGGCTAAAACACCTGCCCCTTGAGTACATCCAGAATTGATTTTCGTCTAATTTTTTACTCGTACAAAATTAATATAATTGATTCAGATCCGTACAGTATTACTACTTCAGATCGTATCGAGGTATATTACAGTGCCGTACAGAGGGGATAGGAGTTATACCCCTCCCCCCTCCCAATAAGTAAAACATGTATAATGATTTATTTTGTGGAATATTGCATTTAACATAGGTAATAAACATTTATGTCGAAAAATAAACAACGGTAACGCCTTCTCCCTCCCATAAATGAACTCCGCGTACCACTGAGGTAGAATAGTACGCAGAGCCGTTTTTTTCTCGTTTCTTTCGATAGTGATACAAAAAAAAACGACCAACGGACGTCTCGAAAGTCGAGGCCGCGTGGTTTTTCTCGGCGGCGAGACTCTAACCCCTTATAAGCCCCGACTTAATCACTTGGGGTCCCTTGGGGCGCACTGCGATCACGCCGCGGTCGAACTGTATCGGAATCGGTCACATTCCGGACGGTCGATTCGGGTCGTCGCCGTACACTAACCCAACCCGGACCGCCGTCGCTTCACGTGACTCCAATAATTATTACGAATCGCCCGGGGGCACCTCCTCTCCCTACCAACACCCCCCCCCCTCACCACTCCCTCCAATCGGGATGCCACGCAGTTTTGTTACACCTGCAGCATAGTAGCTTCAGGTACGCACACCGTCGGGGGATAACGCGCCTTTTGTGAATATCATATCATATTATTATTACTATTACTATTATTATTATTATTATTATTATTATTATAATATACGTGTGCGATTGTGCGCCGTACGGTAACACCGCGAATACGGTCACCGCGAACGCGAACACAATGGGGCGCGAACGCACGCGCACACGCGATCCCGTAATTCTCGCGTTCCGAATGACAATCGCCCGTTGTTATCCACCTCCTCCTTGAGCCGTTTGTTGTTGTTGTTGTTGTTGTTGTTGTTGTTATTATCACACTGTTTATTATTATTATTATCATTGTCTCGTGTCGGTTCCCCTTCCGGCGGCGGCGTGCTTCGGGGACGTCTGGTCGGCACGTCGTCGCGGCGTATCGCCGATATCGAATTCGCATAGGACAACGACGAGGCGCGGCCGACCGGTGGGGCGGCCGCCGCAAGAGCGTAGGATTTCTGCGTTTTCGAACCGACGGCACTTTGTGTATTAACGGTGTACAGTGCGGCCCGCCGCGTGTTCGACGGATTTTTCCGGTGCCATTAATATTGCGCTCTTTTTTTTTTTCCCCCATCGGGTTTGTCTTCGAGACGGGACGCCGATTCGGAGACAAATTCAATTTTTATTTTCATCCCCAAAACACGCACACGCGCGCGCGCGCGAAAAAAAAATATTATTCTGAAGATTTTAATGCATCGTACATTCATATCCGATTAATAGAATCTTAATTATAGCCGTTTTAATTTCTAGAAAATAAGCGTAAAAATAATTAATATTCAATAGAAAGTAAAGATCGTGATTCCTTATCGCATCGCCAAACGTGTTATTTTATTGAATATTAATTGTTTGTACGGCTATTTTCTAGAAATTAAAACTGCTATAACTGAGAAATTATTCATCGGATATGAATGTGTGATAAATTAAAATTTGTCTAATATATTTTTTTTTTTTTTTTGCGTATTTAGGAGATAAAAATAAAAAATTAATTTTTCTCCATATCGTTGTCCTCCTCGAAGAAAAATCGAACGAAAAAAAATTGAATATTAACACGGTGAAACACACTGTATATAATATAAAACATTATGTATTATACTGACATTTTGAATAATATTTTTCGCATAAGACATGACTTATTTTCAACGCACACAATTCAAAAACAGCAATAAATGCGGCATAAAAGTTTCACTTCACACAGATCGAATATATGCACTCGGAACGCATTTATATATTATGCTGTCCTAGACTTTGGGTACAAAAATAAAAGCAAATTACGCATCATAAAAAATTATTGCCAATATAATTGGTGTTTTGGTGTTACGCACGAAGAATACCTAAATAAAGGCTAAAACTTGTATATATCATACGACGATGTTCTACCAAAATGTCCGAAAAATAAAAATATAAAAAATGTATTATTTATATAGATAATTTAAATTATTATATCATAATATTATTGTACACGTATTTGAACTATGGTATATTTGAATATATTCGACATAGCAACAATAATTGTAAAAAATCGAAATAATAAACATAGTGTAGGTATATAGGTGATATACTTATAATATAATAGTTTACAATAAAAACAATTTGATAACTACATTGAACAAGACGGTCATCACAGTTCGCGTTCATTCGTTGTGTTTTTTTGTTATTTACCTACACTGTATGGTGTACAAGCCGGACGTAAAATCATTGTTATTTTCTTCTAGACATTCAATGTAAAATTATATTATACGTTATATACATATTAAATATCTATAATTATCTTACACGTAGGTACCTATACACATTTTTTTTTGTTTTTTTTTTTCAAACATTTTTTTCTCCGAGACGTCTTTTCCTCCAGACATTTTTACCTAAATCCATAATACCAATGTAAAAATCATTTATTCTAAAAATTAGATTTATCAAAATAATATTTTGAAGTGACTATTATTTAATAACATTTTTAAAAGTTTCATAAATTATGGAACTGCCAGTTACACGGATCACAAAAAAAAAAAAAAAATCCTAACCTAGCTTAGCCCTCGAATACAATGCTATTGCAATAGGTAATTCATTATATTCAAAGGAACGATAGGTCTTTTTAAACATGGGTACGCAGTTTTCATTTTATAATGTTATAGACGTCAACCTTTCAACATCAAAAGTTGAGAGCATGTGTCGGAATACGAAATTATTTTATTTCAATATTATATAGTCTCGAGTCACGGAAAATATTATTAATTAGCAGACGTTTTGTGTAACGCGTATGTCATATATGTATATGTATCAGTATGTACACGTAGACGATTTTAAACTCGTTAAAAACAATTCCGTATAGGTTTAAATAATAATTACTGTTTGTTTTGTACAATGCGAAATCGCACGTTGTATACACTTTGCAAAGAACGGGGCGAAAAATGATCGGTAATTAGTATGTCATAAATGCCGCGTGCAGTGGACAAAATCATCGAAATATTATTTTAAATAATCTTTTTGCCATTTAATTATGGGGTAGTGAAACTTCGATAATGAATTGTCGAAATAATTATTATAATGACTCCCGCAAAACGCAAACACGGCGTACCTATACTTATATTATTTCAATGTTGGTGCCGCCTAATATAATACATAATTTTTATCAATTATAATTCGTAAACAATATTAATTGTAGATTATAACACGTCGTAAAAAAAAAAATAAATAAATAAATGGTCGAAAAATCCGGGTGTGTGTGACCCGTGTCATACATTACAAAAACGTTGAGAACTCGAACATACAAATAACAAAAAAAAAAAAAAAAAAAAAAAAAAAATAATAAACCATTTTTATATTATAATCGTATTTCAATTAGTGCAATTAGTGCATAATATTAAGAACACATAATCAGTGTTGATACTTGTCTAAATACATTTGTATTTGTCATTTATCTTATCTATAGATAAATGTTACCATTAGTCATCGTAATGGTCACCGTAACCTAACATTACTAAGCTGGACAAATTAATAATATTGAACGAGTTCAAAAACGATTTTTGAGAGTACTGGCATTTAAGTCTAATTGAACTGACGTCTCGCCCGAGCAACTAGCTAGCGAATATAATACCGAGTCGCTTGAGAATAGGAGAAAACCTCGTAATGTGTCTTGGTTGTACAAACTACTAAACTCTCAAATGTTTTGTCCGGATTTACTTAGCCAAATACCTCTGAATGTTCCTCAAACAAATAATTGCGTGTCAAAAACATTTGTGTACGTACTTATCGTAATAATTATAGTCAATTCGCGCCGATCAACAGAACGCTAATTTCTGGGAACTCAATTAACAACATCGACTTTTTCCATGACAATTTAACTAAGTTAAAATCAATATTTAAATGTTAAATACTGAGTATATATTAAATATACATAAATATATAAATCTATATTAAATCCTGATATATGTTAAATGCTAAATAGATTTAATATTAAGACACGCTTACGGTATTCTATTATATTTTTGGTGTATCTACGGAGAACAACTGTTCTGAGCCCCAATTGTCGGGCGTATGCTTATTATAAATAAATAAATAAATATTTTTCTTAAATACAAATGTGTTTGATATCGTATCCGTTGATATATTCTATGTGAAATTCGAACGGATTATCGTAGTTGAAAATAAGAGTAATTTATTGTCGTTATTTTTTGAAATTAACATTTTATTATAACCATTTATATACCACAATACGCGACAGTTGGACACAGTACAGTAAAAAAAAAACATATTCCGGATATTTATAATTATTTATGTCGAAAATCGACCGCTTTAATTTGATTTAATTTTTTTCGAAGATAATTATCGAATTACTGAATCCGGACAACCGTTTATTTTCTCTGTGTAGTAGTTTCGTGTTTCTATAAAAGTGTCGGTGTACCTATCTATGTGCGTGTGTGTGCGTGTGTATACTTTCACAAAATAATCTCGTATACGATATTATATTTTATACGTTTATATCAAATATTTTATTACCTGTGGGCTTTGATTTACCGCGGAGAGGATAACATTAATCATTCGATAAAACCGATCGTGCGGCATACACTTAATATACGCACACTGAAATGACGATAATATTATAATATTTTCATGTATATGTGTAGACGACTGTTTAAATATTACATATTTGTACAGGTTTCGATAATTAATTTCGAATATTATCTATATTATATTTTTTTGAAGTTTAAAGTATTTCGGGTCAACGGTATACCCAATAATGTTTTCAGTCGTTCGGTATTGACGGCTTTCTCATAATACTAGGCCGCTATATGCATACCTACCGATATCGCTGCAATGTACACTTTTAAGGCAACAGAGAAAGAGAGGAACGAGAAACTCGATAGATGCACAATGATATAGGATACGATTTTAATTTTTTAATTTTCGACGTATCAAAAGTATGTATATCTACGATCCTGTATTTGTATCCAAAGATACTCAACTCCTTTAGTTAAAAACCGACAAAAAGTAACAAGTAAATACCAAAAACTCAGTTGATAAAATAGATTCCAACAGTAAAATATTATTTTTTTTGATGACCACCACTATTCGAGAACATGTAGTTAAATAAAACTCCCTCCCAAAACACCAGTAAATCTAATGAAATTAGCAAAAATACAATAATTATCTATCAAATATAATTTTTTTACATCGTTTTAGCGTGACGTTATTTTCAATAGCACTCTTCTAGATTTCATGTCGAACCAAAAAAAATAAACAAATATCAAGTCCCGAAACCCTCGTGGTTATTATATGAATAATAATTATTAGTTATTAAACATCAAAGTATATTTTATTATAACTGATCGGCGTGTAAAACATTTTCACATTTTGATTTATTGATAGGTACGTATGCCACAACCATCACGCCTTTTATGAACAGATCAATAATGAATTGTTTTTAGTATTATGTATGAATTCGAATTCCCTGTTCTATGGTTCTACCAGAGGTAGAATACTTTGTATATATTCCCGTGTTAAATAAATGAGTGACCTTAAGCCTCTGAAACTCGAGAAATGCGCCCTGAAATAATATTAAATGTTGGCCACAATTGATCAGTTCTGATGTCAATATTGTCGGTACGGAGGTGTTCGTTACTCGGGTAAACAAACGTATTCCATCAGGTTGGTGAACAATAACGTTTCCTCAGAATCATCTTTCAGATCACAGGTAAACAAAAATCAACCTGCTGATCGAGCGTCTATTCTGTATTGTTCGTTGGTCGAACAGTCGTGTAGTCTGTAGCCGCGCACATTCCATGACCCACCCACCAATTTTGGCTGTCATATTTGAATAAAAACAAGTCTTCACCGTAGCTACCAATCGCTACTAGTATACGCGATTCGGTACTCGGTAATTATTATAATCGCGCGTTTGTATTTTCGATTGCAAGACATATTTTACATTTTTGGCAAAGTATAATAATCGTGTGACTATACTATCACTCTCAGATACTGGTATTATATTATTATAATAATAGACGGGAAGTGTGGAAATCGTACAATAACGATTATTACGTACTTCCCACCCGTAACAATGGAAAACAAATGTAAACAAACAATACGATGATAATTATTAAAATGGCGTTTACAAATATTTTATTTCTACATCTCGATAAATGGTGACCTATTAAAATAATAATAGTAACACATAGGTGAATTTTGTATTTATATTTATGTTTTTTTTTTTTTTTCTACGTTTGCAAAAAGTATTTCACACAATTTAACTATCGCGAACAAAAATCATAAACTAATCAAAATTAATTTATAACAATAAACGAATTTCAACTGTTTGTTTCAACTATAACCATACACATACTGTACATATACAACTATGCAACTATGATCAACTTTACATAGCCCACTGTTTGCTAGAGGTATATGAATAGTTGGTATTCATCGCATACCAATTGATCCATTTAAGTGGATACACTCATTATATCGGAAAGTGTTAATTTTTTTATTCCGAAATCCGTTTTCTAGAACATTTAAGAAACAAGCAGCTATACGATTTTATATTTACGTTATTTTTTGTCACCCTTATTTTCGGGAGTGAAACCGGTACCTACTTTTGATCTTCAAATGACAACCTATAATGAAAATCACACAATTATAGTATTAATTAAAACAAAATTAAGTGATGCATTATTAACACGCCGCGCGCCGTACCGCCACACAAATGATACTCCATTACTCTCCCGCAACCCAAACTTAAAAGTGGAATATCTCGTTAACGGATCGACGGAAATCAAAAATGTCATCACTAAATTTTATTTTAATTAATACTATAATTGTGTGATTTTCATTATAGGTTGTCATTTGAAAATCAAAAATAGGTAGTGGTTTTACCCCTCAGAAAAAGGGTGACAAACAAAATCATTAATATCAAAGTCTAGAACGGTTTGAATTTTAAATGTTCTAGAAAACAAATTCTAGAAAAAGTAAATACTTTCCGAGATAATGAGTGTGCCCGTTTAAATGGACCGCCGGGTACAAATTGGGCGAATCGTTTTGATTAGCCACTGAAATATTTGTTAATCAATTAACGGTTCATGCCGTGGAATATGTGATGATGTAGACACGATTTGTGATCGAATAGTACGTACGACTGCCGAGATCCGGATTTACTCAAGCGGCCGGGTATTTAGTTGTTTTGTACATTTGTCATGTTTCGACATAATGCTGCGTCTATATTCCATAACATTCCTTTTATTCTTAGAAAATTCCGCAGTTTAATAGGTAAATAATTATTATTAAATTTCTGAAGGTGAACGAAATAATAACATTGTAATAATGTTGTTATTACCGACAGTGTATACGATTTTATTTCTAGGTAATACTATATTATCCAACCAAGTACCCGTATATATACTCGTATATAGGTACACGTATATTATTAACATAACATGAGGAATAATTAGAAACGAATTATGGAACGATAAAAACGATATTATCCGACTAAATTGTGTTTCGTATTTGTATCGTTGAAAACAATTAACGTAAACTATTAAAATCTAAAAATATTGCCGACCCCGAATAGTCGTTAATAGTTCATAGATAATTAATTAATAAAATATTGCAAACTCTTTTTGTACTATTTTTTTGTTAAATGAATACATGACCAACTATTATTATGTTATTTACAAGATAGTTAATTAGTATAAATGAAAATGTTTTGAAAAAAAAAAAAAAAAAAAATAATAATAATAAAAATGTTAATGAGAACCAACCTTATTTTTTCTCGAACCACGTTAACATTGCTTCCCCCAGCTCGACCTACACTCCTAGAGCGTGGAGTCGTTAGCCGGGGAGCGAATCAGCCCAATCAGGCAGCTATGCGATGAGAACCAAATCTAACCTAATCTGCAGTTAAAAAACTTTTTTTTTTTTCTAGGTTTATCAGACAAAGTCCGGAAAAAAGTAGTTTTTATCAGTCTAAAAAAGTATTCCGAATTTTTGCGAAATCGAACAAAATTGGAAAAAACAATTTTTCTCTTCGCAAACATTTGTCCAACATTAGAATTTGGAATAATACAATTTATATATTCACGAGTGTCATTCGTTGTATAATTATTTTTTACTTTAAATAATGTAATTGTATATGTGAAATATATACAACATATATTCCGTTTGCATAATAATTAGTGACTAATAAAAAATAAATAACAAGTGAATTATCCTACTGTTGTACAGTACATAGTTGTCACACAACCGTCCGGGAAAATAATATTTGCAGGGACGTAACGGGGTTACGATTTGTATTCTAAAAATGAATGAAGTAAATTTAATTACACATTTCTGTTGAAATACTCGTAATAATTTAACCAAACAAACTCAAACGATAATCTTATTACGCTGTTGCTGAATTTAATTATTATTATTTTGTATACGAGTATTGAAAAATAATAATATTGCAGTTTAAAGGTACCTACGTGCACTCAAGTCTTGTTACATTTTTTTTAATTGTTAAAAACGAGTAATCGTATTTACGTTGGAATGTTAAAATTATTAAATATCTTTCTACAAATAAGCTTATATTTGTGAACCGTGTGTTACTCCAAAAACTGTTAACCGGGAATAAAATATAAAAAAAGGCCACACATAAAAAATACTCTGAAAATTATGATACAAAATAATAAATCTAAATAAAGTTAGAAATGAAAAATTTTCTGTTGTTCGTTTGGTAAGTTAACGGGTGGTCTAAGTTAATAATACAATTAAAAACGTGATAAATGCAATTAAATTAATTCAATTCGTATGCTGTGTTTTATAATATATAATATCCCCTATATAATACAAAAGAAAGGAAAGAAAAATTGACTTTTAATTTTCAGACCAATTAATTTGTGTTTACAAACAATTGTAAATCAATATTATTTATAAAATATACTTAAAAAAAAAAAAAAATTAACTAATAAAAGAGTTAAATCAAATTACTCTCGAACACAGGACTTTTCCGTTTTTATAGAATTAATTATTCATAATACAAATAATTACAATAGAATCACTGGTTTTTTTTTTTTTTTTACAAGTGTACCAGTAAATTAAATTAAATTATACACTCGAATAAATCTAAATGTAAATGAACATTTTAATAAATATTTGAAAACAAGTTCTATAGATTTTGATAACATTCGATTAATTAATTCAACAAATAATATAATTTATGTCCACATCAATTTATTGAAATATATTATAAATTATCACCTGCGTACAGTATTTTTAATAAAAAATGGGAATAAATAACATGAAAATAACGTCAAATTACTTTTTTCCTCCCTTTTTTTTAACGAAATAATTATTAGGTTAGGTAGGTAGGTGATTACATGAAAAACAATTCCAAATTACAAAGATCATAATTTAAATTTAATCGTTTGCACAGTTTCTTGTCCCGTTGCTTGGTTTTTTTTTTTTTTGTTCGTACATTTTTCAAAATTACAGTTGGTAAGTACGTTGAATTAGGAAATTCGAAAAATTACCTCTTTAAAGTACCACCAGTGTTCGAACGTAGTTACCTACCTATTTGTAATCGAATTTCCGCATAAAGGTTGAGACAAAAAAAAAAAAAAAATCAAAATAATCGCTCCGTTGTTCGAAATCCGAACATGGCGTGTATATTTTACTGTCGACTTTTACAGAGCCGGATTAAGAGGGGAGAAACAAAGACTACAACCCAGGGCCCCAAGAAAAAAGAAGCCTACAGAATTATTTCGAAGTCGTAATTTGTCTACATTTACTATAATATAACACAGATGATTACAATTTTAAAAATAGCTCGTATTGCTGATGACTGTGTCGATATTATTGGTGGAAAGCTGAGAAGTATTATCTGAATACGTAGAGTTATTAAATTTATATTTACGTAAGCAACGGTAAATCACGCTAACGGAATTCTATTCTGAGAGTAGTTCAATTGATCATGTTTTAAAATGTTCGGTAAAATTTGAACTTAATGCTTTTAAAAAAACTACTACATAAAGTTGAATTTTGTTTTTTGACCGCTTAGTACCAATTGTAAAACATTAACATTGTGTTAAATGTTCAAGCGTTCTACTCGTCTAAATCAGTTTCATTTACATTAAATTAAATAAAAACTAAAAATGACAAAAATGCCAAGTGCCGATAAATCGCTCAAAAATCGCCAGAATGTTTTCAAACGTCTAGAAAAAGCTAACGTAATAAAGTAGTAGGTACCATATTTAGGTATCTTCGATTAGTTTTAAACGAAACTACAGGTTTTTAAGTCATAGCGTAGGATGAGTTTAGATCACAATTTTATTTTCTCAAACTATATGGCTGCGTAACCGAGTAACTAATATCTGTCCGCATAAAAATAGTTCGCATTCAGTAATATACGTATTAAATACTCAGCGTTGAAAGTTTTATTTAGCTTTCAAGTTGGCAGTCTCAATTTGTAGGTATTTTTCCACCTCGTTTATATAATTGTTTACATTTTCGGTGTTAGTTCGTTTTTTTTTATTTAGATTTAAAATGTATTATTGATTTTTTCAGTATTTTTTAGTGCATTAATTATACTGTCTTTTTATTTGTTACTTTAATTTGATCGAAACTGTTTTATTTCCTTATATATTTTATTACTCGTCATGTCTCGTGTATTGTAATTGCAAAAATGTCGATTTCATAGAAAAATGATATTACAGAACTCGAATATTGGTCATTGAATATAGGTATTCTCATCGACGTACGCTGATCGATTGTAATACTGTACAAATAGTTGACACACTGTCATGAATTTATTGGATACCCATGTGTATAATATCTTTGCGGGATGGTATGTGTCACGACTTCTGTGTCACGCAAACGTGTAGTATAGTTGTATGGCACATAGACATAAATTAAAAGTAGACTCAAAAATACAATAACCGTTACAACGATTTTATTGTATGTAATACAATAGGCGCGACATCGTTATGTAGAAATATATTATGTCTTTGTTTTAATACCGATTTAATTCGTATCTGTGAATCTTTGTGTAATTGCGTTTGACAGAACGTGTACATTTCTTTTACCTACGTGACATAATTTATATCGCACAAGAAAAACGAAAGAACTACACAATATGAAAATATACGATCTGTTTCATTATCTCAACGGTTTTTTTCGGCGTATGTTTTTCAGCGTGACGTTTCGGTAGATTTGTTATAATCACCCACTTATTGTTATAATGTTTTTTTTTTTTTTTTTTACAATATTTCCGTGAATAACTTGCAAATTTGTTATTTAATTATTATTATTTTTTTTTAGTAAAATTATAATTTTTGTTGAGAAAGGTGTTGCGTATTTTAATGTCTGAAGCGATTCATATTGTAATTCAAAACATAATTTATACTGTACTGTAAATTATTGTGCAGTTGTGTTATGAAAAAATAACATCTGGTTATTAATATTGTGTGGCTGATCTTATCGACGTTTCGTGTGATGCCCCATTTTGCGATTACACAGTGTATTATTACACTATATACGAGTAGCGACTAAGTGAATTAATGGCGCTAGTGATGGTAATCATCCGACATTGTAGGGGTTGTAACGTATAAAACCCATAATTATATAAATTTCGTACGTATAACGTTTGGTGCTAATAAAATCCGCAATAATCTTCACCTTAATATATTATGTACTTAACATCAATAATTAAAAGACATAGAGAATGAATATTAAACATGGTATATAATACCTATATGTTCTTCAGTATTGACTCGTTACAGATATACTTCGCACGATGGGTAGGTCATTGTCGTGGATGAAAAGTCGGTAGAGTAGAGGGAAATTCAACGAACATCTGTACGCAGCGATTAACCATCATTGCTAACGAAAAACAATACGATTCTGAGCAGCGTCCGGTTACACATGTTTTGAAAGGTCGGCCGTAATATTTACGATTTGTAAAAAAAATTAATTCCATACATTTTCCCGTTTTTCTCAGTTTTTCCTATTGAAAATCAAAAAGTTACCTCCAGTATTACCCAGTCCGGTTTTCTTAGAAAAAGTGATGTACATTTAATAATCGGAGCAAAATTTCTGGTATAAAAGTTGTTCACAGATAAAAAAAAAAAAAATCTCAAACATCATTGTAAAACCGCTCCGCTTTGAATCTAAAACTTGCGTACTTTTACACATTATATACGTTTTAATTTGCGTACGATTTATTGTTATTCCCGATTTTAGAAAAATCACCAAACGACGATTGAATGCATGACGAGTAGCCAATAGGAAACGGTTTCCGCTCTCTGTTTATATAGACCGCCTTTATGAAGGTGAAGGTCTCGTTGCGGTTTATCAAACGTCCTGTATACTCGTTCACGACGGAATTCCGAACGTGTACGCGCCTCGAAATAGTATTACGGTGGTCGGCCGTCGTCGTACGGATTCGATTCTATAAAATAAATTTTATAATAATTATAATTTCTATGCGCGAGGCATGATAATAATAATGAAAAATGTTAATACTATATAATCGCTGTACGCGTATATGCGGCGGAGTAACGGTTTTTCGTCGACGATGTGTCCCAAAAGAGCCCGACGCGGACTACGCGCGGTCGACGACGACGGTTGGAAATTCTTTTGATATTTTTTTTTTTTTATACATATATATTTTACACTCATCGTGAAAGGAATGTCGCTATTGACAAGTATATACACACGTAAAAAATAAAAAATAAAAAAACCGGTTTCGTGAGTGTGTGCGCTGCTCTCTCGTCGCCGTACAGGTACGCCGCCACGAGCCTACTAACCTTGTTTATTAAATGCGTTCGTGAGCGTTTTGTAGGTATCCACGTCGTCGTTGCGGCCGCAGCCGCGGCCACCGCCGCCGCCGCAAGCCGGCAATTATTCCGAAATCGAAAGGGAGAAATTGTATTTTTCTCGAGTGCATTTGCGTTTTTTTTTTTTTTTTTTTTTTGATTCAATATCGCACGAGTGAAAATTGTTTGATGGACCCGTGGAAGAAAGATGAACGGACGGTAGATTATAGTTTTATTTCTCTTTTCAATTACCCACAAAACGTGTTCCGCTATTAAATTACACAATTCGACGGTATATCACGGGTGTCTCACCGTGTATGAATCGTCTCAGTCAATGTAAAGATATCTACAACGCGCTTTAAATCTGATTTTTAGAAAACTATATTGATTTATAAACGCGTGCGCTTTTAGATTCTGAGTGTAGCAAAGAATGTATTGGTTTTACAAAGATCTTTATTTTTTTATACTGCGTACAAAACTTCTACTATAAATCATGTTCTGAAGTATTGAGTACTTTTTCTGAAATGGAATTTTTCTGGGGTGGTACATTAGGGGAATACTTTTTAAACCGGAAAAAAACAGAGGCAAAACGGGAAAACGTACGAATTGTAGGTACCTATTAGTAAAAAATATGACGTCCTTTTTTTCTCTGTCAACAACTTTTTTACCAGCAATTTTTCTTCGGTTTACAATGATAGCACTTTTTCTGAAAGGAAATCTGAGGTAGTACTTTAGGAAGGTCGTTTTTTGATTTTCCCAATGAATGGAGAACCATGGTAAAAACCGGAAAAAAACAGGAAAACAGATGTAATATAATTAAACAAATATTAAAGAAAATATATAATGCATACGTAATTATTTTACCTTAATATAACATATATATTATTGACAAAGCGATACTTAAACCGAATTCCGCTCAGAATCGTTTTTCGTGAGCAATGGTTAATCGTTTGCCGTACATAAATTCCCGTATGTATCCAATATTCTCAACTCCCCACCTACAACAGTGGCTGCACCCGTCCCATTGTCCTAGTACAGCTTTCTTAACATGGTCGGTACTCGTTTATTCTTTATCGCAGCAAACAATGATTATAATTAAAGTTCGATTTTGACATTGCGTACAGATATATATTCAATTTCCCCTATACCTTCCCGATTTCTTACATATAACGGTGGCCTTCTCACGTGCGAAGTATGTTCGTCTTTTTTTATGTATTCACACAAAAACGTATAATTTCTAAAACTCACATTTCAACAAAAATTCAAAATAAATTATTTACTGTAACGGGACACCCAGTTATATGTTAATATTGTTTTATACGCTTCCGTCAACGATAATTCTCTCGACAGTAAGATTTACATAATTAAGGGGGGAAAAAACCATTTATGAGCAAAGAAAGAGGGAGCTTATTATTATATTTAGTTTTAAAGGTTATTTTATCATTATTTATTCTTTTTTCGGACATTTGAGTATGATATTATGTTGAATTTATACTAGTTGGGGAGAAGGGGGATGTTTTGATTAGATATAATTTACAGATTATAAATTATCCGGTATCCGTCAGTTAATGATATTAAGGCGGTCGAAGGACAACGTTTTCCAATTTTCCAACTCCAAAACTCAAGGATAAATTAATGCAAAATTACCTATACAAAAATTCGTTTGTAAATTACTTACCAATAAATGAACTGGATTAAAGGTTTACTGGGATTTTTAATTTTCTCTGCAATGACGATTATCGTATTGTGTGCGTTTTAAACAATAAACCGCCACACCGTTTTGTGCTGAACGTTATCTTGGAACTTTTAACTTTTATCGACATTTTATTTTTGGACAATTTACGAAATGCTATTATGCAATTTTTCACATATATTTTGTGATGTTTATACTTTTTTTTTTTTTTTGCGAGACATAAAACATTATACGTTTGTGATATACGATTATTTTATTCGTGTTTAGTTCGTTTTAAGTCGATTTGATATTTAAACTTATATATTATAGCTAGTATATGTATATTTATGCACCACACTAACTTCCGGAGAACGATTTCGTACTTTTTAAAAATATATATACATATTATATACGCTTCTGTTCTACATACACACGTATTTAGCAGTTATTCGATTGAACACTCAAAAGCGATGCTTGTAAAATTTATTTTAAAAATAAAAAAAAAAACCTTTAGTTTTTTTTTTTTTTAACAATGTAATATAAATAGAAAAATGTTTATAAGATGAATCAGTATACAGCGAGAAAGATGACGTCATTACGATATTAACCCTCTTTATATTCCGGTTTGAAATGTACGAGATGTAATCGAAAGAAAAACAAAAATAAAATATGAATAACGCATATATTATATAGTCTGAGACGCACTAATAATATACGCGTCCGTAAATATTATAAAAACAAAAACGACTCGAGTGAGTGCTTTTTTGCGTTTCTGAAAAGAGCAAAACGACCAGCTTCGGTAAGTCGTCGCTGGGCCACCCGCGGCATGCGATAATACAATGCAAAATGCTGTAAAGAAAAATAAAATGTAAAAGAAAAATATGTCTGAAACATGTTTTGTAAGATTGAAAATTCCATTTCAGACCTATATGATCTTTGACATTTTGCGCAATAAAACATAAATCTACACGGTGCACTATATAGCGGCGGCGGGACAACAATCGCGTGTGGGATCGTATTGTTTCGAGGCGTTTTTTTAATCGCGAATCGCCATGTTATCCGCTTAAAAAAAAAATCATCCAGTGTTTTTATTACTTAAAAAAAAAAAAACTTAAAAAATATAATAATATATTTCCCCTTTATATTATATATCGAGGAGAGTTTGGCGCGTGGTTGTAACCGATAAAATTCATTTTTCGTGTGCCGGTTTAAGATCACGTATTTTTCGAAATTCTATTACTTACGTAAGTTAGTCTTTCATAAAATAATAGTATTATTTTATTTTGTTTGGTTTTCATTATCGTATACGTATTTTATCGACAAAATACTGTGTACGAAAACCATATCCTGTACACGTTATTTGCGATACCGTAAAATACCCACCTAATTCCGATTTTGGAAATAGTTTTTGATTTTACCGATAAATATTGCACTTTATTTTTTTATTTGCCAATCGTAAAACTTCAGTACCGCATGGTCGTAAAATATAATTTAAGAACTAAGTATACGATATTATGTTTTTATTCACATTATTATTACATTCGATTAATTCTTTTTCGACCCCTGGAAATATTGTTTAAGAAATATTAAAAATGTTGTCTTTTATAATATGAAAGGACCAGGAAAAAAACATTCTACTTTTTTTTAAGCTTTAAAGACTATTGCGGACCATAGCTGCAATACAAACATTTCACCATCTATACCTTTGTATCCTTGTTCTGACCTATTTTATTAAAATTGTATATTCCTAGTTGTCTTAGTCCCTTTTTACTTCTATCAATTCACAAATAAGGAAAATAGGTATAACTTAAACATTTTGAGAAAATTAGATTTTAGTTTAAGCATTTAAAATTGATTTGTTTTTTCATAGATTTAGACCAATAAGCTGGATTAAAATAAACATATACTTCCAGTAGTTCCAGTGCCTAGTATAATTTCTGTTAAAAAAAAATTAATTTGACTTTGTATACTTTTTTTCTATATTCTGTGGAAAATATGTTAAAAATTTGTTTTTTATGCGACATTTTTAAGTACGAATCTATTTTAAGAAAAAAAAAATAAGATATTTTCATCATTCATTTTTATTTAATTAATTAAATAAAACACCGAATAAATATTTTCTACAAACCGTAGACATATGGAATCAAAAATTTAAAACGATTTTTTTTCAAAATTAATAAATTTGGTTAAATGGTTATAAATTAATTTTACTCCAGCTTATTCGTTTAAAACGTCATTATACTTAATAACAACATACATCGCATAATCTTTTAGAAATTTAAATGTGTACACAATTTGGTACATTTTTATTACTTTTACACTTGGTTAGGTTAGATAAACGTTATAGATAATGAACAACCTTGTCTTTTTTGAGGCGAGATAAAAAGTTGTTGAATATTTATTTAGATATCTTAAAAATATGTTTAATCTTTATATACAACACTGATGACAAAACAACAACAACAAAACATTTTAGTTTGTACTTTTTGAATAGGAAGTTTTTGTTATCAATTTGGAACTCGAAATTTAAATTTTAATCATATAATTGCATATTTCATTACCTACTATTAGTTTCTGTAAAACTATTTCGAATCAATTAATTTTCATTAAATTGAATCGATTGTTTTGTCCCGTTGACGTGATATTTTGTATATACTATTTCAAGTTCAGAATCTTTTTTGTTTTTTTTTATTTTATGTATTGCACACTAATGATATACTTTAAATATGTGTAATTCGGTAAATGTAAAAAAAGATTTGGTACATTGGTTGTACATGAATACGGTGATACTGACGGAAGTCTATTTCTAAACTAGTATCATGACGACGACGGCGATAGTTTCCCTTTTCCGTTAAAACCAATATTTTCTCTTTTCAACGAGTAAAAAAAAAAAATAAATAAATAATTAATAATAGTTGATAAAAACTGAGTAAAAAACCTGTATATTTTATAATCGTATAATGATGTACGCATTGAATCTTTTTTGTATATCCAAATAAATAATAAAAGTAAATTAACAGTTTTCTATAAAAAAAAAAATATATATATGTATACGAATATAATTATAGTCATGGGCGTTGTTTCTAAACAAATAATATATTATTTATGAGAATATTTTTTTTTAAATACAATTTTTATTCATTCGGATATCATTAGAAATAAAAGTTGTGAAAAAAAAAACGGAAGATTTAATATTACATTAAAAACCAAATGTTAACATTTGTATAGTTATTCAATACATTTCATACTTAATATTAGATATGCTGCAATTATAGCGTCAGTTGCAGATCTGATCATTTTTGTTGGTCGAGCGAAAAATAAATTTAAACAATATTCGTCTTCCTATTGAGGAGTTATTTATTAATTTTTATAGTCGTCGTTATCGTATGAATGCAATTAAATTAATGTGATACTTATGTAATAGTTGGATTTTACGATTTTTAATTTTAATATTTTTTTTCTCTGTAATTCAATAAAAACAATTGTAGAGACCTGAAATTTGTATCGAACACTAACATTCAATTTTTCTATGTGTGATACAATTTTGAAAATATTCAGACGTTTTTAAAGTTATTTATAACCATTTGAAATTAGAGCTTTTTTTTTTTAGTTTTCATTTGGTTTTATGCAAAAATACTCGAAAATTAAACGCAAGGTTCGTTATTAGTTGTTAGTATATTTTCGTATAAGTGTTTTACGTTGAAATTTCGATAAAAATCGTAAAAATCTCGACATTTCAAAACATTTTAACGGAGTTCGCTCAGAATCGTTTTTCACGATTTATCATTACGTACGGATATTAATTAAATTACTCTATATTATCCTAGATCTCCATCACTCATAACAGTGACACACCCGACAGCATTATCAGCTCTTTAGTTTAGATTAGACTTTATAATACGATTCAGCCATAAATTACAATTTAATGCGTATGTATACAGGTTTGCTTATTCTTATGAGGTTTTTTTTTTATTTTGAGTAATGGTCTTGAAACAATAATAATTTGTAAAACACGTTTTCGCTTCAAATAATTTGCCATACAAATAATAATATGTAAATAACCCGCAGTCGTACGCAGTCCGTCGGCGACTTGTATGTCACATACCAAAACGTCTGGCTACTTATATGGTTTTAGCACTTATTTTTTTATTGACAATGCACCGCCGAGGCGATTTCGGGTGGAATAAAATAAAATAATATCGTTCCCTTGCCTTTTGCCGATATTACAACAACAAGAAAAAAAAAACCAATCGAATTCGACACAGCCCTTTGTGATGGTGCTTTATAGCAGCCTTTATCCGCGCGTTATTGCGTGTGTTGTTTACGCGATATTAAACAATTTTTTTATTATTATTTTTTTTTTTTTTTTACATTTAATCCATAAAATAATAAATTTCGTTTAATAATTACAATTTATTCGCACGCAAATAATTTATTAATGTGTTCGGTTTTAGGTCGACGGTCTCCTCAAGACGCTGTTAATAAAGTCTTAGTATGTCTGGAACGCAATTCGCTACTATGTCGTCGTCCAACAATACGCAGCAACCTACGCTGACGCTCAGCGAACTTCAAAAGGTAAAATAATTATGTTTAGTAATTAAAAATTATTATTACAGGTGTTCCAGTAGTGACAATAACTCGAATTCGCCTGTACCTCCGAATATTCTTATTATAATGTAAATGCGTTTTGTTGCTTTTGAATTACGATATAGGAGTAATTCCGAAAATACTGTAATTCCATATAATATTTTAACAATCGAGTTTAAACGTTAAGTTTATTTTGAATTTTAACCTTTGGGTTTTTTATTAACTTTACGTATTTTTTTCCTTTAATAGGTATTAATATGGAGTAATAACGTGTACAATTTGAATTATACCATCGCATTAGTTTATTTTTAAAATATTTTAATTTAAACATGACGTTACATTTACCGTCCATGCATTATTTGATTAGCTACTTATTATTGGTGCCATAGTATAAATGACGATTTCTGTGGAGTTTTGAGGTTAAAAATAAGTATACCTACTATTTGCGATATTTCCACAATAACCCTCCTCCTCCTGTTTGACATTGTCTGCCTTTATTTACAAATAATTATAAACTTGTATTGGTATAAAACAATAAATTAACTCAAGTTAAAAGTTTAAAGTTTAATTTCCAAATTAATACTTTTAACCTAACTCAAGTAATTGATAAACTCATTATTAACTTAATAATGAGTTCACCCATTAAGTTTTGTTTGGTTTATTTCATTTAACCGAGTTTATATTATTTATTTGCTTACGTGGCCTTGAATTGATTATATTATGAGTAGCTAAAGGAGTCATTATTAAAAAAAAAAAAAATAACCAAAAATAATAAATGTAATTAAGAATTTTACTTTCAATTAGCTAGTAAAAACACTTTAAGGGTGCATTAACCGCAAATGAATAATGCATATTTGCTTATAGTCAGACGTCGCAAAACCAATCGCGAATATTGCAGTTTAAAATGAAAATCACTTTAAATGAATAGGTACTTAAGTATTACAAATATCAATATGTAGCTCTCAAGATTTAAGACAATTATCAGTTAAATAATATAAGAGTTTCGTTAAACTGATAATTTTGTTTAAGCTGTATTATTTTGAATGAAAATTATTTAATTTAGCGTTGCGTAGAAAATCTGGTTTTATAGATTTTTTTTTTTTTTTGTTTTTTAGATATTTAGAGTTAAAATCATTATATAGTGAATAGCGATTTAGAAATTATTTAGAATCGATCAGCGTGAATGTCATTTTAAAGCTAAACTATAGTTAACTATATGTGAAAAGAAGCTGGATATTTGTAAATGATATTAATTTTACGTAAAACTTATATACATATTTACAAGCCATGAATGTTTATGAAAATAATACTTTACATCGAAGCGGGATCAAAAATTAAATATTTTTGAGACTGCAATACTACGTAAATATTTCAGCTGTTCATTACTACATACAAATTACTGCAGATATCTCGGGATTCCAAAGAACATATATAATATGATTATGCATATAAAATCAAATTTAATTTGACTTTGATTATTCCTCTTTCGGTTATGCGTACATATTTAATATACCTTGCTCATACGCCAATACACATTTTAGCAGTTTTAGTCAATAAAATATAAAGCAGTAATCCTATAGACGTAAAACTATTTCAGTCTGGAGATTAAAAAAAAATCCTACACGTAAGACCAGGTATTCGTATTTTACTCGCGAGATTAAAAATCCTTCACGTAAACAGAACGTTTTATAATATACGAGTGTATTCTAAACTATAATAAAACCGTAGGTACGTAAAATATTTGATAACATCGGGCAAGGCGCACTTAGAGAATACCATCCCTCAATGATTTTTTTCTTTTATCCTTGTATACTTGAAATTCAAATACCGAAACGAACGAAAAATATCAGTAATTTATTATATTAAAATAAATAATAATATTTAATTTTGTAGTTTATAAATAACGTCTATTGAAGATGATTGTCTGTTCGCGATAATAATAACAATAAACGCGGAGGAAGTTATTAATGAAGATTTTTGAAATAATATCTGGGAAATTAGATTTCGTGGAGTAAAAAATTATTTTAATTTGCGTGAGTAGTGTTTTTTTATTCATTTAAAATTTTCCATTATATATAGTAAGTAAGAATTCGATGGAATAATATAAAAGGGGAAAAAACTTCATTATCTATACCTATTCCACTATATAAGAGAGAACACGCATAAATAAAATAAGCCATCACTATCGCTATCGCTAAGATAATTCATACAATATTTTCGGTATAAAAAGTACATCGATTAAAACTGCAAGTATAGCAACGATTAATTAGAATTTTAAAAAATTACCACCAAAAAAGTAAAAGAAAAAAAACCGTAAAAATAAATAATTAATAAGTCTACGTCTATTTTTGATGTTTTAAGGTTAATGAATCGAGTATCGTGTATTACAATATTTTTGTTGCATATAAAGTATCTATATAGTATTTTTGTCTATAGATACTGAAAAATCAATGTTTTTATATTAGTATTGAGAGTATAGATTCTCATTTCTAAGTATCTTGTCAATTACCGTTTATTGTACTCTGCATTTATATGTCTTATGCTACTCGCAAATGACCAGGTTGTTCCCTCGCTTAACATATCAGTGTCAATTTGAGTTTTAAAGAATTGACTATTTATAATAGTTATTTTATTATTAATTAGGTTTATACATATTCTTGATACTTAGGGCTTTGATCTGTACAGCTATTATATAAAACAATAATTTATTTTTTCGGCGCAATTACATAAAAAAAAAAAATAATAATAATTATAAATAAATAATTGTATGGTTTTATTTTTATCACAAATATGTATGTACCTATCCTTTAAAAATTAAAGAACTTATTAACCGTCGTAATTATTAAATGAAAATACACGTTTTATTATGTCGATTCGTTTTCATTAACATAATTGAACATAATAAAATGCGTAGGTAGTTTAATAATTATTATTAAAAAAAAAAAAAAAATAGTGAAATTATAATTAATCATAATCACTAGACGCGCAATAATTAAAATGAAATATATGAAAATAACGAATATTTCATTACATCGCGATATTATATTAATTTAGTTGATTTTTTAAAGCCGTTCTCAATTTTCTCGTATTGTTATTGCTGCAGCAGCCCCTTTATATTTTCTACGCTGCAGGTACTTCTCCGTAAGTATTATTTATTACTATCATTTCCTATACAAAAGACTATTTGTTTTTAAGTGCTCGAAATTAATTAATTGCGTTTTACAAATTATTTTTTAAGTCTGTTATACCAAGGTACCTGTTTTAACCGACATTGGCCGTAATTCGAATATTTTGCTTTTGGAAATCAAAGAATTCCGTTGATTGTATATTCGTACAATATAATACATTATTATACGTGTATGACGTATGTACCGTGCGGTTACGATCCAAGTAACACTAAATATTTTGGCCGGATAACCTTTAATATAAATTCCGTTTCCGGAAGTTGATAGGAGTACTGAAATACGCATTTTAGCATAAATTTTAGTTTTATAACCTTCACCGGGTGCACATTCGCACTACAATGATTACTTTTTTTGAATGAAAATATTTATTTTTGACACTAGATTCTAATAGTTCTATTTTTTGCCAGCAAAACTTCGACCGATACAGTTGTTTGCAAAAAATTATAGTTACAAAGAATCTCTGATAATAATTTTGATACAAATATAAACAAAACAGTTTTTCTTCGATAGCGGGGTGTTTATTGATTTTGACAATCCGAGAAAATCCGAAAGAAGAGGTTGACAAAAAGTAGGTTTTTTTATACACAATTCAACGAGGACATGCCCGACTTACGTCACTCCCTTTCACCCCAAAATAGACGACCAGCATAAACTCAAATCTTCAATTTACTGTCAAAGATTCAACTCCAGAGGCTATCTTATTATTATTTGGTTAAACCGACAACGGTATTTTCGATAATTTAACAACAATTTACCCTTGTAAAATGTGTAATAATATAATTTTATTAGAGGTAGAAGCACATAGAACAACGTATAAATCAGGTTATTATTGTTATTAATTGCTGAAGCTGATGTGCCGGGTGAGATCTTTTGAATAGAACTGGGAGGGTCAAGGTTTGGTGTATATATTATAATAACCAGGATCATAATATTGTTGTCCGCTTGATGTATACGAGCAAAATCAAAAGAACGTAAATTAATTTACAACCTCCTCCTCCTCCTCCTCCTACCACGCCGAATTATCCATTGACGGCAATAAATATGTTTTAATTATAATACTATTATCGTCAATATCACGTGATTACGGAATTTCGGTCGCACAGAAAATTATCTCGTGATAACAACAAACAGGCTAATGAACGCCGTAGCTTTCTTCGCGTCCAATGGTTAAGATATTACATGACGGAATTATTTTTTTATCAACGTTTGGTTCATGCACGGTATAACGAATAATTTGCTTTTCATTCCAAATGCCTATGCATAATTCGATTCGTGTTACGGATGGTTCAAAAGCTTTTAAAATAAATGTTCAGGCTCGAATCGCTATCCGAACGTCGTGTGAAATTTATTTGTATTTTTATTTGGAGATTGTCTGTTGAATACGTTTATGTAATCCATTTTTCGGGAATTTAAAAAGACCCTACTATGATGTTTCGGATTAGCCAGCTCTGGGGTTCTTTTACATACGGACGAATCAGACGAATTCTGCCAAGAGAAAATACTTTTCTGTTAAGAATGATACTGATGACCAATGATAAATGATAATTATTCATACCAAGGTCACACTATACTTTTGTTGTATAAATTCTTACGTTTTATTCATCTTTGTTCATTTATTATATTATAAATATCACTTACCCTTATGCAATATCTTAAATACTTATCTAATATATATATATATATATATTAGTCTAAATTTCCTAATGTTCATATACAAACTTAATCCTGTTTTTTTTTTTTTTATTTTATCCGTGAACAACTTCTAACATAAATCTAGCTCCGATTATTTACATCTGGAATGGTTTCTGATAGTATATTTTGTCTATATGGTGCATTGGAAAGATTTTTTTTTGATTTTACTTAGTTTTTTAAATCATTAGGAAAAATCATAAGACACTGAAAATAATGATTTCTGTTATTTTTGATTATTTTTTTCTGTTGTTACTCGGTTGGAGATATTCCTAAAAACTTTAAATGTTCATCGAACCTATATTAACACTTTTTATTAGACGTGGTACAGTTTTCAAAATATTCTAGCGATTCCTGAGCTATTTATTTGAAATTGTCTAATTTTTTAGTTATTTTTTGGTTTTATGTGGATAAAATTGTTTTGACCTAGACAAAATATTTAAATTTAGCACAAAGTTCTACATAAGTAGTAATCAATAAAAAATACAAAATTTCAGCGTAATGTAGTGGTAGTTTTTTATAAGCGTTTTAAGTTGAACAGTTTTTTTTTTATGTTTGCGATACTTTAGTTATTTCGATGAACAGAACAATAACGAAGACCGGTAAACAATATAAACAAAACAAATAATAACATTATTATAAAAAAAGAACCCGGTCAGTACTCAGTATTTAATTTAATTTTTTAAATTAACAAAATTGAGTTTAATATAAATACTATGTATATAAAATACTGTAATTTATCCGGTGTGAGCAGCATAATGCGGGTCAGGTGTGTTTAAGGAGTGGTATTATTATAATAAAAAATTATTATTAGGTAATTGAATTTGAAAAAAAATGGTGAATAATCGTTTGTTTAAAATTATTTTTGTGCGGTCCTGCAGATGAATAGGACGTGAATTAAGTTCATTTTTTTTTTCGATTTTTAGACTACATTATTATTATGCTTTATTCTGAGGGTTTATTATTATCATTTTTTTTTATTCTAAACTCTAGATACCGGTTTAATTAACAACATAAAATCATACAACCCGGTGCAATTCGTATGCGTACAAAACAAATATTAAGTATTCCTAAATTTCTGGCTGGTTCACAATGAATTTCATTAAATAATGCTATTAACAGATATAAAATAAAGTAGAGTTACTGATAGATATGTTTATCCTATATCGATGTGACGAATGGCTTTTAAACAGTTGAGTACCTGTGATTAAATCGAAATAGTGTTGCAAATTTCAAATTTTTTGAAATGCATTTTAGACGAATCTACTGCATTTACCTACACTTAAAACATATATTTGTATCATTCAAGACCGCAGAAATACCACCGACGGCCAATCTATACTTGTAATACCTATGCATTTTAGTGTTTTACCCTCGTGGACCGACAGCTAACGGGACACCGTCAAGGGAGGAGGAACATTTTCCCGACTCTTTTTTCATATTTCTCTATACTTAAATTTAAGTAAACTTAACGGCCGTCTTCAATACGTTTTGTATAGTTTCATAGTTTATTTTCATTTTTAACGATATTTTTATTGTTCGGTCTATTATTCTTTTGGATTCATTATATTTACAGTCGCGGGCGTTATAATAATAATACGTATCGAGTATTTCATAGTGTGTCACAGTGTTTGTTTTAATCGTGACTTTAACCATTTTACTTTGGTAAGTTACGTATCTATACCCGCTCATTATACCTACAATGCCTACATTTTAATGCTCGTACCTACTTAATCGTCGCAGTAAATAATAATAATATATAAAATGACGTAAGTCAAGTGTCTATTATTATATTAATACTGTAGGTACAGAACACATTTTATGCTGTTGTAAGTATTTATAATTTATTGTATTTCGGGTGGTGAGGTTATAGCAATGTTAATAGCTATATTTTCTTTGTTTCAACTATATATATATATATATATATATATATATATATATATACACATGTATTATAATTCATTTAAACGTTCTACACGGTAACCTCTATTATTATACGTAGTAGAAATAAGGTTAGGTCATTTCTAAAATAATAATAATAATATATTTATATAGGTAGTGAAATTTACAACGTTACTTTAGTTTTCAAAATGTACGTATACACAGTCTATAGAAAAATAACGATATATAGTGACTTCTTTTTGTACCATTTACCAAAAATGTTTATCTCCGAAGTCGTTATAACTGCCCACTACATTTGCACGGTTCCTAAATTTGGTTATATACAAATACGGCGTTTTGTTTGGCTTTAATTCAGATCACTCGCCGCTACCTCCCTACGTACATTACTGTGCGTGGCTATGTATTCCATTTCTTATTTCTTGGCCCATCACATCTTTCGGGTTTTGAGAACTCGTATAACGTCGTATAAGTTCGTTAAACAGAGACCTCAGCTCTGTGTCGTCCTCCATTCATATGACGTTAATACATTTCTCGTTTTTTCGAGACCGAAATTATACCTACATTAATTTATCATATCGCCTGAAGGCGATCAAATCGGAAAAAAAAACCGTGTCTCAATATCATTATTAATAATACGTTACTCCAAAATATTACTCAATAATATTTATTGCAGTCGATCAGTAATAAAACTCAATCGTGATTATTGGCGACCGTTTTTCCAAAATTAAAATTTCACCTTAAATAATGTTGAATAATCGAAATATTGCTTCGTGCATAATTTTATACTTCGCTGACACAAAATACTTGAAAGTTTGTATTGCGGCAATAAAACGAATTCGTGTTGAATACGAATACGGAATCCATTTCTTTTATCATAAATAACCAGTGATTATCCACCAAGATTGCAATTTATTAAATTCGATTTCGATTTATTTTTCAATCGTTCTATAGAATCATGCTTAACAATCACGTTAAAAATATTTTCACCCTTATTCCATGATTTCACAAAACAGCGATCCATATTTTTGTATCCACATGTTTAAGTGTTCCTTCTGGTATTTTTTAACACTATTATAGAAATCATAAAAGATAGTCTTATATCTATGGTCTGTTTATAGAATGTGAATTCGTTTCACCTACAAAAATAATGAGTGACAAAAAGTAACACCAATGTAACATTTTAAAACTGTTTATTCCTTAAATTATAAAAAAAAAAAATATATCGAAAGTCAATACTTCATGAAATATCAAGTTTAGCTATTTAAATGGATCACTCTGTACACACACACACACACACACACAACCAGGACCAGGACTACTATCTTGAATTCGCTACTAATACATTATAATATTTAATCAGTAGTCAGAGCACATAAAATGACAAGAATTTTCTTTTTCATCATGATAATAGATAATAAACCACAATATTATTCACATTTCTTAAACCTTCAAATAAATAGTTTTAGAAAATAAAAGACCACGCTTAAATAAAAGTTTTAACCACCAAAACTTTTCAAAAATGTATTTTACAAAATGGCTTTTTAATTTTTTAAAAAATTATAGTAAAATTTAGTTCCCCTGACTAAAAAAAAAAATATTGGATTGAACTGAAGTTATTTTAACATCGAAATGTATTTGATTTAATACTCCGTCTATTTATGGAATTTTTTACTATAGATTCGAAAACCGAAGTCAGTAGGTATCGCTGTTATACTGCAGGACACTCCTCGGTGAAAACCCCGAGCATTCGAGAATATCGGATTTAACTGCGAATTCCGAAAACCGGCGTACATTATGCAAAATTTGACCGCGAAAAAAAAAACTATGGTTCGCGCGCTTATAAATGAATCGTCGTGCATATATTTGGTTTTTTTTTTTTTTGTTATTTATTTATTTTTATTTTTTTTTTTTCTGGCGCACTTACGGCACTTCAAAGTTTATACGGTACTTTGGGTACCATTTAATACGGTCGCCGTCCGGCGGCCGCCACACAGTAAATAATAATAATAATATTATGTAAATCGGCTAATATCGTAAACGTGTTCGGACGCGTCGGCCGTATTATGCTAAAATATCGGGTCCCGCGCGCGCCGCGTGCGATTAATGGAACGCGCGCGCACGCACGCGCACCCACACACACGCACGGGCGCACACACACACATACGCACACACACACACACACACAGCGCCGACTCGATGTAATAATAATAATAAAATTATGCGCGGGACGTTGTCGTGACGGATTTCAATTCCGGCCCCAATCCGATCCCGTTGCCGCCCGTCGGGCGAGAATGGCGCGCGCGAGAACCGACGACGACACCGCGCGGCGTTCGAACGGTCTCGGTCATACGCGACTGTGTTATTACGGTTAGCCCGGTTACGCGTGTAATAATAATAATAATAATAATAATAATGATAATAATACGCTCGGGGACAAAATACGAATTCTATACCGCCGCGCCGGGCACGTAATAGTGTTTTGTGTCGCGTGCGTCGTTATGCACGACGTTCGCACCCCCGCACCCTTCGGCAGCCGCCGCAGGTGTTCGGACGCGATATAAAAACACCACCGAAGGAGCTGGATGGGTGGGGGTAGGCGACGACGAAAACCGTTCCGCGCCCGAAAAAAAAAAAACGGAGATTTTCGTTAAGTTTTTATTTTCTAACCCACGTGTCGCATGCCGGACCGCGTTTAAATGCGTCCGATTCGAATGGCCACTATAATTCAGTATTCGGATACGCTCAAGTGTCATAATAATAATATACAAAGCGATTCTTTCGTATCGCGAATCGACGTTTCGAGTGAATTCTCAATTTTGGTTTACCCGCCTCCCGTCCGCCATTACACTTATTACGGTTATTACAGGTACGCGTTTTGGTTGTATTCGTTTTGTCGACACGCGTACAAATATCCCTTCCCACCGTGACGCAATGGCCAAATCTCGGACCCCTACACCACAAAAAGTCAGCCCGTTGAAATAGTGATATCCACATTATGACCGAGTTATTGCTATTTCTTTAGTCCACGACCTCACTTCTCTTCTTCTTTTACGATCGAAACTGCTCTTTTCGAGGAACGAGCATCAGGACTTTTTTTCTGACGCTTAGATTTTCGTCGAGGATACCATTCCTTTTTGCTGGCTTCAGCGAGGACGTCGAAACATTGTTCAATATTTCATAGGTCACTGAGTTTAATCAGCTCACCTATGTTAATTTCGGAATATTTTATCTCATATAGTATAGTTATGCGTCTCCGCTGAACTAATACTTAAATAATTAACAATATGGCTTCGATTACATCGCCGTTGTCAATAATCTGTTTCTTAGGAAAAAGTAATGTAGTTTCGCTAAAAACGAGTCGAAAACGGAAATCAAATACATTGTTTGAAATAGGCCGTTTCGTTCATTTACGCGCAGCACGGGAATCTGTTATTTATTAATAAACCCATTCTAATCAAGTATTTAATTTCTGATCGAATTTAAACCTAATTCCAGAACCTTACATTTTAATTTGAACGTGAACCGATTTCTTGAAAATCAATTTATTTTTCAAATCGAGTAAATCTATACATATCACTTCATGCAATTAATACTGATCGACATAATTTTGAAAAAATGTCAATTTTCAGATAATTTTACTTACACTTACCTTGGTGCCATTTTTTACGGTTTTACCTTTATGGAAAGTGCCTTATAATTCGAATTACGAATAATTGAGTAAGTTAGTAACAAAATTACAAATTATGAAAATCTCTCTTTTTGAAAAAGCCCAATATTAAGGGATTCATTTTGTCCTTAGCAGTTTAAATTTAATTAATGTTTTCAAAAGTTTCAAAAGTTTATCTTAAGAGAACACGATAAAGAAATGAGGAAAAACGGATTATAGTTTGCATACTGGCGTGCTGGCCGGAATTTAGTTTGGCGTACAGTCCTGAGCTCAGACGTATACTTGAATTGGACCGTAAACCTCCGTACGCGAACGAATTTCACTTTATGAGAGGCGGGGTGGTTATTTAAATCGCCCGTGACGATTTGAAAAAAAAAAAAAAAATTTATAAAAATTTCACTATGAACACGTGCCGCCACATGTGTACCCAAGCACACCGCGGTACGTTAACACCGACGAGAGTCGTAATATTATTATTATTATTATTATTATTTTTGTGCTCACTCGGGCGCGCGGTCCGACAAACGGTTGCGCGTCTACAGGGTGTACTTAAGCGTATAAAGCGCGTGTAGTATATCCCGTACAATAACGCGCGATGCGAAATACGTACCGAAATTCTCAAATTGTAATTGACGGGAAAAAAACATACTCGGAATATCCGAAGGAACGTTAACGGCCGTGCTCGACTGGACGGTACACGCGCGACGTGCCGGACGGGATCGCCGGGAACACGCGGAGACCGCGGCGGACAAGGGAACCGGAAAGCGGGACGAGTGTGGCCGGCAGCTACAGCGCGGGAGTAGATTTGAGGTTGAAGTTTCCGCTTTTCACTTCGACGTTTCGGAGATCCGGAGAATCTTCAACGTAACCGCGGACGGTATCGAAAGGCCCGGCCCGCCGGGCGAAGGGACGGAGAAGATGCGCGCGTACGCGCACCCGGTATACACCCGGCCGGTTAGGTAACATGTGCCCGCCGTAACCGTAAAACCGCGTTCGCGTTTCGCCCGCTGCCGCGCGATCGTTCGTGCTCGGCGTACCTTGACTCGGGCGGCAGTCTCGCCGCCGGTCCGGCCTCCGGAGACCCTCGCGCGCGCCCGCCGATGACGGTAACATTGCTGTTATTACTGTTCGTCGGGTATAACGATACAATAAGTAATAACACTACGCGTGCTCGTACGCGCTGTATTATATAAAAACACGCGGCGCGTTGTATTATTATAATCGCGCTCATTAACAGGTGCGCGCCCGCGTACGAACGCCACGGTGCACCTATACACCCGGCGCGACGACGACGACGACGACGCATCATATGTGTGTGCACGAGCGATAACGATTATTATTATTATTATTTTATTTTTTTTTTTTTTTTTTTTTATAATATTTTACGGTCTGCTGCCGTACTTTACCGTACTTGCGCGCACTTAGTTATCCGAGAACCGCACGTACGCGAACACGTGCGCCGAAAACCGACCGTTCCCGTAATTCGTGTTGTGTACGCCGAACGTTATAATCCTAACCTAACCGCAGTGGTAAACGTTGACAAGTGCGGTGCGCAAACAGCGAGCGGTTTTGTGTTTCGTTTTTCAAATATCGGCGAATGGCATCGGCCGCCGTCGGGACGTCTCCCGATTTCGCCGGCCACGTGTTCCGCGGCGACGTTCCCGGTCGTTATCCCGGCGGGTACCGTGGACGATTCGGCCCCCGCGACGCGTCAGAAAACAAAACGATAATATTATAGAAACGATTCGTAAAAAAAAAAATAAACCGTTCGCCCGACCGAGACTAATAAACTCTGATCGATTCGATCTCGCGAGACCTAAACGTTTATGTGTTCTGTTTTTCAACTCGACGCCGTTATATCATACTGTACGAGACGAGTGGTACGGGCACCGGGATTTTCGCGATTATAACGGATAATTCGCCCGCGCATGTATCGCGATTGCCCGTTGTAAACCGTCCGCGGGCGATACGTCCCGTCGACGACGAAACCCCGGAAGGAATCGGTTTATTATATTTTTATGTTGTCGAGTTTTTCCGCTTTCGTGCGTGTACGACTGACGGGTTCGCCGCTGCACGGAATCATAAAGACATCGGCTCGTAATTCATTCGGCGGCGGCAGTTGTATTGTCAATATAAATATCTCACGATATTTTTTTCCCGTCGATTTCCCATCGGACCGGACGCGCGGTTTTTCAATTCGCACTCCTTCCTTCTTCCCCGATCTCCTTCTCGACAGCCTCTCCGCTGCCATTAAAGTTTTCGCTGTCTGCTCGGAAAATAAAATATCGTTCGCCGGTGATTATTTCCTTCACCTCACTTCTTGAGGATTTATTCTGTACACGGACCGGACGAGCCCCCTCGAGATATCTCGGGTTCCCCTCGTATCTTTTCCGAGCCAAACGTTTTCGGGGGGCTTCCCACGGGATATTTTACACTTTATTCGTCCGACACGCAACAAATTTACTATCGAAACAAAATTTTATTTGGTTTTATTTTTATATATATATATATATACCATAGGAAAAACACATTTTATTTTCTAGGACGATCAGTTTTCCGCGGTTTACCGTTATTTTCACGTGTGGCGATTTGTTTACGGACATTTTTATTAGTATTCGATCGTTAAATCGAAAGGTTCAAATTTCGTTATATTGGTAACGGCCAAAAACGCACATTTTTATCGAATCAATAATCTGAATTTAATTCGTTAGCGTGATATTCAACGACGGTATTGCTCGTAAAACACAGGACCTTCGAAGATAATCCAGAACAAACGAAAAGGTGTTGAAAAACTGTAGTATCGAATACTTCCCGGGATATACCGAGAACAGTGTATATAAATCGCGTTTCCGCAAAAGTCTATTTTCACGATATGCCACCCGAACTGAAACCTTACAATAGTTGGCTATCGTAGTAACTGTACTCCATCCGAAGCACTATTTCGACCGAAAGTCATCCGAAAGCGAGTGTGATTTCTGCAAACATTTCCAAAACACTTATACCGCCATTTATTATACCGTCGTTTCTCTTCGATTACGTTCGTTTTCAAAACGCATTTTGTGAAATATCATCCACGGAGACAATATAGCGGTGTTCACCTACAATACGTTTTCTCGGCTAATATCTCACCGCGCGGGGGAAGTTCGTTAGTTCACAGTTCGTTCGGCGGAACGTTTCACTGCGGAACGACATTGGGAGAAATACAATCATCTCGGCAGGTGAAAGAAATTGGTTTCGGGTATTTTCGCGAGATTTTAAGGCTAAGTGAAAGCGAAACGAAGAAGGAAACGCTCGCATATAATATATTATAACGGATACACGGGGGCGTCCGTCGGTGCCGGCGTCACGGACGTTTGATTCGGGTTCGCCGACGCTACCGGGTGTCTCGGAAACGATAACATTATCATCAGCGGGTGCGCTGCAAATGCAACACGCGCCGTATACGCATTAACGACATTACGCCCGGGGCGGGCATTCTACGGGGTCGCACGGGTACTCTGCTACGACCGCGAAATCTGACTGCGTAAATCCGCGGGGAAAAAACGAAACGAATATCGCATACCGTTATATTATCGGAAACGGGGCCGGTAATACGGTCGGATTCTGTCGCGATCGCGCCCGGCTGTTCGTATACCGCATCGTACACCCGACCCGACCGATAACCCGGACATGGAACGGAAGGCCGTCAGCCGGTGGGAACTCTCGTCGCACTTTTGGGCGGAAAGCGATCCGCCGGAACCGTGTGACGCGGCGCGGGGATTTTTCCAAAAGTGCGCCCGGCAGCTGGACCGGCTGACCGCCGACAAGAGGGTCAAGTACCGGTTGCAGTCGTCGTCTACCGCCCGGGTGGGCCGGCAGAAGGAGTGCGGTGCAGGCGGTAGTCGTCGCGATAATAACGACGTCGTCGGCAGTGCGAACGTTGTGGACGGCCGTAAAAACGCCACTCGGACGCCGTCTCCACCGTCACCGCCCCCGCCGCCGTGCGTAATCAAACGAGTCGACGATCGGCCGTTCACGACCGCCGCCGCCGCCGACCGCGAAACCGAAAAGTTCGGATCCGTTCCGTTCTGCGAGGTGAGTGTGTGTGTGTGTGTGTGTGTGTGTGTGGGTACGTCATCGTTGTTCACGATGTGAATTTATCGCGTGCACTACAAAACTTTCAAAAAAACAAGCGATCCATTACTGCGGTTTTTTTTTTTTTTTTTTTTTTAACGGATTAATAAATGCATTTGAAAATCCTCGAAATGCCAATATATGCAATCGTGTTTTTATTGATAAGAAAAATGCACGTAGAAAAATAAATAAAAAACATGTCCCCCGCAGTGAAAAATGTTCTACTAAATAAATATCGGATGAAATTCATGATTGATCTTGTTCGGTTTCGAGTAAAAAACGTTTGTGCAATACGGTTTATGACGGTTATCAAATCACTTTGGGCGCATTTATATATTGTACGGTTGAACGTCCACTGTGTGACCAAGTAAACCTGTAACACTGTTATCAGTCGGCACGGTGAAAAATAAATACATTTCTAATTTTCGACGAGCGAAATAAGTGTAGTGGCTTTTGTTCGCGTAATAACGTCTACGTTTCACGTCTGTGCATAACTACCGACCGAATCTTTAGATTCCTCGATATCATTCTTACACACTTGGTAATTATTCAGTTGACCCGCAGAAGCATTTATTTCCCGCTCGTACATCTCGGTCGATGCGTTATTATTTTATAACAAAGGCGAATCTAAATACCCAAACTGTTACACTATCTCGAATCCGCAGACACCCACCTCCGAGTGCATACCCTTAATATGATCTATCTACTATTATCCGCCGGATCATAATGTATTCCGAATATATTTCTTTCTTTTGGAAATATCCTGTCTTTATTATGCACACGTATCGTGCGTATGACGAGACGATAATTCATTCTCCGCCGTGTTATGCACGAGTGATCATTTTAATAACAACGATAGCGTTATTATTGTTCCGGGCAAAAGCCCAGACCGGACGGATGGTAGCCTAATGTCCGGGCACACCGCCAACTTCGCGGTTAAAACGTCATAATCATTTCCTATAACCTTTTGCCCGGAGAGCCGAACTACTATAAGCCATATTTTTGCCGGATTACGGACCGCCTAAAATATATAATATTATAATAAATGGCGTATGTGTTGTCGTCTGACCGAACGGATTGCGAAATTCGGCCAAAATCCAATTATATCATATTGATGATAAATAATAATTTAATATTTCAATAAGACCGCAAATTTCCGCGTCATTTTCAATCGCATAAATCATTTTACGGGCCAAAAAAAAAAATACAAACCGCGTTCAAGAATTTAATGTTCTCGTTTCCGACGTCTCAGTGTCATCTGTGTCATCTGTGGTTTTCGTATATGAAATAAAAATAACATAATATTCGACACGTTTTTCGATTATGGTCGCGATTTCGGCGCAAATTTGTACCAATAGACATCGATATTTTGCAAGTAAATTTCAGAATTTGAAAGTCCGTTCGCGAATCATTTTTTTTTTCTTTTCTTTTCGAGCGCACCTAACATGCACCTCTCAGCATTATCATTTCGGTATAACAATAATTATTATTCTCCAGTATAATAGGTATTTAATATTTTTATTGCACACATGTATATCTATATATATACGCATAAATTATTCCCAGATTTGGGCGAGATTTCCAATCATTGGATTTTCAAATAAATAAACATACATGTTTTTCTTTTAGTCTGTGGACACGATTTTTTCTAGTAAACTTGTTCCGATCATTACGTGTAACAACTTTTCCGAAAGCTCCAGTTGTCTAAATTGTACTTTAAAGAGATCATTTTTTTGATTTTCAACGCCATTTTTTAAATAAAAGCACTTAAGTGGGAAAAAAAAACATAGTAAAACGTACAGTTTTACGATTTCATTATTTTATAAATACACGAACGATGTTTTCTACCAGAAAAAATGATTTATTCGAAAAATCACAAGATACATTTTTGATTTATTTTCTTACTGTGTCATTGCCCAAAACTTTTGAGCTTTTATTTTGAGCTGTATTTCGGTTATAATTACACTTAGAGACTTAAAACTTGGTAATAATACTTATATTGGATTTATTTAGACGTGATAAAATTTCCAAAATCATCGGATGTCTTTTTTTTTTTTAATAAGCGTTTTGAAATCAAATTTAAACGAAATTCGCCAAAAAAATTATGGTACTTCAAATTTTGTATTACTGAATTGCGCTCGGAATCGTCTTTCGTAAAGCAATGGTTTATCGTTGCTTACAGGTATAAAAAAAATATCCTTATGTATCCTAGCTTCCCAACTTCTCACCTACAACCGTGGCCGATTCCATCTCCAGTATCAACTCTTTTTTTGTTTTTTGTGGATTCTGAACTTTGAATTTTCAAATATCTTGTGCGAATTTCAAACATCTTTTGAAAATCGTTTTGTTCTGTTTTAAATTATCGATTTTGGATTGAGATTTTTAGGAACTCATTTTCATCCATATTTTGATTTTGGATTTTGAAAATCCAGTTTTTAGATTTGGATTACGGAATCTCGGATTATTTTGGTGAAAATATTCCAACAAACGCGTACAGGATTGTTATTTTATAGTATCAGATTACCGAACCACAGTGACGTCTCGCCTTGTGAAAAATTCGCGTTTCGACCGATTTCGGTTCGTTGGTGTTTTATCAGGAACAAAATATATACACATGTATCCGTTTATAATAACGATTATTCGGTACGGCCGAATTACGAGAATTATGACATTTGATAATCGTGTACCTATATATTGTATTCCTATTGTTGATCATCGTCTCGTCTATCGGCCGACTTGCTCTCGTGTTTCCGCCGACAGAACAATATGCCTATTATAATATATACTTATATACGAACTCCGTCGTCGTATTTTTGTTTTTCGTCCGTTTGATTTACGATTATATTGTGAAGGACGGCGGGGCGGGTAGTGCGGTTTTTTTTTTTTTATGTCTTTTGTCCGTCCTCGTCGGCGGCGCGTTTTTCCCTCGGGAAAACGCGCGCGAAAAATCGTTAACGGAGACGATCAGCCGCGAAAAAAAAAACCGTGTATATATACATACATATACACGAGTACCCCGGTGGTTTTTTTTTTTTTTTTTTTTAATCGGTTCCGCGAATTCCGATTTAGATAACTGAGAAAAACTACGGCCTCGAGCGAACGTAATTTAATATAATATTATATTCGAGTATAACAATTGGTTTTATAATAAATTCATTATAAAACCAATGGTGTAATTTGGTATAAAAAAACGAAACAAAAAGAAAACACATAATTTACACACAGCGTAGTATTACAAATTGTACCAAATCGTTAGAAATATTAACTTGCAATTAAATGGTAAAGCGAAATATTTCAGTCTGACGGACTTGTAGCGTATGGTGTACACTTTTTGCCTACACTATCACTTTCCATTATCGTCGGAGTATGAATAACACAAATTCTATATAATGGTGCGGTGTAATAATCTGTTATCTACAATAGTGCACAACGATTATTGTGATGATGCAGATTAAACTTGATAAGCGTTTTGTATACGACCAGTGGGTACTTTAATTTGATAACTGTTTTAAAATTAACGATATAATATTACGATGAAAAGACAATGCCAATTGATCCGCTTCATATTAGCCATAACAAATACACTCGGAGGGTCGTCTCGCTAGTGTACGCGATCAAATGAAGAACACTAATATTTTTAAATGAGAATTTTTTTAATTTTTTTTTCTTTTGGAACATCTGGTGTATCATTTTAAAACACATCTTGAGCCTATTTACAAAATTTAAACCGTTACGACGCGTGACGTTGGTTTTTTCAATAAAACTTCAATGTTTCTAAACGAAAACGCCTGTTTTTAATACCGGATTCGAATAATTAAATTTTTTCAAGCTACTTTGACAAATACAATTTTTCTTTTTATCTAATATGTTGTGATTTTGTATTAATGTGTGTATAACTTCATGGTTTTATCTTTGCTCATAATCCACTCTCACCCTACAGTTTCCTTTTCACCACTATAGTCGAATTTCTTCACTCAAATGTCGTTATATGTATTGCATTCTTTTTGAAATCATCGAAAAAAAAAAAACCATTCAAATACAGTATACAGTGTATACTGTATATAATATACAGTACACACTCTATACAAACGCCGTAAGAATAATAACGACGCAAGAGTGTATAATTTTATTTTGAAATTTCCACTAATGCAAACACGCAAGTAAACCGAAATTATATTACGTATTTTTTTTCGATACCGTAAGTACGTCTTTTCCGAAAAATAACTGTTTAATCCACCGATGTATTTTCGTACGTTATCGATTATTTCATTCCCTACGCCAGCATAATTACGTATAAACATCGAGCAATAATATAATAATTTATTATTTATCATTTTTCGTTCTTCGAATAAATTCGAAGTCGATGGGTTGTTTTTCGCCGCCACCAACCAATTTATTATTGTTTTTCTTGACACCCACCTTTCCACCCCTATTCATTTTGTCGTCCAAATATATACGAGTATACATTGTGATTAAGGATATAAAACATGTTTAGTATATTTATTATTACTCGCGCGATGTTCTTATACACTTGTGAGTATATAAACAATACTACATCTTATAATAATTATTTTTAGTAATTTCTATAAATGATACAAAAAAAGAGCTGATACTGGTTTTGGATGAGCCACTGTTGAAGGCCGAGAGTTAGGAAGATGAAATATACAGAGTAATTTAAATTTTACCTGTACCAAACGATAAACCGTTGTTAATAATAATTTCTTAACGTTGTTAACAATATTCGGTTAAATATAATGTTTTCAAATGCTTTAAGTTTTATGACTTTCGTGAAATTTTAAACTTTAAACGCTAGTAAAAACCATTATGTTTTTTTATTGTTATTATGTTTTAACTGTTATGTTCAATTTGTATTTTTCGAATAATAATAGCAAAACTTTAGACTAATATCGCAATAAAAATGTTAGCGTTATTACTGGGTGAAAACAATTGTATCCACATAAAAACTATGCAAATTTGAACATTTCAAATGGTTATAACTAGCTCGAAAATCGCTAAATTTTTTTTTGTAATGTCTAGAAAGGGCTAATGAAAGTATTCGATCTACATTTTTGGTCTCTACAATTATTTTTAATCGAATTACATATTAAAAAAAATATATACATATCGAAATCTCAGTAAGCGGTTATTGTGCAAACTTTATCTTATTTCCTCCCGTATAAACCCCATTTTTAAGGAAATTACAAGGAAAATAAAAAATAACATCCATTATATATTTATAAGATCGAAAATCGCACAAAAAAATTCGTATTAAGTTTTTAATTGGAATACAATTTTTAGTTTAAAATGTGTAACAGACAGAAAATAAAAAAAAAAATCGGTTTTTTTTTAAAAGTTTTCAAGTGTTAGCAATCGTTGAGTACAGATATATTTTAAATTTTCCTTCTACCTTCCCAATTTCTCACCTATTACAGTGGCCCACCCATTGTGCGAAATATGTCCGTTTGTTTTATAATACGTATTTGTAATAAGGTAGTAAATATAAAACAGGCAAAACCGTGGAGAATTCAATACTCGACTGTGAGACTAAACGATAATTATAATTACCATCAAACCTGCATACTCGTAATACAAAAATAATATTTATTGTAACATTTCAAACACAAATAAAATAAAATTATCATCATAAGTTCTTCTTAGTGTCCGCTTTGCACGCCCGTTTACATAATGATAATATACGAACCCATTTGGCAACAAAAAGCGTTGCAAACGCTCATTTCAGATTATACAATTTAAAACGGCAACACTATAAAACCAATTGTATATAACAACTCCCTCGTTTACGAGCCTTTATTATTATTATCAATATCATGCTTGTCATATGCATATGGGAGTATCGAGTGGAAAACGGTTAAAATGTCTCTAAAATGAAAATCGCGACATAAAAAAAAATAATTTTAATAGTAGCTAACGTTCGCTTAATACTAACATTTATATATTTGGTTTGATATTTTTCAGAGACTGATACAAGTATATAATATCTTTAAAAACAAATAATAATAAGCGTCCAAAAACCTCATAATTTTAATAGAAGCACTGAAATAAAAAATTTAAAAACAATAAAATTAGTAAAAAAAAAAAAAAAAAATAAGCAATCAAAAAATAGCAAAGAAAATACATTTTGATTTATCACATTAAAAATGAAGATTATTTTTACAAAACTCAAAAACTTAACATACTTAAATTTGTATATGCATAATAATAGCTCTCAGTATGTTTTTATGTCAAGTCAAAAAAAAAAAAAAAAAAGATTTGTTTTTTTTTTTAATTTTAATTATTTTAAAATGAATAGAAATTTCAGTAAATCTATAATAAGCCTAAAAAAATTGGACTATAAAAACCAAAGAATTTCAAAATTAGAGATGCTTAGACATATTTTTGTCCAAGCTAAATTCTGAATATATACTATGCCGTCTATAATGTTATATTGAAGAAAGTTCATAAAATGTGTCAGGCTGTAAATTTAAAAAATCGACTCATAGCAAAGTTAAGTTAAATATGTTTTGATAAATTTAGTGAATTAAAAAATATATTAATTTATAATACTAAATAAATTACAGTTGTTCTAAATTTTGAAGTACTTAATAAATTACAATAGTTTTTAAAAGAACTGATACAAGTATTCAGTGAAAAATTCATGTCACTACATTTGTTATTAAATAACAAAAAAATATATAAAATCTAAAAACACAAAAATCGTTATTACGTAAATATTCAAGTCGCTCCATTTTTTCCCCTAGTTATTCAAAAAAAAAATAGACAAATCAAAACAATAATCTTTCAATACACCAACTAGACAATATTTGGTATCAGAAACCACCCCTGAAGTTGATGTTTAGAACAATATAATAATAATAAAGTTCTTCATAAACAGAAAAAATAACCAACATAGTGAAATCAATATATTAATTTTTATGTTCTAAAAAATAAAAAAAATTTTTTGTTTTAATAATTTATCAAACTGATTTTCGATTAGAATTATATTTAGATTTAAATTGAGGTACCTGCTAGTGTTTCGTCTCCTCTAAGTATAATATCATTAGCGCGTCCCTTTAAAATAAACTACGTTTTATAATATTCGTATATGTAAATTTCTTGACTCATCTCTTGTTAATTTTTAAGCACAAAGACCTTACTCAAAAGTCAACATTTTAATGACGCCGCCACGCCGGTAGGTGTAACGGCAGCTCAGTGTGATCGAAGTAACAGACGAGGGTCATCGTAGGGGTTGAGTGACATTTGCGGTTCCCTTATCGAAAATCAAAAACATTTTCGTGCGCACATAACGAAAATAATTTTATAGAAATGCAAATTTCGTTCTGGTTTAATGTTAGACAATTATTATTACGTCAATCAACGTATAAAAAAAAATTAATAATAATGTGAGTTAGGTTTAACGAACAGATTTTTTTTAATGTATGAGACAAATAAATAATAATTAATAGTACCGAAATTTAAAAAAACACAACAGAATAGTTGATTGCTAGATCAGAAAAAAAATAGAGGGAACGATGAACTGTATAGTTGTGAAAAGATTAATAATTTTAAATATATAGTAATAGAACTTAATAGATAAAATAATTATTATTGCTATTTTGCATTGCAGAAACCCTAAAGTCCCAAGCTTTTATAAAAAAAATGGAAAATGTTCATATATTAAGTTTGGCCAGTTGTTAATACGTATGTGAAACTTGACTAACCAAAAAAAAGAACGATAGATTGCAACACTGGAAAGAAAATTCTTTTGGCGAATATTTGGACCAAATAAAAATGAGCAAAACTATAACTTAAGAACTTATGACGAATTAAAAATAAATTCTGAGAGAAGAGAAGAGAGGTACTAAATACTTGAAGGAAAAAAAAATGATTTGTCTATAATATTATAGTCTATAGATTACATACATGCCTATATGGGATGGTCAAATAGCATAGTGCGAGATGTATCAAAATGAAAACCAGTAGGTAAATATCGGACCGAAAAAATATGGATGGATTAAATCAAAATATTCCGAAAAAAACCCATGATGCTGAAGGCAGGCAGATGGATATGACGTCTAAAAATTCTGGTTCGCGATAAAAAATGATTCAGTTTATATTACTATTTCTGTTTTTTGAAATGGTCTTCTCCAAATGCGGTTTAAACAAACTGTACACGTGTATACAAACTTGATGTTACTTCATTGGGAGTTTTCAAAATATTATTTCTAAGGCGAACTTATACAGTGTAATATACGAAATCGTGTATAGAAAATTGTAATGTAACTATTAGGAAACACTTAGGAGACATTTAGAAAATATTCTAATATCATGTTTAATCATAAATGCGTTAAACTAAAGAATAAGCACGTTCCAACTCATAAGTATGTAAAAATATAATATTTACCATATTCAAAACGCATAAATAAATACTTAATTTACTCGAAGAGTCACCGTACAAAATAATACCGCGTCTAGAAATAAATCGACATACCGAGTATACTGAGTGTCACCAAAGAGAAAAAAAACCGCGTAAATATTTACGTTTTCCCCCGTTATTAGCAGAACGAGGAATTTCAAAAAAAAAAATACGACGTAACTAATGCAATAACCAGATCCAAAAAAAGCGCATATGAAGTTATTGTTTCGTGTAAATATTATTCAAGTCGAAAAATTGTTAACACGTGTTGAAAACAAAAAACCATAAGTCATCGTCTCCTCTCAGAAGCTTGAAACTATTTCCATTATTGGTGTATTTCGAGAGTAAGTATAATAGGTATGTCAAACTCGTCGGAGGTCTATTTTGCGGATGATAAATGATATTGAACTGTAATGAGTAAACTATAGCTTATAGTATTCAAAATATTCCCACAAAAAACGTGTTCAAATTTTAGATTATTGTCTGTATGCATTTTTTTTATATAATTTCGAAGTTGTACTGATAAGAAATATATCCGATGATCATTGCTGTAAAATCGATTGTCTATCGTTGAAAAAGGCAGTGTGAATAGGGGGGTGAGAAGACGAAACACTACTACATTTTTTTTTTTTTTTTTTAGCATCCCCTTATTAATTATTTCTATTGAGACGAAGGGACGTATAGGTTAGGTATGTTACCTATGTCCGAAAATCTTGAAAATAACTCGGATGCGTATTTTAATACTGTAAATCGTTTATCCTTTAGAATAATTTAATATTATAAATTATAATATTAACAATGGTAATGTACATAAAATAAATAAATATAAAAATTGGTTGTATCTTCTTTTTCTTAATTACCTAAAATTGAATTATGTTTGAAAAGCAATGTACGGAGGTGGGGTATGAGTTCGATAATTTCAAGGGACACTATTGTTTTTTTTTTTTTAAGTTATAGTCTTTATCTCATAGACGCTTTATCGGAAACGTACAGTTTAGGTTATGTTATTATATAAAATAATATTCCTCTCTCGTTGGGTCAGAAACGCAAAGGGAAAATTCACCGACAAAATATAACATTTATTATAATTTTTTTTTTTTTATCTAAAACAGCTCAATTACATGTTCGTGTAAGCTATATATTAAGTATCTATTATACGGATCGACAATTTAATAGGTTTACGTGTAAATAATACGATATCGCCGATGCGAAAAAAAACATTGTATAGATATTACAAATCGATATTTTAATTTATCGCTGCATAGATTAGATTATTATACTGATGCACCGATGCTTTAAAAAAAAAAAACTCTTTTTTTTTTCTTTTTTTAGAAAGTACCCATTCCCCTAAACACTATGTCTACGTCGCGTATATTGGAAAATGTTATTATCACAATATCGTCTACCTATCTCTCTTATTGCGATACGCAAAATGTAGCAAAACTAAATTAACGTTCTTTATTTATTTTTATTATTTTTTTCTTCGTGTGTGAAATTTCTAAACCACTCGGTACACGCAGTACCCTATCTGCCTATCAGTGTGTTTCGTATATCATTATTCAACTGAAATTGTATTACGTTTTGCGTGCTGCTGCACAATGGTAGTAAAAATTATACGCCCCGTAATTTTTTCGATTATTATGTTTATATAACTATAATATTAACTTGCACAGCTATAGCCTAGTGCTATTATTATTGTTCAATATTTTAGATTTTTTTATTTTTTTTCCGCGAGTTTGTTTGGGTGAACATAATACACAAATATTATGTTCACGGCTGCGATCGTTACGACCGAGTATCCGGTATGAAATCGTTAATATTGCAGCAGCCGCAGAAGCCATTCTTTTTATACTCGCCGAGTTATTATTTTATTATTAGATAATTCGAGTTTATCTCTCTCCGGCGTTGTTGCTGTTGTTATTATTGTGCAATTCGATTTATACGGTTTTTCGCGATATTCGTTGCATCCGTTTTAATTTTTAACGCAGTCGCATTATCCGTATTTTCATTACAGAATTATAAGTATAGGTGTACACAAAAAATATACTGTTGTTTCGTGTTATTTAAACCCGAGGGGAAAAAAAACAAAATATAGTTTTTTGACCTCCGTGGGTAAAGTATTAACAATTTCATTCGTATTCTATTATTATTGTTTTCGCTTTGACATAATAACATTGTAAAGTTTAAAAAAAAAAAATACTGAATTATTGCCCAATGTACGTTTTCCAATACCTTATTTATACAGTTAATACAAATAATGTTCTGTCTAAATAATCTTTGTACAAGTCAAAAATCGTAAAACTAAAATCCACGTGCGTATAACGAAATTGTATTTTGTTTGTTTTTAGGGCGAGCTCGTATGGTTCGATCCGGGCGTCGGCCATGTCTTACCCGGTGAAGTTTTGGAGTATCACAAACCCGCACAAGTACTCACCGTACAGGCCGTCATCGCGGGAAAGGTAAGTCCAAAGTAGAACATTTCGCAGTGATATGTAAAAAATAAAATGTTTTCGTTGAACTTCTGTGCATTAGACTCAAATTTTCTCGCTTACGAATGCCAACGGCGTAAACCGACGACAGGATCTCGGCCAGAACGGTATCGAAGACATGATACAATTAACGTGAGCGATTTACAATGCTTGTTATCATAATAAATATGAACTCAATTTATCATAAATTATAACATAATTTTAGGGACTTGAACGAGGCTTCGCTATTATGGAATTTGAAAATACGATACGACAAAGAACTGATATATGTGAGTAAACGCTTTAGTATTTAACCGAAAATGTTTTTTTTTTTTTCCATAAATTCTAACTCGTATCACTTGTATTCCTAGACGTATACAGGAAGCATATTGGTTGCGGTGAACCCGTACAAAATGTACGACATGTACGGATTGGACATGGTGAAAAAGTACGAGGGCCAAATTTTAGGAACATTACCGCCGTGAGTATACAATTATTACATTTTTCCGCTTGTATGAATAAAATTGCAAGAATTGCAAGTAAGTAGCAATAACATAGATACCCTATACTTACGCGGCGAACGACGTGTTCTTTTGTTTGTTCAGCCATTTGTTCGCCGTCGGTTCTGCGGCTTACGGGATGCTCCCCAGAGGAAATCAAGTGGTCGTTATTTCCGGCGAATCGGGTTCCGGTAAAACGGAATCCACCAAACTCATTATGCAGTATCTGGCGGCCGTTAATAAATCGCCATCGAACCTCATCACCGAACAAATCCTAGAAGCTTCGCCGTTGCTGGAGAGTTTCGGTAACGCCAAAACCGTTCGCAACGACAACTCATCACGGTTCGGAAAATTTTTAGAAGTCCATTTCAAACAGTACGTATCATATTTTTTTTTTTTGAAAAAACTAGTGAGTACTAGGTACTTTACTGTTTTATGTTTTATGATTGTAGAGGAGTAATATTGGGCGCTAAAGTCACGGAATACCTGTTGGAAAAATCACGTATTGTAACTCAAGCACCGGAAGAACGAAATTATCACGTGTTTTACGAACTGTTGGCAGGACTGGCCGACGAGGAAAAACTCAAATATGGTTTACTTTCAGCCGACAAATATTTTTATTTGAACCAGGGTGGTAATTGTGAAATCGATGGCAAATACGACGGGGATGATTTCCAGTCGCTCATGTCTGCAATGCAAGTCCTTGGATTCACGTCGGAAGAACAAGATACTATATTCCGAATATTAGCGTCGGGTAAGCAAAAGCGATCTAAGTTGGACAGTAACAAACTAAAAAGTTAAAATTCAAGTAGTAAGTTACTCTTTTTAATCACTGAACTCAAGTTATTATTTTCATACAAATGTTTAACTTAGATAAATATATACTCAAATTCATTTATATTTTAAAATTAAGTTTAACATTGCTTTGTTGCTGTCAAATTTTTCGCGGAAATAAAAACTATTTCATTTTGTTGTATCTGTTACATACAGAGTGTCCTACGAAGATGTGATCAATGCGTTATTTTCGAAAGTATTAACTTTTTCCGAAATTATTATTTTTCGATTATTTAAGAAACAAGCTTTAAAGAAGAAGCTTTAAAATGTTACATTACCATAATTTTAAGTTAACCTTATCTTTGGGGGTCAACCGACTACGTATTTTTAATTTATAAATAGTGAATCATATTAAACATTCAACTGCGTATTAGTTATAATGTTGCTATAACATTTTACTGTTGAGGTGTTTGATTTCGGTCAACCTGTTCATAAAATATTCCCATTTTAAGCTCGGATAGGACGAGTGTGGTGGCACAGCACGCGGTGTTGGAATAATGTTCCACTATCCTACTCTTACGCATACTTAAAAGCGTAATCTTATCAACGGGTTGACAGAAATAGTTGCATCACCAAAATGTATTTAAACTACAATTTAATCTATTTATGAATTTTTCATTTTTTTTTCTTTCACAAATTTCATTTAACTATAGACTACCCTTAAATATATTGGGCGTGTGACCTAAGCAGTGACGATATAGTAACTGTTTCATTTTTATCTCTTGTGTCTCGTCTAACTTTACATGTTATGTTCGTAAATGTATAATTTTTACGAGGTCCCTATTCTCAAAAAAAAAAAAACCCATACCTAATACAACGAGCGTATCTGGTGATCACGAACAAAATTAATATTATATTTTAAGTAAACCATTTTTTTTTTGTTGCAGTATTACACTTAGGAAATGTTTATTTCCACCGTAAGCAGTTAAAACATGGACAAGAAGGTGTAGAAATTGGTTCGGACGCGGAAATACGGTGGACAGGACATTTGCTAAGATTGGATGTGGACGGCATCAAAGAAGCACTAACGACCAAAACTACGGTTCGTGTTGTAATTTAAATCGCGTGTTTTTTTTTTTTTTTCACAATATTTTATTAAATTAAATTTTAAATTTTTGTTGTTCAGGAAGCTCGTAACGAACGCGTTCTGACGGCATTAAATATCGATCAAGCGTTGGATGCCAGGGATGCTTTCGCAAAAGCTTTGTACAGTTCGCTTTTTACGTGGCTCGTGGCCAGAATCAATCACATCGTATATAAAGGAACCAAAAAAACGACGGCTATATCGATTTTGGATATATTCGGTTTTGAAGATTTCAAGGTAATAAAAACGGCCAAGTGCGTGTCGTACGCACATCAATTTAGTGTTCCGTAATATAAATATCTAGGAATATATTATTGGATTAACATATTTTTTTAAAAATAAATATCATCGCATATTTGAGAAATTAGAGGGTGGAGACATATTATCAACTTTAGAAGTCTAATGTTGCGAAATATTTATCTGTATACAAAATTTCACATGTAAAAACCTATATTAAATATAAAAAGCGATACTCCAAACGAAAGGGTGTGATACAAATAATGTTTCTATCTGAGATTTATAATTTAAAAAAAATTTGAATTAATCTTTAATATTTTGATTATACAAAGTACTTAGTGAGACAAATCTTTGTAGAATTTCGTCAAAATGACGTAAGACGTGATCAAATTATAATAGTTCCGTTTTTTTCAATCTTAAAAATAAAAATAGTTCCCAAATAATATAATACACTGATGTTGTTATAAACGTTAAGAACGTAATTCTTTTTCGTTTTTAGGAAAATAGTTTCGAACAGTTGTGTATTAATTATGCAAATGAAAATTTACAAGTATACTTCAACAAACACATATTCAAATTGGAACAGCAGGAGTATGCAAAAGAAAAGATCCATTGGCAAAATATTGCGTATAACGTAATACGAAACTATATTAATACTATTTTTGTGTTGTTATCAAGCTATTAAACATTATAATTTTCTATTTTTCATTGATATTTTCAGGATAATTTGCCGGTCATTCAATTATTGTCGAAAAAACCCGTTGGTATACTGCACCTTTTAGACGACGAGTCCAATTTTCCGCGTGCCACTGACGTATCGTTTTTGGAAAAATGTCATTATAATCACGCATTGAACGAGCTCTACTCCAGACCTCGGTTGAACGGCCCGGAATTTGGTGTTCGTCATTATGCAGGTCCGGTTTGGTACAACGTTGACGGATTTCTGGACAAAAATCGAGATACGCTAAGACCCGACGTCGTACAACTGTTGATATCAAGCTCATTGCCCGTGAGTTATATTGGCGAGTGGGTTGTTTTATTCAATATTTTTATGTATCTACTGTTTTACAGATGTTAAGCAAAATGTTCAGTTCTTTGCGGAACAATTATGAAGCTTCGAAAACTCTAAACAAAGCCAATGGAAGATTCGTAACCATGAAGCCCCGGACGCCGACCGTCGCAGCTAGGTTTCACGATTCATTACAGCAACTTTTGGAGTCGATATCCGGGTAAGTCATTGCGAAGTTTATCATTAAGCGTATCAAATGTGTGAATACATTCGATGTCGACATTTAGATGCCATCCGTGGTTCGTCCGGTGTATCAAACCCAATTGCGAAAAGGTGTCAATGAAATTTGATATGCCTACCGTTTTGGAACAGCTCCGGTATTCAGGAATGTTAGAAACGATCAGGATCCGTAAATTGGGTTATCCGGTGCGCATGAAGTTTAGTGAGTTCGTTGATAGGTATCGTGTGTTGGTGCGAAAACGGAAACTACCGCCAAAAGGCACTCCAAATAGGTATTTCGTTTTTTCAACTGTATACGCGTATTCCGAGTATTATACTAAATACGTACCCTCTGTCGCAGGGAAATTTGTCACGCTATTTTAGAAAAACACTCGGACGAATATCAGTTGGGAACGAGCCGGGTGTTTCTGCGGGAAAACTTAGAACGGCATTTGGAACGGGAAAGGGCGGCCATATTGAACACAGCCGCGATCACCTTGCAACGGAACGTCAGGGGATTCTTGGCTCGAACTAGGTACACAGCCAAAAGACAGAGCGCGATCAGGCTTCAGGCTTCGGTCCGGGGCTGGATGCAACGTAGGCGGTACGAGACATTGAAACGAGGCGTCATCAAGGCGCAAGCCACGTTCAGGGGTAGACAACAGCGCAAACGGTACAACCAGCTGAAGGTACGTAAATAGAAAATGTTAAACTTTCGATCGATTAATTAACGTAAGTACGCGGCTGACGGATAGGAGGAAATGAAACGGAAAGCGAACTTGGCTAAAGAGAGGGCGAGACTCAAGGCACAAAAGGAAGAACAAGAAAGGAACGCCAGACCGCACGCCGTGGCCAGTCTCAACACGTTAGACATTCCGGCGGAGCTCGCGACGATATTTAATAAAATCGAAGGTAATTACAACTGAATATGTAATACACGAACAGCAATGAGGTACGAGCAATATTAGAAGCGATCGGTTCAGGTTAGGTCAAGCTAAACTTTACCGGCTCAATTTTGTTTGGCTTGCGCGTTCCATTTCATTATTTCAATTTACACTTTATCACTCAAAAACAGTATACGCGTTGTCGGTGCGCTAAAATAGTACGATTTTAACGAAAACAGTCCGTGTAAAAGCTTTATCGAGTAATATTTTTAAACTAAATTTATTCTTACCCCCGATCTAGGCCCCTCTAAAAACCAATTCCTACTCCTCCGGCATTTTACCTTTTAAATCCTTTATACAAACAATAATCGTTTTACTGTTTCCCTGTTTTTCTTTTTTTATGTTTTTCTTAAATCGATTTGGTTCTAAATTCAGTTATAACCACTAAAAATCTATTATTGCGTGTCTGCATCTTCGCATTACTATTTATTTCTACTTAAAACGATCTGTCGAATTAAATCGAAAGACTTTTGTTTCCATTTCCAACGGTTAGTTTTAATTTCGAATGTATTACGATATTATGTTTTCATGTGAACGTTATCCGTTTCTAGAATTTCAATTAGACGCAATACGTGATCCTAATATATAAAATGGTTTCATCTGTCTTTCAATATCCATTTTGATCAATTTAAGAATATTTGGTTGTCGCGACGTAAATCACATACATGCATACATTGCAGGAATCGTTACTCTTACAAATCTTTTCAACTCGATTATATTAAATTGTATTGCAAGCTATTTTATATTATTAAGTAGGTACCTATCTAGCTTAATACTAATAGTTTATGGATCAAACTCATAAGAAACGTCTGCATAACTAAAAGGGGAGGGAGGGAATGAGGGATACGGTAGCAAAGAAATTACAAACATCTAAGTAGGTGTGCGTATAAGAAAAAAAATACAAAAACACATAGTAAAACCAACAGATTCCGTTATTATTTAATTTCAAAATTATGATATTCGTCCGATTGTTATTTATGTTTAGAAATATATATTTAAATGCCATTATTTCGGATTTTATAGAATGGCAACCTTTACACAATGAAAGGCAACTGGTCAAAGTGGTCGGGCCCATCGTCGAAATTCAAGAGCAATATACTTTGCCGAACGATATCGATCAACATGCGTTTTCAAAGTTTACAAATATTTATTTCAAAGTAATATATTATGAACAATATTTCGATGTCTGTTTAAATACAGATTAAAAAAAAAAAATGAATATTTTATTCTAGTCGCACGTATGGGGAATGAAACGGGAGTCGATAAAAACCCCGTTTCTCCACAAAAGCAAAGACGCCGATTACATGGATTCGATTGCTATTTTCAAATTGATCTTGAGGTTCATGAACGACGAATCGTTATCGCCCAAAAGAGAACAGGCCCTCGCGGACTACATCATCCACAAAGTAAGTTACAATTGTCGTGTTCGAGTTCGGATATTTCGTTACGCACACATTTTAAAGTCGATATACTATACGTGTACATTATTCGTTGTTAATTCGAAAAATAAATTCTGAACCCCGTCAGGAAGAAACGCGAACTGACGAATACACTGACGGCGTAAACGAATTCAATACGAAAATATTATCTATATCGACAAACATATTCGAAACTAATTATAAACGATTATAAATCGATCGCATTACGACCCGTTTAAAACTAATTACACTGGGCATAGTCACTAATCATCGTTGCCTACCTGTAAACTATATAGACCGTGATGATAAAATGTTTTCCCGTTAGTCTTTCGGTTATTAGTTCCTGCGTTTTGTATTTGTATTTTAATACGCGTCTATATAATCGATATTACCGTTACGGATATTATTATGCGCATCTAGTTTCGAAACTATTTCGATATTAAACGCGTTTCGCATTGTTTAGGGTTTGGCGAACGAGCGGCTGAGAGACGAAATCCTGTGTCAATTAGTGAACCAAACGTGGCGCAATGACGTCGAAGCGAATAACGAGAGAGGGTGGCTGCTGATGGCCAGTTGTCTTTCGGCGTTCCCGCCGACCGGGCCGCTGTACAAATACCTATTGAAGTAATAACGCCGGCATTAATTACGAACGCAATGTTATTTAAACGATGTTGTTTACGATCGGCATTCTAATTTGTTTGTCTGTCGATATCGCACACCGCAGGTACGTGTCCGATCACGGTTACGATGGTTACAAGAGCGTGTGCCAGAGGAAACTGTTGTCGGGTCACACGTGCACTCCGCCGGCCCGGTCTTCGGCCCCGTGTTTGCTCGAGTGGCGGGCCAACCGGAAGCGTTTCAACACGGCGTTAGAGTTCACGATGCCGGACGGGGAGACGATGACGGCCGGTGTGGAATCGTGGACCCGGTGCCACACGGTGGCTTCGGCTCTGCTGGCCGAGAGAGGCGTCGCCGAGTGTAACGGATGGACCGTGGCTCTGGACAACGATCAGAGGAACGGGTTCGATTACGTGTTCGACGCCATATCCGAAGTGGAAACGCCGCCCGGTTATCCGGGCAAGCAGCATCACCATCAACCGCCCGGCTCACCGCCTCAGCCGCCCCCGATGATCGCGCCCGTTTCAAAGGTAATAGTATAATAACAGCTGTGCACTTATCCCAATCCCGTCTCACGACCAATCCTACAATCTATCGCCATATACACGATTTGTTTCTCTCTCCCGTATTTTTCTTGAAAAAAAAAAAAAGTAAATAAATCACAAAATTACAACCGTCTAACACTGTTATACATAATGCATCATACAATAAATTACTTTTTAAAAAGATGATTTTTTTTTTTTTGTTAGGAAAATTTTTCTGGTTTTTTCGTATCGTAGATTAAAGGATGTGGATTTTTTTATCTGATGGTACTTTATTTAAACATTTTTTTTTTTTTTTTTAATTTCCAATAACTCTCCCAAGAAATTACTTTTTATGTTTTGGTTAAAACGCTTTTTTGGTTAGGAAACGATCCAATTCTTTCACACTAAATATCTCAATAGATGCGGGATTCTTATCCAGTGATACATTATTTGAAACATCTGTCGACATTTTTAGCAGTTTACCCGTTACGTCTCAATATATTGTTGATTTCTGAGTTAGCTTCGACAAAAAAAGGGGATAACACGATTAGTACTATACCGCTCAGAATTGTTTAATTTATCGTCGCATACGGTATATAAACTGCTTAAACACCCCGGATACATCTTTCGTTCCCAACCACTCACCCGCAACAATATTCTGCCCTTCCCCCCCGTGAATAGTATCGACTTTTACGATATTATTCTCAACACTATCCGTTCGTATGTCAACAGGTCGAACCCGTTGCGGCGGCCGTGAACCGCAGGCCAACCGTACCGCCACCCCAACCGCCAGTAGCACAACCGGTAAGTCGAAATATTGTTCTGTCAACGACAGCGTTACGCTCGAATTGATTTTCACTCACGTTTCGTAATAACAATAATTAATGTCTTAACCTATCTATTCCCCCCTAATATTTTATTATAACATCTCAACACTGTTTCATGCAGCTGATAAATGACGGCCACGTTGTAAACTTGTACTTACGAAAAAAAACATTACCTACGAACCGCTTACAGCTAATTACGTTCATCCTGGCAAAAAAAAAAAAAAAAATCTATCGCCATTAAATATGTATTATACGATGTAAATTATATTTTCACTGTCGTCGCACATCCGTCCGTAAAAAATATGTCGAAACGTCCTGCGGACAGCGGATAATTTATAGAGAGATATTTTGACCGTCGTATTTTTCGCCGTGTTCATACAAATTATTTACGTCAAATTAATTACACGATAATCGAACACGTATTACAAACACCCCATATATTGCAATTATAATCAAGTGAAACATTCGAAACGAAACGACGTGATACGTGTTCGTCTTTAGCTGATACAATTTCTGTGTAAATATTATACTACCCGAATATCGTGATATGTGACATAAATACGGATTTTAAATTTCACAATATTTGGGTCTTTGTTATTTTTTTATCTAAAAATCAGAGAGCCCGTATTTACGATAAATTTCAAATTCCGGAAATCCGGATTCTCAAACTTTTCAATTTCCGCCATTGCCGTGTCATAATATTACGAGTGTATAGTAAAATCACAGACGGATGTTTTTCTTGAATCTGTATACGTTTTTGTAGCAAAAGGTCCGGTCCGTATCCCGTGATCACAGCGCCGAAATGGGCCTGTCTCGACAATCGGCTCTAAACGACAGATATTTCGAGAAGACGAGCCGATCCAGAAGTCTGGACAATTTAATAACGCCCGTGAGTTACGCGAATGTTCAAGATTTTCGAAAATTTACGCTGACGGCGCGAAATCTAACTTGGTTTCAGGTGCCGCAAACTTCGGTGGCGCCCAAAAAACTGGACAATTTGGGGCTGTCGCATAGCAAACTAAATGAACGGTACATGTCGATGGAACGTATCCAAGAAACCGAGAAAGATACGGACAGCGAAGACGACCGTGACGGCGATGATGACGACGACGACGACGACGACGACGACATCACAAAATCCGTATACGACGATAATTTGGAATCTGTCAGCCAGAGGGGTGACACGAGAAACTATAACGGGTACTATTATAATACATTCTTCGGTGTTTTACCGAGTGTGCTTCGCTTTTGTCGAAATCCAATACCGATAATATTATGAATTTCACAGCGCATCATCGGACGTCATGTCTCACAGTCAAATGGACTTTGATTACCCGGATATTGGTGCTAGGAGCGAAGACGATAAAGGCTCGTATATCAAAGGCCATCCCAGGTACGTGCGTTTTGTGAAAATTTACTACGCTGTACATGTAGTGAATAATATTTAGTTTGCATGTTGCAATGCGGACAAAACACATTAAATATTATGGCGATGGTCGTAATATTTTATAATAACAGTTAGAACTCGAGACGCGAGTTTAATATGTTAAGGAAACCATAAAATGGGATGTAACGAATGCATAATAATAATCAATGTTATTGTTTCGCGCGCAGATTTATCAAGTCGCAATACGCTGGCAAACGCGGTTCGCATTCAATCAAATCGCAAATGGACAACAAGAATTCGGACAAATCCGAGGCTAGGAGCTGCGCTATGTCCGATACAAGCGAAGCGCCGTCGTTGGGTAAATAATACGCAAATCGAAAGTCTAATAAAATCTAATAAAGTCTAATAAAAAATGTCGTATACTCGTACGTTTTTTTAAAACGTATTATAGAACAAAAATATCTGCGGAAATAGGAAACAAATATATACACATTTTTATACTTATCGTAACGCTCAGTGGTATTTTCAATGAATTCTGATGGTCAAAAAGTTGCCGAAAATATAAATTACCGCTCCAAAAAAATAAAATGCGTCGATATTTCAATCGTCCGTTTTTAATTTCATAATTTTCGACCAGTCAAATTGTAGTTGTTTTGCAATTAATTAATATAATATTATTTTCCGAACGAATTTGAAGGGCTTTGCGCGATAACCAGGTGGGTCCATTTTAATACTTTTTCTGAAAACAAAAACAAAAAAAAAAATATTGTGTTCAGAATAAAACTGATTTCAAAATCAATTTAAAATACATGTCTATGTTAGACGAAAATGACCATTCATGTTAGCTGCCTGCAATTTTAATTATTACAGCCGATCGATTTAAGTAATCGGTACACGACGTATAATTTATAAAAAGCCTACGTTACGATTGACCTACAAATTATTTGTTTAATAAACTCAAAATTATTTTATTTTATTTAATTGTGTTTTGCTGATTAAGTTTTTTTTTTTTTTTTTCAAAACAAATCCAGTTATATTTACCTAATTATTTCAACTAATCTGCAAGCAGAGAAAATTCTCACGGTATTGCGAACTGTACACAGAGCTAACGCGTATAACCTCATATACACATTTCATTACCGCGCAGCTAAAGAGTACTCATTTCTTTAAAAAAAAAAAACCACATTCCGAGGTCATATATTATTATTTCTCAATTAAAACCTTCCACTTCGTTGTTCTTCTCTGGTTTTTTTTTTCTTCGGCTATTTCGATTCTGATTTTTGGACTATAATATTATTATTATATTTTATACAGCATCGCATGTCAGACGCGTGCGCGTCCCGTCACAGGCATCGGACGTAGATCAATTCCTCGACGATCTCTTCAATCCGGTCCTGGACCAGCTGTCGGACGCCAGGTCATTAGCTGCTTCGATAAAAGGCTCGTCCGTCAAGAGCAAATCCGTCGACGACTGCGAGTCTTTAGATTCCCGGGACTTTTTCAAGACGATAAAGGGAGGAGGTGACCGTAGCAGTCGGACGTCCCGCGAGGGGCTGTCGTCACGAGATGCGGTTGACGGAGACATCGGCACTCTGGACTTGGCGATGTTCGCCCGGACCGTGAAGGGAGGCGGCCGAGGAGTCGCGTCACAACAACAGGTACGTAATTGCACGCTAACGCATGCTCACGTGGCATTATAACGGTCTTACAACATTGTGTTTTGGTTATTTCCGTCCGCAGAACGGTTCCGGACAGACCGGAAACGGTTCGTTTGGTATGTCACCGCTGATTGGCTCACCGCCCGTCATGCCCATCCTATCGCCGCCGTCACTGCTCATGCCCGCCATGAATCCACAGATGTTCAACTCTCCGAGCAGTGAGTTCATCGCGCGCATTGTTTTGCGTTTGTTTTAAAAAAAAAAAAAAAACAAATTTTTAATAGCAGAAATAATAATAATAATAATAATAATAACACGGTTGTACGACAAGAGAACAATGGCTGGGAGAGTTCACACATGCGTCGGCGACGACGACTACGACGCCATGCTCCAGTAAAAAATTTCCCCGGCCCGTTTGCCGCCACGCACGGCCGCCGAGTCGTTCGGCCGGGTTACCGCGTGTAAGTCGTTGTCGTCGTCGCCGCCGCCGCCGCCGCCGCCGCCGGAGAAATTTCGTATTTCGTCAACCGTACACGGAATTCGATAAATTATTGTTTTCGATTTTTACACCATCATGGGATTCGATTTTGCAGGTCTCAGTGTGCCGACGAGCGCCTCGAACAACACGAGCAATGGTTCGTCCAGCGACAGCATGCTCGCCTATCAGGCCAACCTCCATCAAGCGTTCCTGCAATCAGCCATGGCGCAGAACATTCAGATCCAACAGCAAATACTTGCCCAGAATCAGGCGCTCCACCAGTTGCTCCAACAGCAACAGCTATTACCGCCGGTATGTCGTTATAATAGTTATACGTCGCCTAATGGTTATGCACGAGAATGGCGATATAACTTGAAAAAAAAAAAAAAAACTCAATTCCGAGTTGCCTAGCCGAAAAACCATTACAGCGTCACTGTCCAACTATCAAAATATTGGTCCTTGGGCTAAAAAAACCGGAAAATGGATTTAATATGGTAGTAATGGTAATACGATGATATCGACCTAAAAAAAAAACATTTTGTTTATTTCGATATTCGTGCGTTTATGTTTTCGTTCATTATTATTAATCGGCAATTGTTTAATCATTAAACACAGGGCTAAACCAACAAGCTGAAATGGAAAGCAGTTAAAATTTTAAATGTTTAAATTTAGCAATAAAATAAAATTACCTAATTTCCATTTATATTTTTCAGCAATTAATATTCTCGAAAAACAACAGTAAATCGAACCTAAAGGCAAATAAAAAAAGTATACTAATAATTTAAAAAAAAAAAAAACAACGGCATTATTTGTTATTGTTCCGGTTTTTATCCTTTAACTTAAATTTAGTGGGAGTAATACAAATTTAAAATTTCCATATGAACAATTCTGCATTTTATTCGAAAAAAAATATATTTGCATATTATAAACACAACGTTTTATGTTTCTTTTTTCGTTTTGTTTTCTCGGATGAATAAATATACTATTATATTATTTAATTACCAGTGCCTACGCATGACTTTATTGTCACAGCGAATTGCATGTTCACGTGCAATTATAACTTAATAGTAAAAAAAAAATAAATTAGTTGGTAAAATACAATTTAATTTTTTTAAACATAAAATGTACTTAACATTTCCTTGTCGTACCACTTACATTTTATTGTAAATTATTTTGATATAATCAACTTTTTTATTTAAAAATATTTCTCTAATGTTGTGTATTTCTGTTTTAGGTTGGTCCCGAAAACACGTCAGGTGTATGGAACAATTCACCTCCCAAACACAAATCTACGCCTACCAATAAGTCTCAAGTAAGTCGAAAAATCATATACATATTTATCACACGAACAAATTGTAAACATATTTTTTCAATTTTAGGGACTCCGTGCCGGATCACCACATTCCACCTTTACGAATGTTTTGAGTGAACTGAAAAGCAGAAAATCTTCCATGGATTCTAACGTGGGAAAAGTAAAATTAAAAAAACCATTTAAAATTAATAAGTCTTCCAAGTGTCTATCAACTGTAAATATCTACTTTTAGAGTTCTGTACCTCCGCCACCCCCTATGCCACCGCCTCCGGATTTATGCGATCCCAGTGAAGTCAGGCCGTTCATGGACCCGTATGGCCGAGCTAAGACTGTCCGGATCGGGAAATGGAGGTGGCCACCGCCCAGCGACGGCACGAGCAACGGAGTCCCCGGTGATGTTAACGGATTTCCTACCCATCAAAGTTTTTTGCAGTTTAAAATGTCCAAACAGCAAAATCAAAGACACAAACACTCACAGGTTGGTGTTTGTGTATTGCAACAAATGTTCGCAAAAGTTGTGATTTGATTTAATTTCAAAAGGTATATATTCTTATTTCTAATGCGTAATTGGATGTTTAGGATTCAAGTCAGGACGGGGACTTAAACGGACTCGAATGGGAAGAGTACGAGATACAGCAGCCTGAAACAGCAATGAAACAACCATCACCCAAGGATCCACAGATCGCGGAGGTGCACAAATCATCATACAAATCATTAGAAGTCGGAGCGTCCAGACCGAGTCCCGGAAGTGTGGGGAAACTACGGATCAGTAACGAAATGAAGCATAAATTAGAAATGGTGACAGCCAACCACAGTCTACGATCTACAACTAGTAAGCCGAGGCCTCAGGCCATGAACAACATGCCTACTCCACCCACGGGGAAACTGGACACGGATAGACGATTGTTATTACAACAGCAGCTGGGTAAGTTTTTTTTTTTGAAAATTGAAATTTAAAAGAGTCTTTCTTTTGCCTCGATTAAATGAATGACCCGATGGCTCACAATGAAATTTAAAACTATATGTTATGCTGTCATCGGTACATTTTTATTTATTATTAAATATATATTTTAGCCGGTAGATGGGGTAGCGTAGACAGCGTCGATTCCCAGAGCGTGGTCAAAGAAGACGCTTCTGAACCAAATAATGTGATACGAAATCAAGTGGAACGCATCGAAAGCTCCGGATGGCGGTTGCCTCCACCACCCATCACTCCGTCCAGGTCCAATAGCTTTTACAATCAAAATATGTGAGTGACTTAACTTTGCCTAAACCGTACGAGTATTTTTTCATTATTATCACTGGTACCCGTTTCGAACAGGAAAAAGAACAGCACAGGTCCTCCTGCACCTATACAGCCCGTGACGCGCGAGTACGACCAAAACGTCTTCCGCAATTCGGTTCCAAACAATAGTAACTACGCTGTCGAACAACAGGATGTTGAAAAAGTGCCATCGCCTGAGTATAACAGTCGTCCCGAGCCCAGGATACAGTCACCTTTGCAAAACGAAGACGGGCAGACCACAAAGTTGCTACAAACACCGGCCAACTCGTATTTTACGTATAACCGGGTGCCGTGGAAGTTAAACGTCCGAAAGGAAGTAAGCCACGCAGACGACCGATTAAAAACAAAATTTTAAAATAATTATTTTATTGTACCTACTGAAAATAATTTACATAATTTTTTCTTTCAGGTTTTCACCCCGAAAGAATCAATGTCCAGTCCGTTGGTGTTGCATCTGATATTCTGTCAGATAGTCGGCGACATGTTCAACAAATTCCATTCGGTACACGCGAGAATATCAGCCGATGAACGAGAAGAGATGCTAGACGTAAGTACGAAAAAAAAAGGCCGTCAAGATACAGCACATTACAGTAACTCAAATGCAACAAGTTTTTTTTTTTTTACCGTCTTTCTATTTATTTACTTACATATTTTGTATTAAATCAGTAGAAACTTAGTTGGGTTCGTTGTTTTTCTTTCAATCTATAGATATTTATAATATTTCAGCTGTTGGATCGTTTTGGAGTGACAGCCAGCAATATGCAAACTGGTCATCACAAAGCCAGTACTAAACGCTCTATCGTCGAATTGGCTCGTCAGTGGCCACTGTACTTTGCGCGAATATTTCCTGTCTCGGTGAGAATTTCGGAGTTTTTTTATTTTAAGCCAATCCACTAACACTTCACATTTATTTCACGTAAACAACACTAATACCTATATTACTTTACATGTCCATAGTGTGGTTATCAACATAGAGAAGTGGAATATTTGGCAATCACTCACTCGGGTCTGAATCTGCTTCGGAAGGAAGATAACCAATTTCAAATCATGCAAACCCTAACGTGAGTAAACTATTTAAAACTGTTGGTATTCTCGTTAATTAATTGTTGTCATTATTAATTTTTCGTTGCGTAGATTCGAAGACATTTCAGACGTTTCAATGGGCAAAGCGGGCGGCTCGGTTCAGCTAACCATAATGTCCGGTGAAACGATACCGTTCCATTCGAACAGATCCAGACAGATACATTCGATGATAAGTTCATTCTGGAAGGACGCCGCGCCACTCGGACGACTTCCTCGTCAAGTGGTAAAGATATATTTATATTTTTGTTCTCAAAACAGTCAATTAGAACTTATAATAATTGATTGTATCCGTGAAAACCATAAATGGTGATTGATTTTTTTAAATACGTGTACTGTTTTTTAATTTAAATTCTAATTTAATCATTTTCAGGACGAAAAAGTCCGTGCTGCTGAACACAAGGGTAAATAATAAATCATCCATTTCATAATCGCAAAAAATCATATATACTTTAATCTATTGTTTATGTACATATATATATATTTTTTTTTTAGGATGGCAACAAACTAACCCAAAATATTCTAAATCGACGTCACCATACAAACAACACGATTCACCGCCACCTATTCATTCCGTAAGTACTTATATGTTTAAAATACATAAATCCATTCATGTTTGCGAATGGTTTGTGTTACGCGAATATATCAAAATTATTTACTTGTAGAACGCAGATGACGGTAAACATTCATTACTCCAGTTCGCAATGTACAATTTCAGACATAGTTCTGAAAAGTAATTATATTTTTATCAGTTGTTTTTTTAATGCAATACAAATCTAATTAATATATTTCTTTTTTTTCTTTTTGGCCTATAGGTTCGACATGCTAAAATCGGCAAACGGAGAAATAAATGGTTCGTTAAAGGTAATACAAAACTCAAAGAAAAAAAGCAGTGACGATTGGACTTGGAAAGAACAATTGGAAATGGTCAAATACACAAATGTTCCGATATCCGAATCGCTTTTGAAATTGGATCCAGAGTTAGACTTGCTGGCTATCGAATGTTTCGAGTGTATCATGAGATACATGGGTGATTTGCCCACGACGCCAGAGTTTACAGAAGTCAAATGTGTATACACAATTCTCATGGTAACAATATATAACATATGTTAAACAAATATAACATTTACGCGTTCCGTTATTTTCTCTGCAGCATTGCCATAAATTCGAAAGTCTGAGAGACGAAGTTTACTGTCAGCTAATGAAACAGACTACCAACAACAAAACGGAGACTTGTCAACGGGGATGGCGCTTGCTGAGTATAGTCGCGGCGTACTTCACGTGTTCTGAAAATCTGAGACCTTTTCTCCTGAAATATTTGGAAACCGCTGCGTACGACAAAAGAAGAGCTTTCCACGGTAAGACTATTCCAAGTCAACCCCGTTTCCCTACTCGTTGCCATTTGTTCGTCTTACATCGCGCGTTCTTTCCTATACACTTTAATAACCATTAGCTTCGTTGTTTCCGTTGGCTCACCTCTCACCCAGATCCCAATTGCACTTAACTCGTCAGTTATCTTCTCGACCTAACTCGTCGTTTCTCCTTGTCTCGAGACGCGTCCGTACAGCCTCGGCCCGTATTCTCTTTCGTTTTCGCTGCCCTACGATATTTATAAAAAAAAAAAAAAATAAATAAATAAATAAATAAATAACGTAATACGTCCGTAGGTACCGCGAACGTGTGTCTGCAGAACTTGCGGAAGACGTTAAGATACGGCGGCCGCAAGAACGTGCCGAGCGTCGAAGAGGTGACCGCCGTGTCGGCCGGTCGAAATTCGAAGCGGCAGCTCTATCGTCTGCCCGGCGGCAGCGAAACCGTCGTCAACACAAAGTCCACGACCGTGGTCGCCGATGTCATATCCGGTATGTGTTCGTTGATCAACGTCAACGACCCGTTGGAAATGGAAGAGTTTTCTCTGTACTGCATTGTCGAAGGCGACGCGTTCACGATGCCGTTGGCCGCCGACGAGTACATACTGGACGTCACCACCGAGCTGCACAAGAACCAGCAAGTGTTCTATCTGATATTCTGCCGATCGGTCTGGTATTTCCCGCTGCGGCTGGACAGTCAGCTATACGTCCAGGTGTTGTTCAATCAAATCGCGCCGGATTATCTAGAAGGGCTACTGTTAGTATTGCCCTTCGGCCAGTTACCTCAAGAGTTATTGGTACGGCATCCGCGTGTTTTGTTAACGTTGCGTAGGGTCGCTGTGTATTTATTTTGTTTTGTTTTTCTCGAAGTTCGAAGTGTGCAGATTGGCCGCTTTACTGCACAGGGCGGCCGACATGCTGCAGCCACCCACGTTGAAAGAAACGAAATTCCTTTTGCCCAAACCGGCGCTCATGCAAAACGAAGTCAACCCCCAACAGTTGGTACAGATGGTCCAAAACAGTTGGCCGCAAATCGAAACATTGCACAGCGTCGAAGCAAAAGCTCAATTTTTAGGTACGTAACGTGGCGAGCGATTTTATTTGCATGCGGGTTTTTTCAACTCTAAAATCAACTGCCTAACGCGCGCAGAATATTTTATCATAACTCCGGTTAGTTTTATCGTGGTCTTATTTTGTCGGATATGTCTTTATAATTTGAAAATTCAAAACTTAATCGAATTGCACGAGGAAAAAATTATGTAAATTTTATCACCGAAGATAAATTAATTTTTTCAGTATAATATTTTATTCGTTTTAATGCCGAGTATGCAAATAATTTGTTCTTCGATAAAAAAAAAAAAAAAAAATCACTGCACGCCGAATATTCGTAAATTATGGGGGTTTTTTTTATTATAATCGTTATTATAAAAGCATGACGAATAATTAGTTTTCGGACACGAATAAAATAATCATCACCACAAAATATAATAATTATTGTATAGGTACTCGAACGAAATAACGGCGGCATTTTTCACAAAACTAATTTATCGTATTCGGATGACAATAATGTAACGTTAATTTTACATGATAATAATATGGTTGTTAAACGCATTTTGATAATTTTTCGTCGGATTGCTGATTTTGATTGATTTATATTTTTGTTTCCGTAAACGGCGTGAACATAAACGAATACAACCAATCCAATAATTACTATCAACTTGCCACAGACAACACCATGAATTAATACATAACTGTGACAAATTCGCGTTTCGTTCGAATATGAACTTTCCGAATAACAACTCTATTAAGGTACGCAGCTAATAGAAGTTAGATAAATAAATTGACACAACTCGTAAAAAGGCATTTTATGATTTGAAGTCTACAAATCTCAAAACGAACGACTTAAAATCGTTTTGAATAATATTACTTAGATTTTAATACCCTCCGTCCGAAGTAATCAAAAAAAAAAAAAAAACATACACGCACGCGATTTCTAAAGACCAAGTCCTAGGACTGTGTAGAAATTGCTGATGCAGAATATTAATGTAACACGTGAACGTTAAAATGTATTAGTGAACCTTGGAAATTGAAATAAAAGTTCCTATTTAGATAGAATCGGATGAGATATGTGAAAGTTTTGCGAATTCATCCCCCCCGAGGGTTGCAATGACAGAGAATTCGTCGCGATTTTTACATTTTAACTATACAAACTTTGTAACTCAGTCGCGACGAACTTGCGATACACCTAAGGAATGAACAACGCGGGTTACATTTTCATTTGGGATTCGGAAATATTTTGTGTGTGCGGGTTGAAAACTGTGCCGTTATTCGATATATCATAAATGCAACATGATTTTTAAAAAGTAACCGTCATTTTTTTTACCTCGGATTGGAAATAAAAATATTTTTCTAAAAGTACAGAACAGACAATGGTATATAAACGATTTGTTTTTTTTTTTTTTTTTTTTTGGAAAGTGGGGGGGCATTTATATAATTTAGACACCTTGGCGATTTAGGTAAATTATACGTAGCCCGACCAGAGGCATATTTGAGGAGACACGACGTGACGATCACCTTCCATTGGATTTTGTTTTTGCTAACAATTCTGACGACAAAATAGAGAATTACTTTAGCAATTTATTCATTTATTTATTTAAGTAGCAATTTATTTCTATTACATATTATTATTAGTTCATCTAGCTTTTTTATACATGCGCTCTAGCGTTTAAACGAAAGATAATTTTCGAATCGGATGCGCTTCGCCCACCAATATTATTATATAAAAGTTACTACACAGAATATATTATTCTATGTATATGGTTGTAGATAAAAAATTATTATCAATATGATAAAATAACAAGTCAAATCCATTTCACAATTATCGATTACACTCCTGAACACACGTGTTTATCAAGGCCTCTAGAGCGTGAAGCGTGGAAAGTTTTCACCGAGGGTCCCCTGCACTTCGCCTCTCGTAATACGTCACCGGGAATAAGGGGAAAATGTTGAAAACAGCATGCGCTCTCTTTGAAACGTAACAAACGCAAAATATTATACATTCACAATTTGAAATAATAAGTCTCGCACGAGAATCATTTCGTTATAAATTATAATAATTTAGAAACGAGTTTTTACCGTCGTCGTTGTGTGTGCACGTTTCCTCCGTACATATTATTATTTATTTTTTTTTATTTCAAGTCGACCGTGTCAAACGCCATTAGGAATATTTCCCGGTAACACGATCCGGTAATAATTTAAATTTAAACGCAACAATATTGTAATATGATAAGAGTATTACGTTTCGAACTCGGTACCTAAACGCGACGGCGCGGCGTAGTGTTGTTCCTGTCTTCTGCCGTGCACAATATCCCGTTACGCCGTTAAAAAACCCCGTTTACATACCGCCGTATTAATATTACAGTGTAATGTATGTATGTTACGTAAATAATTCACAGAAATATTAAGCAAATGGCCGCTGTTCGGGTCCAGCTTCTTCGCGGTGAAACGCAGCGGCGACCAACAGATACTGGCTCTGAACAGGACCGGTGTCCACTTCCTTCATATCGTTACCCACGTGAGCGGAATATTTTTATTTTATTTATTATTTTTTTTTATTTTTTTTTTTTTAATGTTTGCATTTCGACACTTGGACCCAATCGTGTTTAGCCAAATAAACGGTTTTTTTTTTTTACTCTTCTAGAAAACCCTATCGACAGTGCCATTTAGTGAAGTGATATCGACTAGAAAAGTAAGAGCCGGCGAAGGCGCGACACTCTACTTAGAGCTTAAGTGCGGAAATCTGTTCCAACAGCGAGTGGCCAGACTGCAAACCGACCAGGCCCATGAAATCGCCCGGCTCGTCAGACAATACATAACTATGCACCGCCGTGAGTTCTTTTTTAAAATAAATTGTATCACATATAATTGTCCCAAAATTTAATATCGTAATATTAAAACGGGACCCGGATTTCATCGCAGTGCATCTTTTTCGGGGAAGGGAGGAATCCTAGAAAAATGCGTTTCAGATACGTAATTCGATTCGTGTAAAACAAACACTTTGAATGTAACGTTTTTATTTTGCGATTTTTTTTATTTTTAAATGTTTTTTTTTTTCGGTAGGATAATTCAATTCGGGCACAATTCATAATACAATTGTGTATTTGAATATGAAAAATTAATTCTAGAAATTCCGCAAGCTAAGGCAGCTCACGTTGCTGAATTTCATAATTAATTATTAGGACGTGAGAATTATTATGAGTGAGGGGAGATTTCCAAAAGACACGCAAATAGACGTATTAAATGAGACATTTTTATATATTTTTTTTACCGGTAGCTACTGGTAGCAAAACGAATTTTTTTTTTTATATGACCGATTATAACCGATTTTATAATACATGTTGTTTATTTAAATACCTATATTATGTTATTTTTAGATAACGCCGGTGTTCATTGAGAAAACAACTACGTTGACAAAAGCAAAAACATTTTTAGGTTGTGCTCAAAACATAATATTATAATGTAGTGTAGTAATATACTTAACCTAGATTTGTATCAATCGACCGACAGAAAAAAAAAAAAAAAAAACACAGGATACTTATTCATCGTTGACCGATTTATTATCATCGGACACTTCAGAATAACTTTATAATAATTTCTAGAGGAATTATAATAATTTTTTTTTTTTTTAATAAATAGGCCAAATAAAACAGTTAAGACTAATTTACCTACATTATTATTATATTGAATTGATAGAAAAATGATTTTTATAAATTAAACATAATGTATCGTATTATCGTATTAAATGTATTGTAATAATTATTATTATTTAGATTTATTTATTTATTATTATTATTATTATTATTGTCTTTTATTTACGAAAAATAAATCAGTTTATATTGAATGACGTAATATTATATTTATGTATACATATTTTTAAGATAATGTGTTATTTTAATTTTTTTTACCATTTAAATAATAAATCGAAGAGTATAGTAAAACTTTGTTTTGTTTTATACGTTTCACTAAATCCTAAACGTTGCAATTTTATTTTCTGTTTCTTTTTAAAAATGAGCAGTAAGCAGTGTTTTTTCAGGTATTTTGTTCTGTGGGAATCGTTTCAAAATTTCGGACAGAGGAGGGGACGGGGGAAAAAAGTATGAAACAAAGACAAATTCGATGCCATTAGTTTGGTAAAAGTCAATATTGTTATTGTTTAATAAAGGCATATAAAATAAGAACAGCTAAAACCAATTTGTTTAAATTAATTTTGTTCAGCGAGTTGTCTCCGTTGCGTATAAGTCTACGACACTATCCGGCAATTCGTCGGTACTAGGTACCTACTAGGTAGGAATCTAAAGTCCCTCATTATACAATGAAAGGTTCCTGGTAGCATCCTATTTTTGGTCTTAATCAGAATTATATTCATAACACGGAAAGACCTTCCAACCAAAGCCGTTAATCACAAAGACGACGACGGCGTATGGTCACTGAAGCCCGGCTAAGCGGCGGGGTTTCCGCTGGTCAGTGGTCAGGTGACATTCGAAAGATTCGATTATTTAAATGATTGGATAGTTAACATCATAATCATAAAGGTTATCAAAAGGGTTTCGCGTAGGAATAAAAACTTGAATAATACATATTTCCGTAATGTGTAAGTTACGATTAAACAAGCTGGTAAAACATAAGTTTTCTCTAGTTTTGTCTAGGAAGAGGCATTGGATTACACCCGAGGGAGCGCAGCCTCCTGAAAACTTGCCTGAAAGAATCATTGACAATGAGTAAAGTAACAAAATAGATAATTAGTTGTAACAAATTACAAATTCACAAAAAAAGACTGACATAATTCGCACGGTGGGTGGGTCAATATTAGTCTTGTAGGTGAGAATTTAGGAAGGTAGAATAAAGAGGAAAATTTAATATATATCTGCACGCAACGATTAATTATTGTTAACGAAAAAAGATTCTAAGCAGAATTAGGTTCTATATGTTTTAAAAGGCTATAATAATTATGATTTTCATAACAATTTAATGTTAAAAAATTGTTAATACTTTAAAATATTAAAATAAAACCGTAACACTCAATTTTTTTACTTTTTTGAACATTAAGTATAACATATAATGAATCTCCTGTAAAAATTGAAAGTATTTTTATCAGTCTAACAATTGTATCCACAGAGTACCTACAGCATAGAAAATACGTAAAAAACTCTCAAAATTAGAATGTCTATAAAGAACTCAAATATAGCTGAGATTTGACCGCGTCTAGAAATAGCAAATGTACGTTTTCTGTCTGGATTTCAAGTATTTACGAATATTTTTAACTGGAATACAACAAAAAAAAAAAATTGAAAATAATAAACCATTATTCAGAAAAATTGCTTATAAATTTTAAAAAAAAATAACAATAAATGAACTCGTTTTGTTCAGAATCTAAAAATACATATAAAGGGAAAAATATGAGTAACTCAAGCGTAGCGAGAACTAAGATGTTTATATTTTTTATCTTCCTTCTAGCCTGTGGACACGTTATTTCCAAGTTGAACTTTATCTGATATTTCTTTGTAGCAACTTTTCTGAAAGCTCAAGTTATTTAGATTGTACTTTAAACGGATCATTTTTAATTTTCGACGCCATTTTTTAAGTAAAAGCACTTAAATGGGAAAAAATATAGGAAAACGTACATTTCACGATTTTATTATTTTATAAAAACATGGACGACGTTTTCTACTGGATAAAACGATTTAATCGAAAAATTACAAGGTACCTTTTTTGTTGACTTTTTAATTTACTTTCTTACGGTGTCATTGTCAAAACTTTTGAGCCACTTATGTGCATTTACGGAATTTTAATTTTTGGGAGTTTTTTTTTGCTGTAATTCGGTTATAAATACATGTAGAGACTTGAAACTTAGTAATAATACTTATATTGGACTTACCTAGACGTGATCAAATTTAAAAAATCATCGGAAAACCTTTTTTTTTTTTAATAAGCGTTTTGAAATCAAATTTAAACGAAAATCACAAAAAAATAATGATGGCACTTCAAATTATGTATTACCGAACTGCGCTCGGAATCGTCTTTCGTCAAACAATGGTTTATCGTTTCTTACAGATATAAATAAAAAAAACCTTAAGTATCATACCTTCCCGATTTCTCACCTACAACAGTTGCCGCTTCCTTCCCTAGTATCAGTTCTTTTTTATTTTTAATTAATTCGTTATCAATAATTTTAACTTTTTATTTATCGACCTTAATAATTATTACTATTAAATTAGGTACCTACTCGAGTCAGCACATATTTCACAGAAACATTATAATTTAACAAAGTAATTTAGAAAAATGACTATAATAAATAAACACCTACGTAAACATCGTTTTTATAATTTACGTTTTAATTTAGTAAAAATCAATATACTTTTTTTGACGTCTGGATACGATAATTATTAATATACGTACATTTTTTCTCAAGAAATTATTATAAGATTATTTTTTTTTCTATTTCTAATAAAAAACCACAGACATAAAAAGTATCATTCAGTAATTTTGTTATATTTTTTTAGTGTTATCGTAAATATTAGTAACATTGTGCAATAGGTATACTTGCCCCTGGTTATCGATCCGACTATATTTGTATTAAAAACTTTTATAATTAAATTTTATCCGAGACTGAAAAACAAAATTCGATTTTTTTTTTTTTATTCTGAAATATGTTCGCGTGCTGTTTTTGTATAGGAATATTAGTCTACAATTTGGTCTTAGAATTTTATATGATATAGGTTATTGATCATTATAGGTTTGAATATTATGCAGTAGGCTTATAAACTACGAATTATTTTTAAGAACACGGAATATAAAATATATATAATTAATTCAAATTTTCATTTAACTAGAATTACCTACACAAATCAATTAATAATTTTTTTACGAACAGTTAATTAAAAATAATAACGTTTTAGCTGTTATACAGGCCGATTATTCTTTTAAAACGAAAGTATCTTAAATAAAATCATTTAACGTTTCTACAGTGGCAGTAATAAAAAAAAATAATTTATCCACGAAATCTTCATGGATAAAATGCTAGTTCATGCTAAAATAATCGTACGAAACGCATTTTATAAAACGATTTAATGCGTTCGTTTTTTCTGGTCGTTGCGACCATACTAGAATACCACCAGTCATAATAAACCGATACATTTAGGGAAAAATGGTAAGTGGAACTAGGAGGGGGTAAATATTGATATAATATTATTTTAAATTATTATTTTTTAATAATTTAAATTTAATTTTCTAATAAGTTTAAGTGAACGATAAATTTTGATTTTAAATATTTAAAATTAAATGTTCAATATCGTTTTTTTAACATAACATTTTTGACGTTGAAAGTATAACGTTTACAGTCAACTAAAATAATACTGTTTTCTAAACATTTAAAAACTAACTAAAATACAACTTTAATTTATTATTTACCATTGCACAATGTTTGCTGGAATAGGGCGATCCTCATTTACAACGAGCCTAGTAATGTAAATGTTGCTTTCCGCCAATTTTAAAAAATGTTTGATTTCCGGTTTCACAAATATACCTGTTATGGTAAAATTATTATACTTAGTTTTGTTAAAAGAAAACAATTTTCCATTTGCGTGCACCGATGCATAAGCTTCACTTTCTACTGTGTATAAAAAATAATCAGCATAATTATTTTGGTGTAAGTTGGATACTGGGGACGAGTGCGGCCAATGTTATGGGTGCGTAGTTGAGAAGATGAGATACACAAAGTTATTTAATTTATACTTTTGAAAAAGGTAAACCATTGATAACGAAAAACGATTTGGAATGAAGTTCGATTATACATGTTTAGAACGGCCGTAATGTTTAGGATTTTCGTAAAAATTTAAAACTTTTATTGAACTTACTGTCAAATTTTCTAGCATTTCTGTATAGTCGAACAACTTTATCCACAGAGTACTTACCAAATAAAAAACTCACAAAATTTAAATTTCTATAAATAGCTCAAAATGGCTCAAATATTTCGAAAATTTTGCCGCATCTAGAAAAAATAAATATAAGATTTCTGTTAACATTTCAAGTCTACGAATATCTTAACTGAATTAAATTTAAAAAAACAAAATATTTTCCTGTATTTTCTACGTATTACAAATTATGTATTTTCGTACTGCACTCGGAATTGTCTTTCGTCAAGCAATCGTTTATCGTTACTTACAGGTGGAAATAAAATATAAAATAACCTTATATATCCTACTTTCTCAAATTTTCCCCTACATCAGTGGCCGCTCCCATTCCCAGTATCAGCTCATTTTTTTTTCAATCGTTTTGAAAATCTCAAAGGAAAACAAAATTACCTTTCAAAAAAGACGCTACACTATATATCGGAGCAAGATTTTTTTTTTTAACAAGTTGTTAACAGACAGTAAAAAAATGTTTTAATAATAGACATTAATAATATTCGATATTTCAGACGGCAAAATAAAGTAATTGAAATATTTTTGTAAAATTTGAAAAGAAACGTAAAGTGTTACTAAAACGTTTTAATCTAATTTGAATAACATTACTGGAAAGTTAACACAATGTTATATACTACATATTATATAATACTGTTTTGTCCGCTTTTTAAATTTTAAATTAAATTTAAATTTTTAAAGGTTTTAAAACATTAAAGCAATAATTATCAACCAAGTTAAAGCATATTCAATTTTTAATTATGTAAGAATAATAGTTATGATAGAAAAACACGAATCGCATACTTTCTTCAATCTTGATGGGATAGCAGATTATTTTTGTGACAAAGAAATCAATAAATAATTAATACGTAACTTAGTCGATTTTCGTTTGATTTTGTTTGCTATTTTAAAAAAATGTTTTTTTCGAAAATATAAAAACTAAAACGTATAAAAAAAATGTACTGGCCATCCACTTAGAATTTTCAAACTAATTACTGTAAAAACCCGCCGTATTCAAATATATTGATTTTCCACGGGGATACGTATACTAGAGGTGATACGAGACATTTGATACATGTTGCATACTCCGTGAGCACACGGGAATTTATTTATTTGTATGATATACGACAAGCACTCAGGAATAAAATGAAGCGACAAGTTTAAAACGTTTTCATTGGAAACATACATTGTTGCAAATGGAATTAAATTAAGAAACTATACAAGATATAAAACCGTATCAAAATTTTTATTGCAAAAGACAATTATTTATGAATTTATACGTGCGTCGTAGGTATTGACCGAAAATAAAATAAAATATTTAATAGAGATACTTACTGCAAATAAAACGCAGTTATCGTATTATTATGGATACTTCACGAACAATTTTCAAACAATCATGTGCACTAAACCTAATAAAATCCAATACATTTTTACTGCGTATTACGTCCGTTTACCTACCGGAATAAATTATCGTCGGACGCGAAACACGAATTTATTATTATATAAATAATATTATTGGTCCCGCGATAGGTTGTCAGACCGTTGTCGGTAAATACTAAATATATTGTACTATCAAGTTATAGTTTAAACGTTGATATTGGGATATTCGGTCTTTTCGTCCACAGATTCTTTCTTTTTTTTTTCTTTTTTTTTTTTTTGTAACTAGTTTAAGAAAATGCTTCATGAGTACTTTATACAAAACAAGTACTTTGATTTATATTACGCACTTTGGAAAACTACCCTTTACGTTTTTTATTTCTTTAGATATATAGGTAGTTCTGTGTGTTATCTCGTCACGTATATTTCGGGGGTAAAATACGAGTGCACCAAATGTTTTTGTATACAGGCTGCAAAGGGTACCCAAATGTTTCTTTAGAGGACATTTTTTTTTTTTTTTTTTTTTAATTTACCCGCAGTTAAAAAAATAGATAAATGAAACATAATAGTTTAAAACTACGAATAATAAATCATACGATCATTGTATAATGATAACGTCAATGTATATAAATTTATTGCCCATAAAAACCATTCCTAGTTAACGATAATTTGTATTTTATAGATTCAATTATGTATAACGTAAGCTAATAATAAATTTGGATTTCGAGAAAATGTAAACATCAATAACTCATATAATATTAGAATATTTGTACAAAAATACATAAATTTTTTAAATCTATAGGGTAGGTATATTAAATATTTTGATATTTTGAATACTAGAATTTAAAACTACAAAAATTTCAATCAAAAATCTAAATTTTATTATAATAATATAACAAATGCTCGCAATTAAATTAAAATAAAAGAAAGGAACCTTTATATTTTATCAAACGACGATGGTTATAAACGGCATACGAACGCGTAATGATAAAACATATTTTACTAGTCGAGTTGACTGTGTGGAATTCAACATACTAACATTCATACGGGTATTCTGTATTCTTGGCCGACTTGTATACGCTACAAAATAATAATAGTATAACTAGTATAACTTGAAAATTCATAATTACTGTGACCCATACATATTTAATGTACGACCTGAAAAAATTATTTTAATTTTAAAACACGCATTACCGCGATCAAAACGATTAATTAAACTTATCTTCATTTCGATAGAATAACTGACTTACCCACATAATATTACACAGTAACTGAATGTATACAATGTGTAAAACACAGTATTTTTTTACAGGGTATCGTTCCACCGATATTGGGTTGATACCAACATTAATCGAGTACCTATATTCGATTTAAGGTTTAAAAATTCAAATTTATAAACACATATACCATGTATGTACGCTCTCATACATAACATAAGACGCTCATTTTCACGGAAACTATTGACTTTTTTCAAAATTCGCTTTTCAGAACATTACAAACAAGCAGCTCTAAAATGATACATTACCATTATTTTTGTTTATTTTAGAGAGTTAAATCACATTGGTTTACAAAGAGAAACCTATAAAAAACAATTCCATAGACGAATAAAATTATAAAGTTGAAATTTTTAATTTTTGTCAACTCGTTTTAATTTGGGCAGGAAAGCAGTAGAATATCATTTGTGTGTCTCGTCAACGGGTTGGCGTAAATTACAAATTTGAATACTAAAATGTTTTTAAATATAAACTTCGTCTATTTATAGAACTTTAATTGAGGTCACTTATTAAATACGAAAATTTACTAGTAGTTTTACCATTAAAAATAAGGATTGCGAAAAACCGGAAATATAATATCCACTTGTTTCTTAAATGTTCTAAAAAATAATTTCGGAAAATGTTAATACTTCCCCAGGTAATAAGTGTCTTACGTTATGTTGGTCACGATGTTTAATTATTTTTAGTTCCAGGGAAAAGTATTTTATTTTGAAAGTTAGTATTTATTTCACTGCATAAGAAAAAAAACATTTCCGTGGGTTATAGAAGAAGAAGAATATGGGATTATAGAAGTTACTAATAATATAGAACGATCTCGTACGTTTAACAATCGAAAACTATCAAGGAACCCATATGGAATAATTTAGACCCCAGTGGTTCTTAACATCTTAACCTTTTTTATTTCAACGCCCCTTCACCGAGATAACTGACTGTTATCGCCTCCTCGTGTAAAACTATAGACTTGGTATTGCCTTACTGGTTTTTTCTGATGACCTTTTTTTTTACCTTTTACTTTTTACCTAACCAAGTATTATAAGAATCCTAAATTAATTTACGTTTATTTGTAATAATTTTTGACATAGAAATTAGTCAATAATTCCAATTTCACAAAACTAAAATTCGTATGTACACATTATTGTAATAAGAAAATTACAATTGTATATACATAGATTTAGTTTATGAGATGTTCGCAAGCGCGGTAATAACGAAATTCCTCGTGAAATGGCCGGTACGTGTACTAAATTATTCGTCATGTAACCATTTTTACTAAGAACACATCTGAATATTCTCAAGCCGGAGTAGTAATTGCAATCGGAGAAAATTATAGGGATAATAATACTTCCGAAATAATAAATTCGAATGACACGAGTTTTAGCACAGCACCGTCGAGATCGTAAGAAATTATAACAATTGACATAATGTTCGTACCAAATTCAAAAGATTCAAAAGTTTCTCTTTTACTCGGGAATCACGACAAAATTAAATAATATTCCAAGGACTCGTGAGGACATAATATATTACAATAACATACCTAAATTATAATAACAGGAACTTCACAAAACGACTCTTCTGGACTCTGGTATGCGAAAACACTGCTATAAATACCATGACTACCTACGCGACAAAATATTATCATATTAAAATCTAATATTAAAATATTCGTTTTGTAACTACGGTTTGTTTCGCATAAAACACGGGTGATTTTAAATGCAAAGAGCAAAATTCTTAGTGACCCTGTGCGCTTTCACGTGAAATTAATATTTATTTCCATAAAACCGAGAACTTAAAAATTCCATGTATACTTGTTTTAGTTATTTTGACTGTGATAATTAATGATATTAGCAATAAAATTGCTATTCCAAATAGTACGAGTAACAAGGCCATTATTCCAGGACGAACAAATTTGAACAAATCTTTCGAACAATTTGCTGACAGCATAAAGAATCGAGTAACAATAATATAATAAGCAGTGGCGCAACCAGGATTTGTCAAAAAGCTGGGAGGTTCAAATATAATAAATAATTTCATTACAATACAAAATACAACTTTTTAAGTCAAATACAGGTACCTATTGATAAATGAAATGTTTATAATTCAATGGTCTAATATCATAACTATCACAAGCAAAAAAAAGAGTTGTAATGATTCAAAGAAAATAGAGTAGTAATACTTAATCATGTTATATTAATACAAAACTGTACAAGAATGAAAAAACAAAAAATTTTATAATTGCACAATTTTATACCTGCTAATTACTGAATATAATAAAATGATGTACTACTAAATATTCGTAGTAAAAAAATCCAACCGCCAATTCATTAACCGAAACCGACACATTTCTATGTATGTTGAGAATAGCTAATCTATTTAATGTATTTTCCAAGTTTATATTCCTAAAATATATTTTAAAATTTATAATATATAATATTTAAAATCAACATTTATTTTTTAAACATTTATACGATCCAAACGAGAGGGAGAATTCGGACCCAAAATCCACGTCTTTGGTTGTGTCACTCATTATAGACGAAGAAATAGAAAACTATTCATAACAAACAAATTAAGCTATTTATGACGTAAAGAAAAAAAAAATCGGAAATATCATTTTAGTGATAAAACATTTTCAATTTCATAGAGAAGTGATTCGGAATCTTTGTATACTACCTTATTTAACGTGAACGTTAATTAAGACGAATTCAGATAAAATTATTATTTTCTTCCCAATCCTTGTTCACCGTTAAACTTCCTCAAAACTTAATATCGTTCGGTTTAATTTATATGAAGTCGAATCAAAAAAAAAAAAAAAAGTCCTAAAATAATTAGGACGGGTGCAGTCACAATTTAATGTATACGTGTAAACAATAATAAACCATTGCTAACAAAAAAACAATTTTTAGCCGAGTTCAGTTGTTATTGATGCTTTCTCAACAATATACATGTCATGTTATGGTAAAATAATTAAATAAGCATTGTATATTTTCTTTAATAATATTTGTTTAATATACCATTTTCCCGTTTTTCCTGGTCGTTCACATTTGTTGAAAACTCTCGGAAAAATAAAAAAAAAATGACCTCTTTTAAGTACATTTCCAGTCAGATTAACTTTCAGAAAAAGTGTTAATATTGTAAATTGGAACTGTAATTCCTGATTACTGGTAGAATAATCGCAATATTTTACTAATATATTTCGTACATTTTCTCGGTTTTCCCGTGTTTTTTTTCTGTTTTACACATTTGATGAGAAAACTCCTGAGAAAATCGAAAAATGGCCTCCTTAAAGTATCTTCCCGCACCGGTTTACTTTCAGAAAAGGTGCTGCACTTAAAATCGAAGCGAGATTTTTGGTAGACAAGTGTCGCATAAATAAAAAAACAAAAAAAAACAAAAGTAAACATCTTTATAAAACCATAAGATTCTTCATTCCACTCAGAATCTAAAAATAATAATTCCGGTGTCCTAAAAGTATAGTGCCCGTGTGCCGTGAGTCTTCGTGACACAATAAATCATAGGTACTATCCTCCCCCCCCCCGGGGAGCGGGGGTTTGTGTTCCAAAGTCATTCTGAAGTCGCGAAGTATGAGCATATAGCATTCGAACCTATTATTTATAATGTACTCGTAATATGGTATCGCATTAGTGTTCTGATCACAAACCATGACTATAGGAGCACGCGATATCGGCCAAAGCACTTTCCCTGACAATGATCCACGTCATGCATACGACGGTTTTTCGTTATACTCTAAGAAAATTTTGAAACTACATAATCGTTAAATGTTACATTTTACCATCACCATTCCGCGACAAGAACGAAAGTGTTCGTTCAAGATGATAATAATTTTGGTAGGTATAAAATATTTTCGCTATTAATTTAATCATCTCCGTGTACCTCTATAAATATAATTTATATCGACGGTCACAGCATATTATATGTACTGTAATTATTATTATTATCACATTTTTTTTTTTTTTTTCGAAAACTATAAAATTATCATTCTAACGTGTCATTATCACCGCGATGTAAATATATCGTTAACATAATCTAAATAACAGAATAACTGAAAAAAAAAAAAAACCAAAAATTTAAATTAACTTGAAATCTTCGTGGCTGAATTATGATAAAAGAATCACCCTGTATACTTTAAATTTATGTATAATCACGGTTTGATGACGATTCACGAAAATATTCTTTCGTTTATTTTTTTTTCTTACATCCCAACGTGAATTCAATATCTCTTATAATCCTTTCTATAATTTATACATGTCAAGATCAACACTAGCACACTCTACTGGAGATATTTAGCTATATAATTTAAATACCAATCCTATGTAAAAAAATTTTAAAAATTTAAAACGGGAAGGCGGAATCCGGTATTGAGCTCGCATTTCGTTTTTAACCGCCTTCTCGTTCGATATAATTATTTTAATGCCGTGGGAATTATTACGGCAATTTGGATAGGTCGTCATTATATATGCTGCTGCAGGTCGGACGAGTTGGATGTATGTCGTACAGTCTCTTTATAAGTCGTATAAATCGACCGTTTGCCACATTCTCAAAACCGATTGAAGCTAAACTCGTTGGTTGCTTTTGCATTTTATGTATAGCTTATCTATAATTAATATTGATTTCCACTAAACAAGTAATTGTTTTTTTATCAATTTTTCTAGAAATCAGACTGTCTAGATGAAATACATACAATTATTATACAATATAAACCGTTGGATTCGCATATTTGTATAGAATATTATATAAGGAAATTGAAATATTTCACCGTAAAATATTATTTTGAAAACTTACGTCGGTGATCAACGCAATTGTTTATACGCAAATTAAATATAAGAAACCGTAGACTCGATAGTGAGATTCTATTGGTGAGTGTTATAATTCATTAGTGCAAATAAGTAATAATTCAGACCGATATAATTAATGAATAAATTAATAGTATTTATTATTAAGAAAAATTAACACAAATTTATTGTGTTAGTGAATTAAAACCGAAAAAAGGAGATGATAACGCTGACGAAGATGCCACCTTTGTAGGTGGAAAGTAAGTAAAATAAAATACGTAATAATTATTATTGGTTTATTTGTAATTATACAAAACGATAAAACATTGATAACGAAATACGGTTCTGATGGTAGTTCAATCGAACATGTTTTTAAATACGATACTAGTCTAAATTTTAATTTAAAACGCTCATAAATAAATATAAAACTAAGTATTACATTGTGACCGATATTTGTTGAGCACCAAATGCAACATATAATGAACTTTTCAATAAATTTGCAAGAATTTCTGTTCAGTCAAATAATTTTAATCAATATAAAGCAAAACTAAATAAAAAAATTAAAAACTCAAAAATATTTTGAATATTTTACCACGTCTAGAAAAGCCAATATAAATAATCAATGAAAATTGCAGGTTCCTAAGGTTACATTTAAACGAATTCTAAAAAAATATCGAAAATAATGAAACTGTTATTGCCGAAAGAATTTTTCCCTACACATTTATTTCCGAATTTTCCCGATAACATAATCCCAAAAATAAAAATAGGCTTCATTCCAACAACTATAATTCTAAAACTCTACAAAAAACTCTTGCCTTTTTTGTTTGGACCAAAATTATAGTATACAAATTATTAACAAACAAAAAAAGAACTGATACTAGAGATGGAAGCGGCAACTGTTGTAAGTGAGAAATCGGGAAAGTATGATACTTAAGGTTTTTTTTATTTATATCTGTAAGCAACGATAAACCATTGCTTGACGAAAGACGATTCCGAGTGCAGTTCGGTAATACATAATTTGAAGTGCCATCATTATTTTTTTGTGATTTTCGTTTAAATTTGATTTCAAAACGCTTATTAAAAAAAAAAAAGGTTTTCCGATGATTTTTTAAATTCTATCACGTCTAGGTAAGTCCAATATAAGTATTATTACTAAGTTTCAAGTCTCTACATGTATTTATAACCGAATTACAGCAAAAAAAACTCCCAAAAATTAAAATTCCGTAAATGCACATAAGTGGCTCTAAAGTTTTGACAATGACATGGTAAGAAAGTAAATTAAAAAGTCAACAAAAAAGGTATCTTGAAATTTTTCGATTAAATCGTTTTCTCCAGTAGAAAACGTCGTCCATGTTTTTATAAAATAATAAAATTCTGAAATATACGTTTTCCTATGTTTTTTCCCATTTAAGTGCTTTTACTTAAAAAATGGCGTCGAAAATTAAAAATGATCTGTTTAAAGTACAATATAAATAACTTGAGCTTTCAGAAATGTTGTTATTAATAAAAATCAGACAAAGTTTAACTTGGAAATAACGTGTCCACAGGCTAGAAGGAAGATAAATAAAATAAACATTTTAGTTCTCGCTAGGGAATCTAAGAATCACTTAAAAGTTATAAAGTTACTCATATTTTTCACCGTGTATGTATTTCTAGAGTCTAAGTAAATGAGTTAATTTATTATTATAATAAACAGCAATTGTAAAACAAATAGCACCCTCGTTACGCTCAGAATCTAAAATTAAAAATAAAGTACACATCATAAAGAAACTAATACATTGCTCAACCAACTCAAAATCTAAAATATACTCACAATTGTCAATTATTTATCGATGTCATTTTATCAGTTTAACTCGATAACTAAATTATACAACGCGGTATCTTTTTTTTTTTAAGAGGATTATCCGATAAATTACAGTGCTAGTTGTAGTCTCGGTGCAGTACATGAAATTAATAAATATAATTATTCATGATCGTAATTATCGCCGATTTTTCGAAAAATGATTAAAATAAAAAAAATTAATGTAACTGTGTAATTATAACGAGACGAGCGACAGAAATTCAAGCTGTAAAAACAACAAAAATCATATACTTATGCATTAAGGTAAAATATATAAATTTATAAAATAAAATAAAATTGGTACTTGAATAAATAAATAAAAACAAAGATGGAAACCATTTAATTTGTTCGTTTTCGTTTTTCTTATTGAATATAAAAAACAATATTTTGATTTTACGTGTCTAACCTTTTTGAGTACTCGTATTACATTTTTGATAAACGTTATTTAAACGTTTTTTTCGTTTATTTGTTTTTCTCTGAAATTAAAGATACAAATACTGAAATATAGAATAAATATTTAAAATATTATATTATAATATTTTTAAATTTATAGTTTTACAATAAAATTTAATAATTTCTTAATGCCAATGTATATATTAAATAACACATTTTACAAACATTAACAATTTTTTTTTATTTATAACATAATCAAGTTACTTAGAAATAACATGTTAGTTTTAATCGCATACGTTTGGGAAACTAAAATTATAGAACTATCATACATCGCCGAAACCAATAAATAATAATCAAAGCTTTCCCTTTACTATTATCAACAATTAGTTATCAGTTATCAGAATTACCACTTTTTCAATAATAGAATTATTATTACCACAGAGCTATAATAAAACTATTTATTTTTTAGTTATTTGTATTATGGTATAGTTTATTTCTATTTCCGTTTTTATAATTTTTCGTTTCAGTTCTATTTTTTTTTTTTTTTTTTGCGTTTTCGTTATCGTTTTATTTTTTTTGTTTTCATTATTGATTTTTTTCGTTTAAAAATTGTTTCCGTCATTAACTAAAAGATAATATTTTCGTATTTACTGAGAGTGGAAATAAGCTTGGGATAAATAAGATAATATACTTAAGAGTTAAGATTTTCCTTTAATATTATTTGAAAAAAAAGAAATAAATGTAAAATTGCACTTAAAATTTTCTTACGGTGATGAATATAGTCTTTGAAAATGATTAACCTATATTCGGTAAAATAACTAATGGGTACCTGCGTAATAAATTATTTGCAACATTATTTTGACGTGCATCTGTCCTGCTTTTAAGGAAAACGTTAATGAAATATGCAGAAGTAAAATTAATTTAATGCTATTTTGTGGGTATAGGCTGATAGGCCTAATAGGCCTATATAGGCCTATTACAACATTTTTATATTTAAAAACGCATGAAAACAATTTAAAAAATAGTTTAATATATCGTACAATATTTTAACATTCGGCACTCAATTATATATCATATTGTCAAACCAAACTATATTAACATTATTTTAAGTTCATATTATAAAAGCAAGTTGAAAAAAAAAACCTATATTCCATATACGATCGGCTCTTCTTCGGACGACGAAAACTTTTATTTTTTACGTTCATTACCTTAAATAGTAAAGTCTCTTTGAAATAATTACTTACGATTCGAATTTCTCGGCAATAATATGGACTTTCTAATATTGTATGCTGGGTAATGACACGTGAACACAATATCGTAATATTATACTACCAATTAGAAATTATGAATTTGAACGATACCGTATGCATTTTAAAAAATAACTATATTATTTAATTTTATAATACAAATGTATAGTTTGATTAACAACTCCAAATATTATTTTTCAATTGTTCGCTAAATAAATGGTAAATACAATGTTTTTTTTATTTTTTCCAACTACTGCGCTTTCTTTGATAAATTTACATATCTAATGAATAAAATTATGTCTTGAAAATTCGGTTGATTTTAAATAACTTTTCAAAAAAAAGTAATTTAATGCTCTGTGACTCAATAATAATAATAATAATGTGGAGATCAAATAAATTACAGCAAGAAAAATTAGTAGTTGGTAGGTAGGTTTCTTTTGAATATAAGAGATCTGAAACATATTAAACAGATCAACTGCCACAGAAAAAATACTACAGATTACCCAAGTTGACATTTTTTCATCAATACATTTATTACCAGAAAAAAAAAAATGCTTGTAATTCATAGAAACTATATATTATTATTATTATTATAATATATGTAAACATATAACCCCATTACGGTTTTTTTATGAATACCAAATGCGAAATGTTTTTTATTTGTTGTGATATCGTATTGCTATACTAAAAAAAGTTATACTTAATAATTCTATGTTTCTATTTTAATTTTTTCAATTATTATTTGCACGTATACCTACGAGGATAAAGGAATGGACTCGTGGCGAAGAGGGGGTCAACTTTGTTAGAAAAAGATAGGATACCTACAACTTATCGTGTCAATCATCTATACCAATCTATACGCATGGGAGTGAGAGCAAAGTTTAACGACAAAGAGAACAACATCGTTTGATAAATACAGCATACAATTTAGGTTTTATCATAATATGTCCAGGTATTGGATATCTCTTTCTAACAATATTAGTATTGGGCGAAAACCTAAAGCAGGGTATGAAAGACGTGTAGTCCATTATATTAATATATCTAAGATACCACAACCGAGAAAATTATGTTAAAATCAGTGCTTAAGCCACCGCTGTATGAATACTGAGTAGGCTATGCTGGAATGGAATTCACAATGTATTTTTATTACAATAAGGAAAAATATGCACACGAAAAACTGAAAATTTGCAAAAAAAACCGGATCTGTGGTTTTTATTTTTACTAAAACTCAATAAAACCTATACAATAAAATATAATAATATTCTGTTTCCTGTTTTCTCAAAATGAAATGGAAATTTGACGAGAATGAAATTGAAGCGGTTTAAATAGTCCGTTATAAATACCAAATAAAAGTCTACAATATAACATAGTAAGAGATGGAGGACATAGTGCACGTTCAAATAACATCAATTACCTAAGTATTTTTTTGGTCAGTTTTTGCAGAAAAACAACAGACATAAAATGTATCACACCGTGAACGTATGTGTCGAAGTATTTTTCGAAAACTATTAGTAAACTTAAACTCGAGAAAAAAATACATTTTTAAATTGCTCAACAATTTGTTAGGTATAGTTTATGTATAGTTCTGATATTTATTTGTAATTTAAAAATTCTTTAAACAATATAAGGAATAATTTTTAACGAAATTTGAAAACCCATAACAATATAAAACTGCTTGAATATACTTTTAAATTTAACATAAAACTCAAACCTATAAATTGGCTGTGTTCTATTTTTTTAAAAAATACGAAAGTGATAATATTATGGCCTTGTATCGGTAAGATCATTTGTAGTATACACACAGAGTCCTCTTATTATCGGTTTCAAAATTCACATTTGGTATCAAAATGAAACGAGTGTCTTGTTTCCCGACACACCAAATGTAGAGCAGTCGCAATTGTCTTTTAGTTTCGCTGGTTTAATCGTTATTCAAAGAAAAAATGTACAGTTTTAACAAATTTGATAAAAAAAAAAAAAAAAAATCAAAACGTCATCTAATAATGAATTTAAAACACATTAATACACGCAATACGTCGTTTTCTTTTTTCGACGTTTAAATTCTAATTTACAATTCTATGTACGAAACGCTGAAGCTTTGTGAAAACTATTTTCAGTTTCATAATAGTTTTTTTTTTTTTTTTTTTTTTTTATTTGTTTTATGTGTATATACTTTCTCACTGCACTCTCTCGTATATTAATGTTATTTTGTTCGATAGACACTCTAACAGATTAAAATTAGGTAGCAATAGATATATATATATATTTATATTATTTCGTTCGTCTAATAAAAATCGGATTAATAGATATAATAATGAATTTATATTGTATAGCACGCATTTAAAACAGTAGCCCGTTATTATTTAATCGACTAGAATAAATACGGTACCTATTTAAACAGTGAACACCGGTCGATTTATTAATTTGATTAAACCCGTCGAAGCTGAACTTTTTTGAAAACTATTTCCAATTAGAAAAAGACTTTATGACACAAACGATTTCTTAGTCACATTATATGTAATACTGTGTAAAAGAAAATACTTCCCTAACTAACTTCTTACTAGTCTAACTTCTTTACCTTTTTTTTTTTTTTTAAACAGACATACTTCCCATTGCGGGTGGATAACCGTTGAAGGAGAACTGTCAGGAAAGTATAGGTCATAGGGTATATTAACTACGGAAATCGATTCAGAGTGGAACTAGGTAAACTGATAGGATTATAGTCTTAATCGTGTTTTTTTCCCCTTGTAGTCAAAGTAACCTAGAAAACCAATATATTATCATTATTGTTGCGATTTTCTGTTTGTTTTAGATTGAGATTGGGTTTTTAAAAAAAAAAAAACAAAAATATTTGTAGTACGACCCGGTGAAAATTCTTTATATTTCAAGGTACTGTATAAAAAATTCTGAGCTTTTTTACTAACCGAAAAAATGTTTTCCGAGAGAAAAACATGTCTTAATAAAACTAAGAGCTTTTTCGTTATATTATTTTGAATTTGAAATTCGTTTAAGCGTGTCCGTCCAACTACACAATGATTTAATACAATAGAAACCATTTTTAATGGCATTCAAGGGACTAGTGAAAATTATTCATAGTAATCTATTGCCACTTGTCATTATAACCAAAATGATGAAATAAAATATAAAAACTTAATTATGTATGTTGTATATGTATTTGTACGAAAATAATATTGTATTACAATCAATGAGCGATGTTTGTATCACTGAATCGTGACTTCAATACACACAAAAAATGAGGTTTATAAGGCTAATCGTTTTCGCGCCTCGTTGCGTAATCAGTATATCTTTAACTGTGTCTTCGATAAAAATTCAATACTGCAGTCATTGTAGATTATAGATTTGTCCAAAGTAACCAAAAATAACTGTCATAACATCCGTATAGTCATTATGTAGACATCATAATAATCGATTCAAATTGGTACGTACAATACAGATTTTCCGTGACCTTCAATCTAAGCGACACCTGATATGTCACTAAAACCGATGTCATTATACGCGGTATCTACTATACTTAACAAAAAATGTACTTACGGCAACAATAATTACGGGTGTCTATGATGTTATGTTGTCTAAATAAATACAAATAAATCGATAAGTTTCACTTCGCGGCGAACTAAATGAACATTCATTTGATGAATCATTATTTCATAGTGAGTCACAAATCATAATAATAATGTGATAATATTATATTATGTTAATAACTTTATACATTCTTGAAATGCATCATCCGAAAATTCCGCAGGTAAAAGTAATAATGCTAATTTAATACAAAAATAATTAATATTAGAATATGTTCAACCGATTACAACTTTATTATTGCTACATTTGAATTATTAATAAGGATCGTTCTTGGAATCCCTTCTTATAAGTACTCAAATATAAACTATAAAAAAGTTAAAAGAGACAACGACTAAGAGAACATTAAGATAAGAAAAAAAAATCCTACCTAGAAAAAAAAAGAAGAAAACAAAAACCAATACGATCTAGAAATTGTTTCTGCAGATTAATAAGTCCCCCAATCGGATCAAATTGTCCGCAGAGGAATTTAAAACCGTGAGGACAAACATCAAAATATCCCCTGAGACAATTTGATCCGTCGGAGACATTTTGATCCGGTTACCAAAATTCACTTTTTTGCATAACGGATCCAAATGTCACCAAAAAACCCCGATCAAAAAGTCCCCGAAACGAATCAAACTGTTTTTAAAACGGATAAAAATGTCCCGTTACTCTGCTACGGTGCAGTTTTATACTGTTGAGTTTCGTCCCTAACGCCACGTTGGAAAATATTGTTTTTTTTGTAGCGATGAAAACGTTCAGAAAGGTTTATCTGGCAGCGAATAAATAGACAATTAAATACTAACGGTACTTCAAATGGTTAGTTTGTGTTTTTTTTGACAATAGTCCTCTTGAAAGTTGCGAAAATTTAACAAAAACGTAAAAATATTAAAATAAATTCAAACAGCACACTGAGATGATTTTAATTTTTGCTGCTTTACCCGTGAATCTCCATTCAAGTTATCGTTGCTTTCAAAAAAAAAAAAATAATAATAATAATAATAATAATAACAATAAATACTTGTTTGACGTGTGTTGTGGTTGTGTCACTGTGGTCCACTGAGAATACATCAGTGACCTACTCAAGGTGCAAAGAATGTCAGATTTTCAAACCTATTTTGTTTCACCATAAATTAACAATAATGTATTGCAATATAATACCTACGAATATTTCGGAATAGTGTTAAAACTGTATTATTGTATGCATTAAACATTATTGGAACTGCTAGCGTTGACTTTTAGACAAAAACGGAAATAAATTCTGTATATTAGACATAATATGTTATTACTTTTTATCCCAAATAAACAGAAATATTATGAAAATTTCCCTTTGCTTCGTGACGACGTTTTATGTTGGTACCTGCACCAATAATAATAATATTGTTATTACCGTTTGCACACGTGCATTTCGAGAACACAAATAAAATAGGACAATATACTATATTATATACTCGCGAGGATGATGGATTATCACTTTCAAAAACCAATCCCATTCAACAAAGAAAGTTGTTTGAAAAAGTACGAGTAATAATCTCGCATCTAAAAAAAAACAGAATAATTTCAATCCGTCCAAACCGTACGAGTCGGCTAGGTAGTCGTTATTTAATTTCCAAATCGAACATAAAATTTACTCGGACCTCCAGGAAAACGTGTTTAAGTCACTAGACATCATAAAAGACTTTGACCTATAGGATTATACTATTTACGATACGATTAAATCTACAATCTAGAATTAATAATAATTAGAAATTTAGAGCACCGTCGTCGTTATTAAAATGCAATATTTTATCGTATGTTAAATTAAACCGAGGACTAAATACATGTCAAACTACACACTTATAATATACGGAGTGTCCGCCATATTTTTCCAATGGTAATATCTGTGTTAATATTCTAATTTTTTTTTGTTTTTTTCAAACAGGTTTTGTGTGACGCGGTAATATAAAACTACATTTTAATTTTCACCCCTTAATACTAGGAAAAATACATTTTTATTCGTTCCCATTTCATACAAGTCACTTTTTAATAAATACTAATATAAAACTTTTAATGTATCATGCGTACAAAAGTATCCAATAAATAGTTCCTTAAAAAGTTGATTTAATTTCTAGAGAAGGGTTATAAATTATTTTTATTCGCGATAGAGTTATCTACCGTACTTTTACTAGATTTCTGATATTGTGATTTTTTATCGCGTAATGTAGTTGTAACCATATAGTTCGCTTCTATTTGTTTACTGTGAAAATTAAAACGGCTAGTGGTTTCTAGTGGTTAAAGGATGAAAATAAAAATTGTATTTTTTTCTTTGTCCTCTCAAGAAAAATCCGATTACAAAAAAAAAAATTGAATATTAAAAAAATATTACCATCAAGAAAATACGGTGTGACACTCTGTATAATATAGGTAACCTAACCTTTGATATATTAAATCGAATTCAAACAAAAATGATGCCGTCCGTGAACGGTTCCGTCTCGCTATTTCGATACCTATAAGACGAGTAGAGAGAGAGAGAGAGAGAGAGAGAGAAAGTAAATGCGCGTGTGTTTACGTGTGTGTGTGTGTGTAGCGAAGAGAGAGAGAGATAGAGAGAAAAATCGATTATGCAGATATTTCCATACATTATAATAATATCACCGGAGACCGTTATTATAATATAGTTGATATTGTCTACGGGTCTATACCGCGCGGAAATCGGCAAAACGTAGACAATATTATTACAGTAAACAAATAAAATAATTGCGGATAAAATGTATACGTTTAAAGCGATCCGGAAGAAGATATTTATCAAGTGAAAGAAAAAAAAAAAATTCGTGTAGAATGAAAAATGTTTTTAGATGTCTATAAAGTTAAAAAAAAAAAAAAAAAAACTTTGCATGTGGTGTCGAATGCAGTGCAAACAATAAAATTGTCCATCACGGTACATACAAACGCGCCTAACAATATTATTCAATACCATTGTGAATTTCCATGAAAATATTGCAAAATAGTAACGCGGTTTTTACAAGAATAATATTTAGTTTCAATGACGTTTTGTTAATTTTTTATCTATAAATTTTATTATTTTCGAATAAACATTACGCCGTTCTCAACCCAATTAGAACTCAATCAATGCTGAACTCGACGCGTACGGTTTAGTGTGATCGTTTGTTATTTTTACTTCGCGTCTACTTGTCGAGCACGAGTTTCCAAACTTTATCCGTAACGCGTCGCGGTCGGTCACGTCGTCGTCGTGTGAAAACGGAATAATATAATATCATTGGAAAATCGTATAAATCGGCGACAATAACAGTTGCCCGCGTCGCATCGACGACGACGATGTGTCGTAGAAATATTTTTGAAATTACGCGCACAAACACACACACACACACACACACACCTGGGTCGGGTAGCCCATTTGTACTCAGACCGGCCGATAATACGTCCGCTTTCTCTTTGACGCTCACACGTACACACACGCGCTCGCACTCACACATGAACGTGCGCCGCGGTCATGTACATACATGTAAGCGAGCGGGTGACCGTGAAACTGGTTACGGACCGGACTGCCGCGGTCCACCCGGGGTTACCTATTATGCCCGATACCTTAGCCGTGAACGCGCGCTTATAACCGCGGACGATCCGCGCGGTAGCCGTGACCTACAACCACGGTCACGAGAGCAGCTCCCTCACGGTCCCCGAGGTAGGTGCCGGCTATTATTACGCCGTTCATTCAGAACCACCGCCGGTGCCTGTGGATATGTACATTGTTTTGCACGCGGGGTTTTCGTGTCCGGCCGACGCGTATCATTCGCGTCGTTCGAACCGGCGCGATATTATACCCACGAATCCCGTACAGGACCAGCGGCTCCGGCAACGCGCGAGGTGGCCGGTGCCCGGTCCACGAAACGTTCGCATAAAAAACGACGACGATATAACAAACAAAAAAAAAAAAAAACAAAAACTCTCGCTACGGCAGCTATAAAGCGCGGAAACTCGCTACGTGTATTAGGCCGAGTGGCATTTCAATCGAGGCGAGTGTCGCGACGGCCGACGTTCAGGAATTTAATAATTACGACGTCGTCCGTCGGCTCGTCGCGTGTGCCCTTTGTGGGTCACTGGGTCTCCTCTACGCGATATTGTAGTGGACTGGCACCGCCACCGCCGCCGCCGCCGCCGCCGCCGTCCGTCCGTCCTCTGCGCTCTGACGGTCCTGTCCGCCGGTCCCCGAGGTAGAGGACGACGCGCGCGCGCCACGGCCGCCGTCCGAGTATTATCGTTTTTCGCCGATACACGGTCGCCCTGGGATTTCTCCCGTTACGGAGAGGGGTACGAAAAAGAAGGGAAAAAAAAAACGAAAGTCCACGCGCAATACGCTTAGGTGTTACAGGTGTTGTAATGTCGGTATGCACTTACCTGCCGACGAAAAATCGTCTATTCCGATCAGAGTTTTGAAAATATTCCAAACGTCGAAATCGGGACGGGTCGGTGAAAGTGCGGACCGGTCCGGCGGCGCGGCGTAGTCGCGTACAGCGACGGCCGGTGAAAAATCCCAATCGAAATTTGAGCCCGAGAAACCGCGCCGCCGCGGCACATAGAACTACCGCGAGGCCGAGTGCCGCTATACCGCGACCGCGGTCACGGGGGGAACCGGTCCGCGCGGCATTTCTTTCGGTTTCTATTTTATCCGGCTATCGTACGGCTGTGTTAAATACGGCCGACGACGGGTAATTTATTTGTATTTTGGTTTTTACTCGGGACGAAATTCGGGTCAAGGATGTCAGGACGACGACCGGTTCAACGCACTTAATAAGGAACCGACCACCGCGCGATAATAATACCGCCGATGACGACGACGACGACTTCACTCTCTCGAGACGGCCAGGTGTACACTACGCACGTACCTATATACATAATAATTATTATTATTGTTGTTGTATCGTTTTGATCGGTGATAGAACACGGCGCGCGGCTGAAATTTACGCGGTTTTCAAACATATATGAACGGTTCTGGATAAGAGCGATTCGTTTCAAAAACGACTTTTTACGCCGATTTCACGTAATAAACGCAATCTGTCTGTGTTCACGATATAATATTATCGTCGACACTCGCGACGCGGTGATCATTCCCAATGGAATCGCTATTACGATACAGTTATAAAATTACGGGATGATTTGTTTAAAACTGTACGATATGTCCGATATTGTTGGACAGTTGACAATAAATAAACGAAATAAAAATGAAAGTAGAAGAAATGAGAATGTTAAAGCGGATGTTCATGACCGGGTAGTGTAGGATGAAAAATGAAATCGCAGTCACAGCAGACAGAAATTAGAAATAATAGATTATTGATATGGTATGGACAATGTCCATTGGACATAAAACAAGAAACTATAGTGTTATATAGTCAAGAAAACGTGCGGGTTAAGGAAATATGAGGCTTACTGGGATAATTAATGGAAACCGAGTAAGAGGTGGCAAGCGCAACCCCCGTGGAGCCGTCACTCTCTCGCCGTCCCGTGTACCACATGATGTTACATTTTTATGTCAAACAGTGTAATATTTAAATTTCTTAAGAAATGATTTCGATTTCGTTTTATCAAATGCTCGAATATTTCGTGATAAGGTAGGTCTGAACAAAAGTGATTAGATGTTGTTACGGATCATGCAATATGAGGCCATTTAAAGTAGACGTAACAATATCTAAAGGATAAAAAGACGTGGAGTTGGAATATAAGAAAAATATTATATCGGTATTAGTCATCAGCCTATTGTCAATCAACGAATTGCACCTATATACATTTATTATTATTTATTTCATTGTGTTATATTTATGTTTTTGTTGAACAACTTTATATTTTAATATTAAAATATGGTTTTTTTTTTTTTTTATTAAATTTGACTTGCACATACACTAGCCATACGAAATAAATAAATAAACTATACTAGTATAAAATGCCATAATAAAGTTCGTTTTTTTTAAAAAATATTATTCTCGATTGACACTGACAGTCAGATCACTGGACTGTAACAAACATTAAAATTCATACATAAAATCGGCTTTGGTTGATTAAATATTGTGCAGATATTTTTAATGAAACATTGGAATGCTGACATTGTTTATCATTTTATCAACTTGTTTTTTATGTTGTCAGATTTTCTCTATCAGTTTAATTTGCGTTTCGATAGATAGGTTATTTTTAATAGCATTAACAAACTGTTATATATTATTTATGGGCAGTGTTCGTGAAAAAAAAAAAAAAGTCACTTTATATAATTTTTTAAGAGACATAAGAAAAACTGAATATTTTACTATAAAAGTGTAACCTTTTGCACCAAAGAATTTTATTATCTTGACTTAAGGCTGAATGCATAGGTAATACTGAAAAATAAAATAGACAGACTTTACTGTCCCCAATCAATCTCTCAATTTCTCACATAATGTATAGCTTGACAAAATTTGATTTATATTCTGAAAAACGAGCGGGGACAGTTAGTCATAGAATAGGACGAGAAGGGGGTAGACGTGTGTAATAGGTGTTTAACGAATGCAAAATACAAACAAATACGAATTAAATTTAATTAATTAGTTTATACATAATTACTTAATTACTAATTATAATATAAAACTATTAATGCCATTACGCAAATCTTGCAACCATAGCTAATTTAGATAAATTATTCAAATAAAATGATTACCTGTGAGCAGCAGAGCTCCATCCCTATAGTTGAATTTGCTAGGTGTCATTCATAGTATCCTATAGTGTTTTTCGGTTTAGTTTTATCATATAATGTTAATATGGAGTTTATGGAAGAGTCGGAACCTTAAACACAGATTATAAATCAATGGATATAAGGTTTGTTTTTACAAAACGCCATCGAATAATATACAACGTAGAAACTTGTAATACGAGTTGCTATAAGTGTTATTTAACTGTCAATTCTAATAATAAAATTGTAGGAATCAAATTGAATCATAACCATGAAAAAATTAGGATAAGCATTATTAGGAAAAAGGCGATGGACAATTTGTTTAAAGAGGAAAGCCGTACAAAATCTTTTTACAAAGCCTACAAACTTGAAACAATGTGATAAAAGCACTCTCACGAATAACGATTCAACTCTGATACGGCAACTATTTTCAATTTTGTTATTAACGACACGCACTATGTAAAATACTAAATTGGTACCTATAACTATGTTTTTAAAACTTTTCTGTTAAAACAAATCGTTCTGATTTTATAATTCTTGTAGTTCTTTTGTTTCTAAAATAGTAATAACCATATTACGAGTATGTTATAGCTTTTCAGTTTTCATAAATTACTACAGTTTATTAGCTAGAAACCTATTATAACTAATTAGCTATTTCTCGATGGTTAAAAGTTGTTAAATGGTGATTTAATGCGAAAAAATAATTTTTTAAATAAATATTTAAATTCTAAAAATTTACTGATGAGTGAATGTTTACATCTGCGCTTAAGTCAAATTTATTATAAACAATTTGTTTATGCATACTTAAACTCACTATGTTTGGTAAACAGAGTTATACACATTTTTTTTTTAGTTTTAATCAGATATATTTTTTCAATAATTGATGAATGCTCAAAAATTAGATAATAAGATTTCGATTACGTTTTTCTAATGGTAGGTACCATAAATTATCGAAAATTCACAGTCACCATAACAATTTTTTTTTGCAAATTATTTGAAGATTGAAAACCATACAAATTATTATTTTGCGTATTTATTACAACTCGTATAACAAAATAGTAACTACTGTATTAAATGAAATAAATATAAAATATAAATACGTTGAACCAAATGAGTTTAAACTTGATTAAAGTAATACAATTTCAGTTGAATTTCAGTATAGACTTTACCATACTGTTGCAGGAGGAAGATTGTTTTTAGCTTTGTATACTCCTACAGATTATGGTAGGGGATAACATTTTGTATATTTAACTAGACTCTTTGACAGTTGTTGAGAATGTGCTTTAGAATGTTTAAACTTTCAACCCCCATCCCAATCCCCAAAAATATCGTGAACTACTTTATCTATTTTGGTGAATCTTTTTTTAATCGGTTCCTTATCATTTTTAAAAGATAATCATTGAATGCTTTTAAAACTTGAAAAAAGAAAGGGGAGAATATGTTATGGGACAAAATGAGAAGGTTAATATAGACAATGAGTGTCGATGTATTTAAAAAAACCAAAAAAAAAATTGTAAAAAATGTAATAAAATTCTAACAACTATAACTTTGAGTTCTTATGAAAAAAAATAAAAAGTGAAAAATTGTAATAGTAAAAAGTATGCTAGGAGAAATTTGATTCTAGAGACTTTGCTCAAGGGTATTTTTCATTTATGCGAATAAAAGTTTTTTGGCTCCAAAAAAAAATAATCAACAATTCTATTCAAAGTTCATTATAAACATTGTTGAACTACCTTAAAGCATTGACCGCCAACATTTTTCAATTTGTTTTTCAAAATAGTTATGAAAATTAGAACGTTTTTTTCGAACTTTGAACCAAAATTCTGAATATGCATATCACTACACAAAAAAGTCAATGGATTTCCAAATTTCCAAATAATAGGTATTTTTTTAAATTTGATGTGGCCAAAACTCAAAATATAATATTTTCACCACGTTTAATACGTGCAATAATCATATTATTATTTTCACTGTTAATAGGCGTGGTAACAGTTCATTGATATTTATTTTGTACGTAAATGGTACTTAATTAATCATAATACGTCGTCTCGTTCAGTATTTAACGGCAAAACACGACAAGGCACATTGGACTCAAATAAATATGATTCAACATCTCGTAAAATGTCGCGTAAAGCGTGTGACTAGCCTAAATATATTGTAGAATATTCAATAAATGATTTGTACTGTCGAGGTATAGAAATAACTTCTTAATAATAGTAATAATAATAATAATAATAATATTGCAGTTCTTCAGGGATCGTTCCCGAAGTCGATAATTATAGTATCAGGTCCGTAGCCTAGTTGTTTTCTTTAAACTATCATCGTGTGCTGCAACTAGGCCAAATGGTATACGGCGGCGTTTGTACCAACTAAAACCATTTATTGATTTTAATTTTTCTGTGTGTTAAATAACTATATATATTGTAATAGGTGTATACCCAGCCTGAAACCTGTATTTAGAAAATAAATACTATTTAACTTGCTATCTTCCGATGAAGAGAAAACTCTCTTTAATGGGGCATACTTGACGTCGAAGAGATTATAGGTATAATGCGTATGCAGGCTGTCCCATCAAGATTCAACTAACGCAACGACTTTTGTTACGTTCAATATTTTAATTTTTTTTTTTTTGAAAATTCGTGATAGCCATTTTATAAATATATATTTTTCAACAATAGGTTGATGGGTATTCCAGAATACATATATAATAATGATGAATCGTTCAGTTTTTAAATGAAATAATTACTATGCAATTATTACTAAACTGTATTAAATTAGTTTTAATCAAAAATAATTTTTTTAATGGTTTTTTAAAATTTCAAAAAACAATAGAAACTGAACGATTCGTCATAAGTAAATATTTTTAATACCAAAATTTGTTACAAAATATATTTAAAAATAGCTATTTATTGCATTTTTCGGATTTTTGTGAGACACCTTGTATACAGAACAAATTTTACTAAGAGGGTAGATAAGCAGAAAAATAAAAGGTCATTACTATAATTTTTAATAATACCCCCCAGAAAAATTGCCTGAATTAAACACTGCATGTATATTCGTATATTGTATATGTTATGATACACTTAACCATAAAATAATAACTTACTGAGATATTAATAGGACTTGATGGTAAATCCCATAATACTATAAACCTGACGGGTTAGTCATGTAAATTATTAGGTTAGTCATCTTATCTAATGCAATTCTAAATTATGTAGTACAACTTCTTTTCATAGTAATATACCTTGGGCAATTGCTCATAATATATGCAAAATAAAATAAATCAAACATTTTAAAAATCACTCAAAATATACCAGAATATTTAATAAATTATATTATGTCCAAGATCTTATGCAAGTATTCAATGAAAACATTTCTTGTCTCTACGGTTATTTTTCACTGAAACAAAAAACAAAATCGAAAATAGCAATAACCGTTATTAAGTAAATATTCCAATTTTTCAGGCATTTTTCTTGAGTTTTCCAAATTCTTAAAAAAATAAACTTTGAAATTGCACCATCTATACCAGTGGTTTTCAACCTTTTACGATTCACGATCCCCTAACTTTTCTTTTTCATTTATTACGGCCACTTCGAAAGTCGTTTAATAGAACTTGAACAATACGATGTACAGAATACAGATGAAACTTTTGGTTTTGGCGACTCCCAAACTATCACTCACGACACCATTGGGGATCGCAACTCCCAATTTAAAAACCACTGATCTAAATAAACTTTGCTACCAGAACCGGCAAAAGCCATCCCTAATTTTAATGAGCAAATTAGATAGGAAAATTGTTAACAGACGGAAAAAGCACATATACCGGTAAGCTCAAAATCTAAAATTATCAGAAATTACCATTTTCCATTTATGTATTTCTAGGACTAAACATTTATGTTAGGGAAAATTCGTTCATCATGCCACTGATTAAGTAACAAAAAAAAACTACTCAAAACTACACGTAAATTAAAATTAATTGTTTTTTAAACAGTATCCATAAACATGCAAATCCATCGACGTTTTTATAACCGTTCCAAAACAATGAATAATGTTAATTTTCGTGTAAAAACACCGTCGTAAAAACAATGCACTATACTCAACCGTAAGTTATTATTATTGTTGTTATTGTTACTTGTTATTGCTATAAATTTACACAAAAGTTTCCTCGACTAAATGCAAACTAAATAACATCGTAATAAAACGTAAGTATGCAGTTAAACGTAATAGTTATCACACAGTTTTGAATAAAAAAAAAAAGAAAATTTTCTGAATCTTACCATTTAAGGAGGAATCGTTTTTTTAGTCTTTAAGCTCACACATGATAGATTTACTGATATATTGTGACTGGAGTGTGGTACTTTAAGGAGGTCATTTTTTGATATTACTAGGAGTTTTCATAATAGATGGGATAAATCGGAAAAAAACGTGGGAAAAACAGAAAAATTACGAAATGTATTGTTGTCAAATCGTAAATATTAAAGCCTTTCAAAACATGTATAACGGAACTCCATTTAGAATCATTTTTTGTTGGCAAAATTTAATATTCGCTTACAGGTGTATATTAAATTTCATTCTATATCCTACCTCCCCAACTTCTACAACAGTGGCTCACCCAACGTAAGAAGTATGTCCGTATCTTTTTAAAAACACTTCATTTTATCGATAAATAATAGTATTCAGGTTTTTTAACTACGGACCTCGGGAGGTACGTCATTTTCGCCCCGTGGTACTTTATTTGAAAAATTTGTCTTAACTCCAAACAGTTTTTATAAAACAGTAAAACGTTATAAAGACCGACAACAAATGATCACATCTACATCGGCTTTATTTTTATGTTAAATTAGCTATAACGAAAAAAAAAAAACACGACAAATGCCATAACCACAACAGTTACCCAACTCCGCTCAAAAAGGTTTATTTTATTGCAATAATGTAAATGTGCGTACGATATATAAAATAAATCGCACCATATAACTTGTATAACTTCTCAACTTTCAACTAGCAACATTATTGGCCTATACCAATGATGGTAGCTTCTTTTATGTCTAAATTGCATTTTTGGTATCGTGGAAACGATATCAACACAGTTGTGCATTCATTTTGTTTAAGCTGTTAACTATTTGACTGTTATATTTTATAATATTATAAACTTTTCTTTTTGGTAAACCACACGACTTTGTAGTATTTCCTACACCACCGTACGGAAACGGATTACTACAATCAACGCCAAAACCCATTATCTCGCCACTATACAATACGTATTTTACGTGTGATACATAATATATTACATATTATCATGACGAGTTGATAAAATAATAATTGGCTCCATAAAAAAAAAAAAATCTAATTAATACGCTTACGGGGTATTTGCACGAAATTTCAGACTTTCTCGCAGATATTATACTACCTACATACAGTATATACGTAGTCATTACTACTTACAACTAAAAAAAGTAAAAAAAAATTACCTATCAACACGTTCAAACTATAATTTCGAATTTCGGCCGTTCGATAAATAATAGATTGCGTGTAGGTTAGATTACAGTACATAATACAATATTGTATACAATATTATACAATACTGCAATACTGTATGTAACACAGAGTAATTATATCATCATAAACCCTGATTTTTAATGAATTTGATCTCTGTCAATAGTCATAATATGGAATTGTATTATCTAACCAATTTTCATAATATTCAAAACAAATAAAAGAGCTGATATTACTGATGCGAAGTTAAAAATCCATAAATTTATTAAATTTATATCTGTAAACAACAATGAACCATTGATAACGAAAATCAATTCAGAGCGAAGTTCATTCGTTTATGATTTGCAAGGCTGTAATACTTACGATTTTCTTCAATATTTTATCTTAAAAAAATTATAAAAAACAAATTACTACGTTACACTCTACTTTTCTTTTTAAACTTCTAATATCAACTTATATTGAACCTCATGTTAAATTTACATGCATTTTTATTCGGTCAACAAATTATATCCACCTATCAATTATTGTGCCTGTCAAATAAAATCTACGTAAAATCAAGCAAACATACAAAATGCCCACGAATAGCTTAAAAATCACTCAAATGTTATGAACATTTTACCACGTCTAGAAAAGGCAAGTTTTCTGTCAAAATGTCAAGTCTCTGCGAATATTTTTATTTGAATTACAACAAAAAAACAAAATTTTAAAATAATATAAAAACAATTATTTCTGTAAATGTTCCTGTTTTTGTACGGTTTTTTTTTTCAGTTTTGCTCTATTATTTTGAAAAACTTTTGGAAAATCACAAAAATGACCTTTTCAATAAACGAACGTATACGCACAATGAAGTAGCGCGAAAAAATAACACATATGTGTATATAATATATTAATTATGGTTTTCGCTTTCATTTGTCGAATGCATATGAAATTTTTCTTTGGACATCATCATATTACATTATTATCATTTGTAAAATTTGCTGTATTTACCGGTTTTTTTAAGTAGTTAAAAATGTCAAAAAAACCACTAATAGAAACTTAACCGATTAGAAAAAAAATATATTGCTTTCGTTTTAATAAAAATTCCAACGTTTTAATGAGAAAAATATGTGTTCCATATGATGTGTATAGATAGTTACATATTATAATATTATACTATCATCATGTATTGGAAATTTAAATTTAACGAATAAATAAAATATGAAAAAAAAAAAAAACAAATTAAGTGAAAAGATTAATAGGTTGAAATAGTTATTTATTAAGACAGGGCGTTTCGGAATGCACAGCATTATTTAGATCAGTGAACATTTAAAAAATGTCAGCTTATTGGTAGATAAATCATTATGACACGCTGCACCTACTGCGAATTGAGTAAACAAATTCAAGCTCAATCAAAGTGCAAGTCTTTTAAGCGGAATACATTTTTTTAAACACATAGAATTTTATTTTTTTCAACGTGCATAGTAGCTTATACCTACATACTATAATAAAATTAATAATTCTTCAAGTATTTACTTTAATTTTAACATATACACGACTATTTAATCTGAAAATATAATGTAATACAAAATATTATTATTCGTGAAAATTCATTTTTTTTTTTTTTTTGAATTCGGCCAGTTAAGCTTATATGTATTATATTCAATTAAGGGGCGTAGTTCAACCATCTAAAGCAGAACTTCATAAACGTTCCGGGAAATCTACTATTGTCACTATTACATTTACCTCTGTTCCTCAGCATATTATTATCCAAAAATTGCGCAGCGACTTAAAAATACATTTAACGTATAATTAGCTAAGTCAGTGTGACTAGAACAGAGTGTACCGTCGGATTTCCGTCATTCTAACGGAAGCTCTCACTGAAAACATTATCTAGTTAAACAACTATCTTCTACCGCACTTTGAATGGTAATATATTGTATCCAAACGATAATGATTAAAATAAAACTACCAAGAGACCTACTTCTATAATTTCAAATAGAAAAAACCGTTATATTAACACAACTAATTTTCTATTCGGGTGGTCATGGTTGAATATAATTTTACTACTCATTGATATCTAACTTATTTTATAAATCTAAGTACTGATCCCTTTGTATAAATGTTAATTTCGAAGAAATGAACATTTGTCTATTTTAATTTGTTTATTTAACTGTTTGTGTTTACCTCTTGTTTAAAGAGGTAAACACAGATAATACACGTATGTAATGCATGGATTATAACATAATAATGGATACCTATATTAAATTACTTTTATTTTTTTTGGTACACTTGTCCCTCGAATAATATTAAAATAATTAGCAGGTAAGTCGCGTTCGGGCAAAAACGAAAAGGTCCAAAAAGGGGTATGCAGACTAATTTACATTTCTGTATATTATCATATTTTCAACCTTCTATCATATACAGTCCCTAAAGATTTAAATAATTGTTTTTTTTTTTTTTTTTATTACAAAATAAATGATACAATGAAAACTAAACTGTCAACATTTAAAATTGCTGATACATTTCGGAACTACCGAATATCAATATAAATGTAATTATTAAAGCTAGTTCATTAATATAAGCACGCATAAGCAGAGTCGAAAATAATTAATCGCACATAATCGTTCTGTGTACCAAGTCCGTGGAATTTAAAAACATTTGGTTAAGTGAACTGAATCCAAGAAAATATAGTGGGTAAACTGAGTCCGAGACAAGCGGATATTCTACATTCCAGATCTGCATCCACGATAAACCTATAAAAAAAAAAAAAATGTTGAAACGGGAAATCCGAAAACGTTAACACACCGCGACTCCAAAATGAATTAGATACACGTCTAATCTGTCCGTATTAAAAACAATGAACAAAAACATTGCGTACACACTCGTATTTGAACGCTTAAGGGCGATTCGCATTGAACCGACAGTCGCGGACCGGCACTGCGACACACAGACCCGTACCGAACCGACATTTTACATTTTACCTAACGAAAAGTCGTTTTGTATGTACAGTCAGGTGGCTACAAGAGTAGTGTCACGAGTCCCCAGCAACGTGTAATTTCAATTTTAAAACCGCGTTTGAGCACTTGTCCACGAAACGTTCGGCCGTGATTGGCGATTGCCTACGACGAAGAAGAAAGGAAAAAAAAAAAAATTCGTTAAAAAAACGTGTTTTGGCGTCTGACATTTTAAAACCGAGAAAACCGATGGCGAACTCTGTAGTCTATGTCGCATCTCTTTCGAGGTGCTGTCTTCGGACAGTGTTCGTATTTGTTTTAGAACGCGCTCGTATTTGGGAAACGCCGTCGCCGTCGCGTTCACGCCCGCCGACGTCGGCCGTTCGGGACACCGACGACGCGGACGCCGCACCGACGACCGGACACTGTAGCGCGCGATGTCTGTCGGCGCGGCGCGGTCCGTTTGGTGTCCGCGCGGTGCCGGTACGTCGGCCGTAAGTTAGCGCGTTAATTGATCAATAATAGTCTGTCGGTTCCGCGCGGATCCGTGCGGTCCGGCGCCGGTTCGGCGCGAATCGTCCTTCATACGGATCCTCTGTGGTTCTGTCAAACCAAATATGCAATCACTTTTTTTTTTTTTTTTTTATTAACGCCCGCATCAGAACCTCTCCCGATACTCCGCGGTCGTATGCGTTCTATAAATCTATAAAACCCGTACACGTGTTTTTCTCCTTTTCTCTCTGTACTTTTTCACCGTCCGTCTCACACGAAACACCGGGGTACCATCGACGATCTCCCTGGCGTAAAACCAAACTGGTCCTTAGATTGTGATGTTTTACATCCGACTCTGTTTTCTATAATTTTTTCCCCCTTATTTTAATTCTACGGCCCATCGATTATTTTATTTTTTGAACAATCCGGAAAACCCGAAAAAAGATGTACAATGACATCGGACAAATCTATAGCGTACGATTTAACTAGGAATGCAATTTAAATGATTTCTACACCAAAACCTTGCTCCAGTTTAAAAATACTGATTTTCATTAAAAAAAAAAAAGTCGATTTTTGATTACCCGGTTAGTTTTTTACAAAACATGGGTAATCAGAAATAACGGGATGATTCACAGAAATAATAATTTAATAATTATTATTTTCAATTTTATTTTTTTGTTGTTACTCAGTTAAAAACATTCGAAGAGACCTGACATTGTCGCAAAATAATAATATTATGCTGCTTTATGTAGTAGTTTTTTTTTTTTTTTTTTTATAAGTTTTAAGATTACATTTTGATGGAAATCTTAAAAATTACGTAATTTCAAAAACATGTAGAATCTATAATACAAATTCTATATTATGTTATCTACATTTTGTACAGCTGAACTTCAGTTAGAATCGTATTTCGTTAGCGATGATTTGTCGTTTATCCTTCCACCCATTATTATTATTATTATATTTATTATCAGCTATTAGTATAAGTTTTTTTTATCAATTGGATTTTTAGCATATTTACTTGCATTTTTCATCTCAGATGATAATATAGAATCATTGGCCATGTGTATTTCATTTCCAGACATATGATGACATATTGTTGCTAAAAGAATTTAAATCTAATTGAATATTATGAAGATAAAATTTAGAATATTTTATACGAATCGCGTTCGTTTACAAATAGAAATAAAATCTCTCAAATGCTAATGTTAAACAGATTTGTTTAGCACAACCTAATTGTATTGAATTCTAATTGTTGTATAACTACTTATATTTTACTTAACGATGAAATAAAATAGCAATTAGAAAATTCTCATGACTATAATTTTGCAATCCGAAAATAACAAAGGGATATTAATAATGTGGTTTTCAATGAGCATAAAAAACCTACACACACACCTATATAATAATAATACATACACGTTGATTTATTACCGAATAACGCGTGTTATTTTCTTTATCACAAAAAAAAAGAGAAAATAATTGATATCTACTGACGATGAGTACTATTGTAGATGGGAAGTTGGGAAGGTAGGAAATATAGAGTTATTTAATTTATATATGTGCCCAACGAAAATCATTGCTAGGTAATGAAATACGATTTTGAGCGAACTCCGGTTAATCGTGTATTCAAATACCGATATTTAAAATGCTATTTAAAAAATATACTACATTATGCATCTTTTTACAATCAAATAAAACTTATATTAAACCGCATGTAAATGTTTAAGCATTTTAGATGGGTCAAAACAATTTTATCCATATAAAAACAAATAAAAACTATAAAATATAAAATGTCTATAAATAGCTCAAAAGCCAGAATGTTTTGAAAACTCTACCACGTCGACAAAAGACTTATATAGACTCATTTTGTCAAATTTAATCGAATTACGATAAACATGAAAAATCGAAAATAACGATAACGTTGATTTTACATGTAAAAGTTGTTCACGGTGAGAAAAAAAGGACGCATCATATTGAAACCAATACGTTTCTGAAAAAGCTCAGAATCTAAAAAAAAAAAGTTTTTCTTATGAACAATGACGTATTTTTTGAATATAATGGTTTCGATATAAATAAAAAAAAAAAAAAATCGCAGCACATAATAATACGTTAAAAAGATTTTGTTGAAAAAAAAAGGAAGTTTATCAGTTTTCCATAAAATACAAATAAAATGTCTTTATTATACTTATGTACAAAGTGAATATTTCGAAATTAAGTGTAAGCATTTCACCGAATTTCGTATAAATATTTGACCTATATATAAAAACATATTTTCAATATTCGACAATTGTTGGTACACTGTTAACATTGGTTATAGATGTAATAATATACAGTGTGATTTTTCTTATCATGATCCACTAAATTGGACTTCTGTTTTTATTTTTCAATCATAATGAAATTTTTAAAGCTTCTTTTCGACCTTTTTTTTCTCTAATTTGTAACTCCTCTCCTTATTTATACGTTAAATTATTAATAATGCATGATTTTCAAATGCCGGAGGAGTAGATAAGGGTAATAAATCACGCATGCATTTATTCTAGATAATAACCTACTCCTGTCTAAATCTAACTGTCTTCAGTTATAGCGTGTAAATTGTAATTCCAATATTAGTGGTATGAACAGTTACTGGAAAAATACTCTATTTTCGAATATTCTTTAAAGAGAAATTGCCAATTGATTTTCAAACATAAATAGTGTCAACACTAATTCAGGGGTACTGAATTATGGGTAAAATATTGAGTATATATATGTGTGAACAACTTTTCTACCAGCAATTTTGCTCAGATTTTCAAGTACAGAACTTTTTCTGAAAGAAAATTTGATTGGGGTAGTACTTTAATAAAATTATTTATTTAAGACTTTGATAATAAATGGGAATAATCGGGGAAAAACTGAGGGAAAACTAGACAATTTAAGAAGTGTATTTCGTAAATATTACGGCATTTTTTTTTAAATAAATTATTTGTAGCCTATTCGACTTTCATATTGATGTTAAATAGATATTATTAGAGAGACGAATATTATTAAAGAAAATGTATAATGATTTTACCGTAATATGACGTATAATATATGATTATAATATATAATATATTAGGATATATTGTTGACAAAGCAACACTATTTTCGTTAGCAATGGTTAATCGCTGTGTACAGATTTACATTATATTTCCCCTCTACCTTTCCAACTTCCTACATTTAACAGTGACCCACCTATCATGCGAAGTATGTTCGTTTTTTTTTTTTTAATATTAGAGAAAAACTTTCGGGAATCTAGACATTTTTTAAAAAAAATTTAGTACCACCTGACAAAAAATTAAACAAAAAAGATCTCTTGTCGTTTTTTTACTGAAGTAATTTTTCTGTTAGAAAACATTGCAAAAATTAAAAACAATGCCAGTATTGCAGTGTATTGTAAATATATTTCGTTTTTCCGATAATTGTTTTCTAGTTTTTCTCAATTTTTATGAAAACCATTTGGAAAATCAAAAAATAGTTTCCCCAATATGACAACTAGATAAAATTTCTTTCCAGGAAAGATCCATTACACTTGATACATCGGAGTAAGATTTCTTATAGAAAAGTTGTTTATAAGCACAAAAAAAACACAAATTATAGTACAACCAATAGATCTCTTTCTATGTTCCTAATATAAAAGGACCTAGCAACCGTAAACAGCCTTATTATTTCTTCCGTTATTTGGGTTTTTAAATTTTTTTTTAAACCAGATAAATACTTACCGATTGAAAAATAATAATCAATTTTACTCAGAATTATCGTAGAAAATCGCTGGTTCATGATGGCAAAATCACCCTGTATATTATTTCACTATTTTCAATGGATAAAAGCAAGAAGCGCCTACGAATACAGTAATTTAAATAATAATAAGAACTGATCAAATTGATTATTCATGGAATATTACGACGGATACCGTGAATATACGAACGTGTAATCGATATTTTATAATAATAATTTACAATTGAATGCGTAGACTACAATATTCTGTAATACGAGAGAGTTTCACGAATCTCCAGAAAAATAAATAGACGATTTAATTTCGCTTTTTTTTATTAGGTTTCCAACGTGCGTACAGGTAACTACTTTCACCCTTTCCGGTCTTATCATAATATTGTCACAATACCATTCCAAATTCCAATGATTGATATGATGATGGATATTATATAATATTAAATAAATATTCCATATAAGCGAAAACTAAACTGCACGAAAAATGAGAGCGGAAACAATTCGAGATGTTTTGAACACGTTAAAAAATAGGGAAACAATAACTGGTGAGCTCAGACTACAGGGGAAATAAAGCATGGGTTTTCGATTCTGAACGGAGTAAGACGGACGAGCATTTTGAGCAATTTATAGCTACGTATTTGAAATATTGTCGAGATTTTAGATTCGGAGCGTACCACCTATTGGTTTAACAATGATGATTATTCTTTTTTTTTACCGGTCAATAACTTTTCTACTAGAAATCTTACTCCGATTTTTAAGTATAGTACTTTTTCTAAAAGAAAATTTTTTTGGGTGGTACTTTAGAAAGATTGTTTATTGATTTTTCTAGCGATTTTCATAATAATTGGGAAAATCCGGGGGAAACGTAAATAAACCGAGAAAATTTACCTATATGTATAAAAGAAATTTTACTCGGAATTTGTTTTCAATTGCAATGGATTATCGTTGCTTACAGATATAAATTCAATTTCCCTCTACATCCGACCTTCCCAACTTCTCACCTACAACAGTGGCTTACTATCGTGTGAAATCAGTTTTCTTTTTATTCTTATGCTTGAAATATTTGATAAAAGTATTTTAGTGATTAAGGTAAAAGTTAATTGTGATATTACGATTTTTTTGTTTTTTTTTTTTATTTTGTTTTATGGTTTAAACTATTTAATTCAAATATTGTTAACGAAACTTGTTAAACACGAAAAATATTATTTCGTAAAAGGCTTGTAAAATAATACAATATTCAAACCGAGTTTCATTAAGAACCGTATATTTTGTTTGCAATGATTTATCGTTGCATTCGATGTTCAATCTAAATTATTACTTTATAATAATATAATATCCGACCTTTCAGTGGTGACGACATACGCATTTGTTTTTTGCTCAATGTTCGCTCTAATATTTATTTGATGACTTCTTTTTTGCTAAAGGAGTAGGCCATAGAAATAGTGGCTGGTGGTCATTATAAGGAATGTTTTGGGGGTGTGCAGTGGTGGGCAAAAACAAGAGTGCAGTAGCTGACCCAATTTGCGTGCAGGCATAAAGACAAAAAGGAAGAAGAAAATGCGTATGGACGAAAACTGTCCTATTGTACATACAAAAATAATAATGATAATAACGATGCGACATTTTCCGGTGTCTATCCTGGAAAAATCAGTAGACAACGGAAACGAAAACTTTACACGTCAAATGTATATTATAATATCGTTTGCGACGACGATACGATTTACGACCACGTTTGTGTTTTTATAAAATATGTGTAATGTATTATGACGTGTCTATCAAAATTTACAAACTGTGTTTTAAACTTCGTGATACAAAATAATGCTGTCAAAATATCGACTGCACGTAATACCTAATATATTATTACAATACAATATTTCAAATTACCATTTTGACACGGGATTTATAATATTATACTCGTTGTATAGTTTTAGTGAAACCGAAGTTTGATCATATTTCGGTGGATGACATTAGTATACCGTAGGTATTAGTATTAGGTTTAGACTTTTAAATTTTACTTGTACCAATCAAAAACTTCGTAGAAACATTCTGGTGACCTTATGGATCTATCTGGTGCATTAATAAGGTCCATTTTTGATATCAAGACATTTTTTTATTATACCGTGTACTTTTTTTTAATAATTTTGGAAAACAGGAATATTCGTGAGATAAATCCTTTAAAAAAATAAAAACAATTCTTATTTATTTTGAAGTTACACATTAATATAATGTTCGATTTTAAACTATCCAAAAATGTTTTTACCGAACTCAGGTCAAAATCGTTTTCTTCATTTGCAATGGTTTATCGTTGTGTACTGTAAATTCAAACTAAATTAAAAATACCCTTTATATATGTATATATATATACGAGTATATATTAAAATTCTTTCTATTCTCAACTTCCCACCTACGCCAACGGCTTACTATACGGGTTTTTCTCTTTAATGAAAAAAATCCACAGCTACAGCCACATAAATGGTGTATTTACAGCAGACATTTTGATAATGAAATTTTGTTGTATTGTATTACGAATAGACCAAAAAAATTGAAATACTTTGAGTAATTTTTGTTATATATTATACGAGCATGAAAAAATTATCCCTCAGAGTTTTAACTTTAAATAACGATGACATTTTTAATGCGTCATCTAGAGACTAGATGCTACTCGTGAGAATCAAAGCAATAATTCTGGTAGAAAGTTATTTACAAACACAAAATATAAAAAAAAAAAACACAGATCATGGTAAAACCACTACATTACTCACTGCGCTAAAAATCTAAACAACATGGTAAAAATAGATTTTGTTTAAATATCTAGCGAAATATTTAGTTTAATTGTTGCACGAATAGTTTTGCCTATTTTATTATTTTATACTATGTTCCTATTTAAAATTTTAATAGATTATATTGAACATTTCAAAATGGTATTTATAAACTATAGCTGATTTAAATTATTATTAATACTTAAAATGGATAGCGATAAACGTATGGTATTAGTTTCATTTTACATGTTATGGTAAATCATTTACCATAACTTCAACTAATAGTGTGACAATAAGTACTCGCACAGTTAAAACTAATGTTATGATATTATTTTACTAGATATACAATTTTCAAAATGATCGAAAACTAGTTTACAGAAAAAAACAAACACATACACATTACACATTACACACACACACACACACACACCTAAGTAAAATTCTCAGAATCTAAAAATCTGATGTATTATTGTCGAAAAAAAACAGAAGGTTTTGTTTTTATCCATTAGATAAATAATATTACAAAGATAATACGATACAATTTAACCACTCGTTTATGAATTAAATAAACTTTAAATTAAAACTCATCGTGGTCATACTGTTCTTCCTATCAAATGGATAACTGACCGTCCGTCGTCTTCCCTGCACTGACCGTCCCGGCAAAATAACTAATGTGGTCGTGGTATAGTGGGTTAGATGGTGTGAAAATGCGGTGCATATTAATAAAAAATAGTTTTTACGTCTCCATATGTACAAATGTCCCCCTTGTGGCAAAATCGATATTTTAGTAGGTATTTATGTATATATAGAGTGTATCGAATCACGTCAGTTTACACCGAAAGTATCCACGTCACACAGAAAAATCATAAATTTAAAAACGTTATTATTTCAAATATTTCACTACGTCTACTTATACTTTTCAAACACAATTGCACAGAACCAACTATGCTATACATGATCATTTAAATAGATCCACGTTCTTAGCTAACGGTACCCAAATCGAATTATTTCCTTTTAATTCTATTGGGTCTTTTTGTAATTATATCATCAATAATTATGTTTTATTATATTCATTAATATATTTTACTGTTATTTTTACTTGTTGTTCAATTTTTACAATTTCTTAATTCGCCTTATTATATTATTCCACGTATGTATTTAACATGTTTTCGGCTTTTGGCCCATTTAAATTAACAATAAATAAATTTATAATATTATTATACGCAATATTATAATTTTAAAACGCATTTATCTGGGAACTTTTAAGTTTTTAAAAAAACTTGGAATTATTGTCGGTAATAAATTTCGCATTCAAATAGAAAAACTCAGCAGTGTACGTAATTGTAAAAATTGATATTTTGATACGAGTTTTAAAAACTAACACCAACAAATCTGCTACATAAATTAAACAAACATCAAACTATTATACCGGTACTTAAACCTATATGAAATGAAATATTTTCCGCTGTATGTATATTATATTTTTGTACGCTTATCAGCATTCGGAGAAAAATATGTAACGTAATTTGTTAGGTATATACTAAAATAAATCAATTTAAGAATGCGAGTTGGTATAAATTACAATTTTCTGGACCGCATATTTTCCCGTGTATTTTCAAATAAAATGTGAAACATGAACGCGGGACTTGGTATGCGTATAATATTTAACACAGAATTATTCCCAAAATGTAGTAAAAACAAGACCCTCAAATAATTCACATTCTCATATTTTTAATACTATGTACATATTTGCAATAATTTTATCGATCTTTCCATTCTTTTATCGCGGGCCAGCCGTTGTCCATAAAATGTTTTTAATTATTAATCGCTAAGTATGCGTATAATTTCCGAAGAAAAAATATCTAAAATCAAATTTGCCCGAAATCGTACAGGTAGATGAACGCTGTTTCGTGATTGAAATCTCTATATACTGCGTGAATATTGGCAAACAATATTTTACTTTTACTACCGTTATACCGTTTGCGAAATATTATAAAACGAGAACACCAAACGTGTGGATATTTTATTCCGACACCTACGGACATAAAATATTTACTGAACAGCTCCGTGCGGCGCGGGTATGTACACTAAATCACTTAAATATTTTATATGTATAGGTGTTTGGTTTTTTTGCAGATTGAAAGCCTAATAAAATTAGTAGGTACCTCGACGGTCGTCATTTCGGTAGTTACAATTCGTTGTTACTTCGCGTCCGGCCAATGGACGCGTACAGTATTTTCGAAAAAGAAGGGCCAATAAATAAATAATTAAGTTACATATTAAAATAAAGTACCACTGGGAAAAAATGTCGAAGGTAATACCGTATAAAAAAATGTACGGCCCGGTGAGAGTGAGGCTGGGTACGCTACTCCAATGAACAAACATATCATACTCCTTATTAATAGTTAATAGTATTATTCAAAAGCTGAAAACTTTTAGATAAAAGTTTTCAACATAATAACAAAAGAAAAAAACGTGAACATTTCAAATGTCTATTATAATAGACATTTAGTTATTATGATAACTTCAAAAATACCAAAATATTTTGAAAGTTATACCACATCTAGAAAAGGCTGATATAACAATTATTCGTATTATTCTATAATAATTAGTTTAAAAACGTCAGGATCCTATGATTAGTTTTAACTGAATGACAGCAAACAAACGAAATTCGCAAGTTATTTAGTACCTATACTCTACATATTACATATTACAAACATATCATGACGTTAAAACGGTTTGAAATTAAATAGGTTTTTACAAAACAAATTAAAATTATTAAATTGAATATCTATACTATAACTGTTTATCCTCGAAATCCCCGGTGAACTACTACAAAACGCAAGTGAAAACATAATAGACGCGATGTAATATCTCTCGAAAGATGTATTTTATGAAACAGGAACAATACCGAAGCACTTTTGAAACAGCAGAATAGTAACATTACCAAAAAATAACAAAGTTGGTTCATGTACAGATTTCAGAAATCTAAGCTTATTCTCACACACTTTAAAAATATAATATTAATAAAAATTGTGTATCGACCAATATCCAATAAAGCCAATAATCAATATCATAGAAATGATCAGTATAGGTTCAAAAAACAAAAGGGAACTAGAAAGACAATATTAGGACTTAGGATCTTAATAAAGTAACATACTTAGCATTTATAAATATTGAAAAAGCTTTCGATAACATAACAACGGTAATAAAATGTATAATAGTTGTATGCATACGTGAGGGGTTATAGTTTCTCTCTGAAAATCTAGCTTTCGACCTACAAACAAATCTTAACTAGATCAGCCTGCTAGATCGATTTTCTTTCGGCTTTCCTCTTCCGTCTTCTTCTGGAGAACCTCGTGGATGAAGATGCGCGGCATTCCACGTCTGGTTATCTCTCAGCATGAACCCCAGAATTTTTTTCCGTTATAGGGATGTGTCGAGTCCCACATCCACTCTAGACCTACAGGTAGACGAAAAACCTATGAAAAGCGTCGTCGAAAAGTTGACCGCAGAACCAACATTCTGCTGATGCCAGTTTACCAGATCTTTGCAGGTAAATCCCGAAGAAGCCATGCCCTGTCAGTGCTTGGATCTGCCGGTAATAAATTAACCCGTGCATTTTGTTTGTCAATGGTGTGACGTTTTGTATGGTTTTGTACGTCCAGTGCTCCTTGATGATCTTATCTGGCCTGCTAGGTTGAGAGCACGCTACTGTTGTTGATCTCTAAATTTTGCCGTTGTTCGTAGAGTATTTTGTACATCTGAGCTTGCAGCTCTAAGGGGGAGAGGAAATACTTGAAATGATTTGATTTGCATCCTTGAAGGTAATGCGGTAGGCAGATGCTACCCTCAGTGATATCCGCCTCTACGTTTTACAGAGCTCTGTTTAGCCTTCTTTACGCATTTTCTCTTACCCAGACGGGTGTGGTGTACAAAAATAACGAATGCACCACGTTTGACAGCATCGTTCTCTTGACCTGTTTCACTGTACTTGAGCAGAGATAAATACTTAGGTTAAATTAAAAAGGCTTGCTGAAGACCGTGTAAAATAAAGGACGAATTTAAACATTGTGGACCAACCTATTACCCGTTGAAAAAAAAAATCCCGGATACATAATATTGTCCAATGTCCATAGATATTAAAACGGTTTAATGAACACTTAATGGAATTTTTCAATTTGAACACGTTATACTTCGCCAAAATAATTCGACAGCGAAAATGAGTAAATATTGTCTTTTCTAACTTTTTTTTTTCAACCATTAAGAAAAAAACAAATAATGATGATATCAAAAAATGAACGCCTCGATGCACTGACTAGAGACTTAGTCACTAGCCAGAATTTGTTAATAGAAACAACCCCCGAAGTTAATAATCTAAGCAAAATGTCGATGGTCGAAAAGTTGTTTATAGACAGAAAAAAGCGAATAGTATAGTATAATAAAAACCATGCACTAGACTCGACATGGTTTACGAGCTATCTACGTAACAACACATACCTAATGATATTTTAATAAAACGAACAGTCATCAAAATTATAGCCGCTAATTAGTAGATACACAATGAAACTAGACGCATTTAAGAATATGGTATTTTTTAAAATATCATTAAATTACCATAGATAATTACATTATCTATTTTATTACATTACATTATTCCGCCGTAACAATGAGCTCGTAAAATTAATATTGTCTATACAAGCTTAAAATGATAAGACGGGACCAATTTACTTTAAAATTGATTATAATTATTGAACGTAGGTTTAAGAATTACAAGAGTAGTTTTTGCAATACGCTGTACTTTTAATAATAGGTAGGTGCATAATCAATTTCATTCATTGATTTAAAAAAATAATAATAATATAAAAATTTAATATAATGTATAAATAAAAAACCAAAACGTAAACACTTAATATTTTAATTTGTGAATAAAAATAGCTGGCACGAGACTTTAAAATTCCGACTGGAAAATTATTTCGTAAATTAGTTAGTAATTTTTACTCATCTTTTACTCAAAGTTCGAAATTTTGAACGCCCCGAAACTAATTTTTTGTATGACGTCAGGGTACGCTAAACCCTAGTACCTAAGTACCCGCATCGGTGAGACTTTTTTTATCTAAAATTCGGGATGTGTAACCCCATTTTAACACACATAGACCGCATTTTTATTCCCAGGTACTAGAAGAAATTTACCTAGCACCCACATACGTGAAAAATTGGTTTAGGGATAAAAAAAAAAAACCTACATGAGATGATTGGACGAATTTTTTTTATTATTTACACCCTGAAATTCGGAAAGAAAATTGAATTCTTCGTAGAAATCCGGGCCTTAATATAGGGCATATTTACTGAGGCAAAAGGGATTGGAGATTTCCCCCCTCCAAGAGGCGTACAAGGGGCATACTTCTGTAATAGTAGTGGGCTGAGTATTATTTAGAATTTAAATTTTAGATGGCCACCTAAATTATGTTAACGCGCCCCAACCAACACTTAAAAAAAAAAAAAAAAAACAGGTTATAAATACGCCACCGATAAAACCTAATTATTAATTATCCGTACTAACTGTAAAACATACTAGTCATTATTATTCAATTCAAGGTCACGGCAATAATCTATACGTATTATTATTATTGTAATCCATCGCATAGCGTTAGCCGATTAAATGTACGCGTTATAATTAGGGTCGGCGTGTTTTTACAGTAAAAAAAATTGCTAATTTTGCGTATAAAAATAATACAATACACGTGTATAATGTTTGTACAGGGTTTCTCAGCGTCGCGAAGGAACACTTATATAAATATATATTCGTTCGTAAAAACGGATAAACGTGTGTGTCCGGGCCCCGCGCATAAAATACAGAAAATCTAACTCGGGTTCAGATTCTGTTAACATACTTTCAAATGCGAGGATTTGATTTTCTATTAACGCGTACCGAAAGCCGCGGAATATATGTTGAAAACAGAAAACAAACCCCATGATAAATATATGCACTTATAAAATATACTAGTTCGCGACGAATTTAGAATAGAGTACGGATGTTTTTCGAATACAGACGTCGTTAAACGGATTTCTACACACAAATCAGTGAAAAAAACCGCACAAAATCATAAATATCCCAATCCCGTTTACAATATAAAGTCACGTTTTTTTTTTTTTTTGTACCATAATGTAGGTTATGAATTTGAATAATATTCTGCAATATTCGCAGAAAATATAACGAATTTAATTTAAAACGAAAACTACACCGGAGTAACGATCTAACGACGTAATATACCTGCGTGTCTGCAGATTCTGATCGCAGTGTAGTAGCCGTTTCGTTTTACTACAATATGCGTGTATTATTCCTTCTCGAAACACACGTTATGGTTTGTAAAAATGCCACGGTTTGTTCATGCCGTGCACAAAAAGATGCGAGTTTTCGCCAGGCGGTTTGACCTTTCGTTGAACATTTTCGCTCAATTCGTCTACAAATTTTGAAAAAAAAAACCGACAACAAACGATTTACTTGTTCGTTGTTTCCTGGCAACGGCACGTCTACGGGGAGTGCAGACCGGGAGTTCTGCACCCCCGGACACGGATGCGATTTCGATGAGACGTCGTCTAAATAGAGAAACGTCCATTAATGTCTGACGCCTTTAGAAACACGCGCGGTTGTTCGGGACGCCCGCCAGGAAAACGTTGAAAACCCGCCGCCGACCGGTGGCCGTACAACGGAAACGAACGCCGGCCGTGCACGAAACGCTGCGGCGTGGTCGGCTCACCGGGACCCGCTCAGAATCGGATTTCTCCCACCCTACCCCACCCATCCCACCAAGAACCCAACTCGTTGTTGACCGCCGTCGTCGCGTACGTCCAAAATACGTGTGTTGCCCTATATCCCGTGCGTGATCGCGCCTCGACGGCTTTCGCCCGCAATAACCGGCGGCGTATCCGCGCGGCATTTTTTCCCGGCGACAACGCCAGCGTCAATAATAACCGTTGAAAAAAAAAAAAACCGCGGGATCGCAATTGCCGTTTGTTGTAAACGACGGCGCGCGAGGCACGCGGATATGTGCCGTACACACGCCCGGTAATTATTTTCGGGCGGATTACCCGCGTGGCGCTGGCAACGCGCTACAATCAACAGTGTAACAGGACGTACCTGGCGTACGCGTTATTATACCGCGCGTGTGCGCGTGCGTGCGCGCGCGGAGAAAAAAATAAAAAAAAATAAATAAATAAATAATATCCGAACGAATCGAGTTTCACATTATCGAAAAATTATAATACACGCGGCCGGCCGGCCGGCCGTCTCGTCGGTGATTTTCGTACCGGCGGCGGCGGCGGCGGCGGCGACGACGAGGACGAGGAAAACGCCGCGTCGCGTTCTCTTGCGCGCGTACCGGTCGGTAACGACGTGAGTGGGGACGTCCGAGGGAAAGTCTTCTTGGCGCGCACTTGTGCGGCGCAGGTCATCAACTATAACGGCACCTTGCCCGGTATATAGCTCTTCTAAGTTTATACTACTCTTTTAGTCAACCACCGAAGCTCAGCACGCGCATTTAAGAGTTGACTTGAACGCGTCGGCACAGTGTTTCGGGTTCGTTGTCGTTCATCACCGTCAGCCGCGTGCGCAACAACCATCCACATCACCGCCGCAGACTGCAGTGCGCGTGTGCCATATTATTGTTGTTACGATAACCGAGTGTTGACGGACGATTTGTTTTTTTTTTTTTTTTATCGTTTTTCTTTAAGTTTTCAATTTTCGTTCGGATCGCGAACCCGACACACGAACTCACAAATACCGCGGTTTCGCCGAGAAGACGTTTATTTTAAATAAATCTCAAAGGTCAGTGTGATATTCATTTTTCTTTAGACTCTCCGTACTCTACCGACACCCGGGCTGTACCCTGGGCCACTGCGGGTCGGCCGACGGACGGCGTACGCGACGGCGACAACCGCAGCGATCGAAAATACGTACACAATATACTAATCGCGAGTGAGATACCGAAACGCAAACGTTCGTTTTCGTGACGGTTTGAGAAACGGATGATTTTAATTTAAAAAAAAAAAAAAAAAAAAAAAAAAAAAC